>JAVRXN010000014.1:34942345-35277076 GCA_033556935.1 Timema podura
GAGATTTTCTTTTTTTTTCATTGCTTCCCACTCGCTACTCGTTTGGGTTATACCAGAAACTGTAGTCACACATTCACTGAAAAAAACAAGAGCATAACTGAAATGCACTCACTTGACAAGCTCTAAGCCAATCACAAGAAATCAGCTCGAATTGCGTTGGTCGTTCTGCACTAGTAGATACAATCTCTGGCCATGCTTTTCCAAAAAATCTACGTGGAGTAACCCAACCGACTCAATACGCGCATCTGGCTACAAATCGAAATACTAACAGACATCTGCGTGTACTGTCGCGAAATGATCTGAAATAATTAATTAAATAAGATTGGTGAGCTCCACCACTTTAGCTCAGTCGGTAGCGTAACTGTCTACTGAGATAATAAGTGTCCCAGGTTTGATTCCTGGCATGGTTGAAATATTTATCATTGATGAAGTGTGGGTTTACAATTTCACAGTGATGAATTAACGACCGACGGATACATGTTATGTCCGTTCAAGATTTAAGTTAGTCGTGTGCTGATATAATCAATTGCTTCATAAAGTTCGCGTTAAATACCACAAATAACGAGAACGAAACTTAGGCTACGTGAGTGTCGTTTTCGTTATTTGGGTCACTACACAACACAATATTAAGAAAACATACATCGTGAGAAATCCAAAATATTTGTTTACCCGTTAGAAAAATAATCTACTATAAAGTCACATGGCTGACTGACTGACTCACTCACTCACTGACATTAATTTTTACCCACTTCCAGATGAGCTAGAAACTTTAAATTTGGCAAAATTATAGCTTCTAGCCTGTAACCGACGGGAAAATTCAAAAAAGTTAAACAATTTAATTTTTAACCACCGAAAAAAATATTCAAAATGACGGAGCAACTTTATAAAGTCGGTGCGGTATATACAAGACAATACCGGTAACTTTAAGTTGTTACGTTCAAAACAACGCTGGAATTACATTAGTTTACATCCACTTGCGAGGAAAAACCTACCGTGGGTTTGGGGGCGGAGCCCCCAACGAGCAAAGCGAGTTAAATAAACGTACAACCCTTTTTATAAAGTTAGTGTTGCAAAGAATTATGGCTCAACTTACACTTATGCTAGCGTGAAGATTTCTGCAATATTCAAGCAGATTATTCTCTCGATTTACAACGGACATTTGAATTAAGCTTGAAACGGATTCGATTTTATCGAATTCATAGTTGCTTGCGTAATACGGTATATCGACTTACGACCTGCAGAGCCACCTATCAAATGTCACTTTTAAAACATAATAAATGAGTTTCCCATATCATGTTTTTACATATAATTTTATAGGTCTGCTCGATAAGCTACTGAAAAAAAAAGTGTAATTTTCTCAATGTTTTATTTTCATATGCAAAACCTGTTTAGCATTAATTATGTTTTAAACCCTTTTCGTTGGTCACGTGGTATATGGCGCTACTCTTGAAGTAGACTAGACTGACGATGACGGGGAGATTGAGGTTTCGAATCTTTGTCGGATGTACTGAGCTTTTTCCCGAAATTGTATTCCACCCTTTCGCCACGTAAATGCGGGTACACTTCCTCTAAATACAACCCCCCTAATCCTTAAAACTATTTGCTTAATTAGTACATAAGCGTATAAACTAAAGTGATAGTAAGACGCTGTGCTAAAAAAAGAATGCTTTGAAACGAACACATGCAAAAAAAAATCAATTGTATTTAAGGGCCATTTGACTTGCGTGGTTTTTCAATTTTCTCGGAAATTTTCAAAACGAATTAACAGTGTGGGTCAAGGACTTGGGGCTAGTTTCATAGTCAGATTTAGTACGCCTCAAGTGCGGCGCTATACTAAATACAAGACGTCACCTACCTGAAATTGAATGGAATGGGCCAGTTTCATATGCGAAACTGGCCCATTCCATTTTGGTCTAGGTAGGTGTGGTCCTGTATTTAATATAGCACCGCACTTGAGGCGTACTAAATCTGACTATGAAACTGGCCCTAACTTTATGAAGCCTTACTAGCTCTTACATATTTAATTATTTAGCAGGACGAACAAGCAAATAAAAAGTATTTGTACTCTCTTTCTCTCGACCCCTCGGAGAGAGAAGTATTGCGATCGTCAAAAAAAATTGAACCTGCAATTTTAATAAATGTCTACGTTTTCTGACCTTCTGAAACCGAAAAAGTGCTTTTAGTTATGTCGTTTGTCTGTATCTCACCCTAGTGACTAAACAATTTTATCAATCGGACTAAAACTTAGTACCTATCTATGGTTTTTATTAGGGCTGGGCCGATGCCGATTATTAATCCGATCATCGGCCGATTATCGCATAACCGGCGATTCCGATGATCGGTGTTTGAATCTCCGATTATTTATGCCGATTATTCAAAATGTGTGTGTATATTTTAAGTCCTAAAAAAAAAATTATCTCTGCTCTCTCGTATGAGATCTTTGAATAATTAGCTGGTTCTTAGTGACTTAGGTTTGAAATAAACAGCACATCCAACATTCCAAACAAAATATATCAAAATAAATATATTTGCCATAGGTCTTTTTCCAATTTATACACGTTATTATAAATAAAAATACTCAAGTAACAAATCTAATAATCATAAAATAAAATATTAGCAGATTGGTGTTGTTTTATTTCGATTTGTTAAAGATGCCCAAAAAATGAAACATCGGACGTAATAATCTCGCACATGCGCACATTTTGTTTTAAATGGAAACTGTTTTTCTTTTAATGCAAGTACAAAACTTTCGACTGGCAGGGAATTTGTTTCGCTCATATTTCAATATGAATTGAATTAATATATATTAATATTTAGATTTTACATTTTCTTTAATAGTTAAAAGTAAATTAAAATAAGTTTTGAAGTATTTCTTTAAAAAAAACACGAAAAATAATTTTCGTTGCACATTATGTTATTTATTATTTATTTTATCATATTGAAGTAGAGATGGGCAAAATCGTTCTTTTAAATGAACGATTCATTGTATCTGGTTCAATTCAATGATCCGTTCATTTTGACCCGTTCACCGTTCATTCGATTTTCTAAAGGTAGTTTCTATTTAAATGTAGTTAAAACAATGTTATTTTTCATTAAGATTATTTAAATTGTTAATAAAAAGATCGGATTATTGTTTAAAAATGGTGATGCCTTTTTATTATACTTTTTTTTAAGAAACCACTTATTTCTATACGATATTAATATTTAGTAGTTAAATTATGAGGGAATGCTTTGTAGAATCACAAAAACCTATGTTATGATATATCTAAATCACAATTCACAAAAATATTACGATTGTTAAAAATTGTTTAATATTGAAGCCATATTTTAATAGACATTGGATGTAAAAATTCCTATTTCGTCTAAAAACAAAATAGATGTAGGCCTATTCCCCTTGTGTGCAAAAATATGTGTGCCTTGATTATTTTTTATCATTAAAATTAAATTTAAATTTGCTGATTATGATTTGTCTTTGTCTAATAAAAGGGTCAGTAGGCCTATTTAATCATAAATGTGAAATCATATTTTAATTATCTAACATGTACCAGTATATTTGCTATTTATTAATGTGATTTGTTTTTGTTTGATGACAGGTTCACTTGTCCTAGCAATAACAATATAAAATAATAATTAAACAACCTTTACATTTGAAAAGTTTCTATTTAAATGTTATTAAAACAAAACTATATTGGACATTATAAAACTAGTAAAAGTAACTCTTTTTTTTTTTGCTTTAAGGGTCATTTTACTATACACTTATTAAAATTGAAAACAAAAAAATCGGCATCGGTGATCGGCCTAATCGGCAACAAATGATCGGCATCGGACTAATCGGCAAAATAGCTGATCGTCCCAGCTCTAGTTTTTATAAGGTTCCCTTGAAGAATTCTTTAGAATAAGCTATTCAACCCTAAAATTAAGGGTAGTTTACTGAAGGACAGAAAAAAGAGAACAAATTATTTTTTTCGAATTCTGCTTTAAAGATTTTGATTAAATTTTGTATCTAGAGATTGTTTAACATTATAAAAACACTGGGGGTGACCTGGCGGTCTAGGGATAAGGTGTCAGACCTCTGTGCTGGGGGTCCGGGGTTCAATCTTAGGTCCCGGCATGGATTTTTCTGATTACCAGCCCCTTCCTTCACCTCTGACAAGACGTGTATTAACCACAACTTGTGAATGTGAGGAATGCCAGGCCTCCACCGTGGTTCGGATTCCACGTTAAACTGTCAGTCCTCCATTTCATCTCATAATCACCCTACCATTACACATTAGCGTGTGTACAACCCGAATGGGTAGTAAGACATGGTGATAATAATATTAATATAAAAACCCGCTTCAGTGGCCACATGGTTTAAGGCGTTACTCTCACAGTAGACTATACTGCCGATGAAAGGGAGGTCGAGGCTAGAATCTCGGTCGGGTGGACTAAGGATAGTTTTTCTAAAATTGTTTCCCACTTCCCTTCCACTCAAATGCAGGTACACTTCCACAAAATATAGCCTTCCTAATCCCTAAAATCATTAGTGTAATTAGTACGTAAGCATATAATCCAAAAGGGTATTTAAACGCAGCTCTAAAAAAATTACAAACAAGATGAGCACTCATTTTTTCATAAAGATGACTTTGAGGATACCTTATAAACTAGAAATCTAAAATTTTCCTCACATTCCCGCAAGTATCTCATAGTAACGAAATAACTTATCATGGTAGAGTTGAAGTAACCTACCAATAAAAAAATATTTTAATTCAAATAATTTTTTATAAAACCAATAGTTTCTGAGCTATAAGCAAATAAATAAATACGTAAAAAATATGTATTTAATGGAGGTCTTTGAAAGCATGGATTGATTGTTATGCTGTTTTGTGGACAGAGAGGTTTTTTATTTCATTTATGCTATTTGGTTGAGTGTCTCTGCAACAATGTATACTATTTAGTTTCACAAATCTTACGAGCTTTAAGTAAATGACCCTGTTTTAAGATAAAAGAGAGAAAGCCTGTGGATTGCGCCGACTAATTTATTTTAAATAATATTTTTGCAACGCATCTCACAATTATTATTATTATTATTATTATTATTATTATTATTATTATTATTATTATTATTATTATTATTATTATTATTATTATTATTATTATTATTAGCACCGCGTCTTACTACCCGTTCGGTTTATACGCACTTACGCTAATGTGTAATGGCAGGGTGATTGTGAGATGAAATGGAGGACCTACAGCTTAACGTGGGATCCGAACCACGGTGGAGGCCTGGCATTCCTCACATTCACAAGTTGTGATTAATACACGTCTTGTCAGAGGTGAAGGAAGGGTTTGGCAATCAGATAAATCCGTGCCGGGAATCTCACAATTAATTATAGGGCTATACGCTCTGAATTCACACTAATGGGGCGGGGAGTAGAAAGGTAGGATTTAGAGAGAGATACCCAGCATTTGCATGGTGGTAGAGAAGAAAAACAATTTTATGAACTAACACCTTAAGTACATTAGTCCGGAATTTAAACCTCGACTTACTCGTCACCAGAAAACAGGACCAAGGAGCTTGGAATTCAGACCACGTGACCACAGATATGTTTCTTAGGGAGGCTTGGAGGTGGAAGAGATAAATCTGTTCTAATGAGTTTTAGTGTCAGAGTGAAATCTGTATTTGTCTCAGTGTGTAGTGCTAATACTATACTTTCTTTTTAAGGCGTCACTCTAGTGTTAGACTGACCTGCTGCAGACTGGGAGATCGGAGTTCAAAACCCAGTCGGGTTTATTGAGGGTGGTTTTTCCTAAAATGGTTTCCCACTCTCCTTTCACACAAATGCAGGTAGATTACCTGTAAAATTCTTCCTTCCTCATCCCTACCCCATTAGAATAATTATCATAAATACCTATATAACCTGAAAAGGTAGTAAGATGCAGTGATAAACATTAATATATACCGCATATACTTTTTTATTATCAGCACGTCTTACTAACTTAGTTTTATACACAAATATGATAAAATATTCTAATGGGGTAGTTATGATGAAGGAAGCATTTTTAGAGGTAATCTACCCGCATTTGCATGGAAAGAGAGTGGGAAACCATTTAGAAAACAACAACTCAGTAGACCCTACTAGGATTCGAACTCCGATCTCCCTGTCATCAGCAGGCTAGTCCTATACGAGGTTTACGCCATAGACCATCCTACCACTGAAGTGGACTATACTAATTAGGTGTAAGTAATTAAGTACCAGTAAGTACGTGGTTAAAGGCGTCGATCTCAAAATAGCCTGGTATGTCAGTGACGGGAAAATTGTGGAACACTGGCCGATTGTATCGAGTTTTTTTTTCTAAACGATTTCTTACTCTCCCTTCAGACAAAATGCGAGTACATTTCCTCTAGATACGATCGTCTTCATCTTAAACTCCCTAGCGTAAATATGCGGGTAACTCCGATGGGTTTAAAGACGTGGTGCACACACACACACACACACACACACACACACATATACACACACACACACACACATACACACACACACACGCACACACACACACACACCACAGCAGAACTAGTACCTTCTTTGGTAAATAAAATAAAATGGTGTACGACAGTAAAGACGAAATGTATGTTTTCTTGTTTTTATTATTACGAGTATACAATCAAGTCAAACATGTCCTATGGTCGTTACTATCTGTTCTTCAAATTGATAAACAGTTGTTATTTTATTCTAGGATATTCAAATATGTTCTTTCTAAACACAAGAAGATTATCAGCTCATGTCTTTACAGACTAGTTCAACCTAAGACAACACAAACACATGCAAGCGTAGAAGATGGAAGGAGGGAGTCATGCTGTTTTAACGTCGAAAGATAATCCTCAGGGTCAAAGTTGAATCTCCTTGGTCCTTATGTGTCCTTCCCTAAGCCCTCGGTAACAGGAATTATTGGTCTCCTGAAGTCTGGACTCTCGTTGAACAATCTGGTTCGTTTCCAAGTGCCTGTAGGGTCTACTATTCCGTTGATACGTGTCTTAGGGCCTCTTTTAGACGAGAGCGCGTGAGTGAGCTGGCTCTTGAGCCACTATGAAGCTCACTACTACTAGTAGTAATATAATAATAATAATAATAATAATAATAATAATAATAATAATAATAATAATAATAATAATACTGGGGGTCCGGGGATCAATCCTCGGTCCCAGCACAGATTTATCTGAATGCCAAACCCTTCCTTCACCTCTGACAAGATGTGTATTAATCACAACTTGTAAAGGTGAGGAATGCCAGGCCTCCACCGTGGTTCGGATTCCACGTTAAACTGTAGGTCCTCCATTTTCGTCTCACAATCACCCTACCATTACACATTAGCGTAAGTGCGTATAACCCGAACGGGTAGTAAGACGCAGTGCTAATAATAATAATAATAATAATAATAATAATAATAATAATAACAATAAATAATGAAGAATCAACTTGGATCATTTTTGTAACATAGATGGGTAGATGTTAAATATAACAAAGTTTCGGCAATATATCTGCACAGAATATGCCTTAAGGTGGGGTGCTAGTGAGCGCCAGTTTAGTGCATTAATTTTGCATTTTTTATAGCATAAACATTTTTTGGCAAAAATAGATCAAATATTTCTTCTATAGAAACATAGAGTTTAGCTTTCTGCACATGCTAATCTCAACAGTTCTTGAATATCTCTCATGAGCATAGCGGCATTTGGTGACAAACTTTTTAAATGCAGAAAAAAAGTTGTCACTAAATTTCAGGACACCCTTGGCAGATATTCAAGAACTGTTGAGATTAGCATGTGCGGAAAACTAAACTCTATGTTTTTATAGAAGAAATATTTGATTTATTTTGGCCAAAAAAAGTTTATGCTATAAAAACTTCGAAAATACTGCCCCACTAGCACCCAATCTTAAGATCTATATTTAAATATGTTTGAATTTTTCATAATTTATTAATTATATAGATTTTGTTTTAAGTAGGTGTCAAATAAAGCCACTCTAGTTCATAGGTGTACCCAGGGGAAGGAGCGGCAAAGTGGGACATTTGCGCATATCTTCTTCCTCCCTAATAATTAACATATTATTAACCCTCTTACACGGTGCAGGATTGCTACCCCTAACTACAACACTACCGTTGCGCCACGGGGATTTACACTGTCTGGATGGACCACGAGTGGTAAGGGGTTGGAATCCTGGAGAATTGGGTGGTGCGTGGGAGTAAAGATTAAAGTGATAGTAAAACTAACTTATATTTATTTATGATAATATCTAGATTACTAGACACAGATAGTGTGGAATACTATCGCGTGACACTGGAGCATTAGCGATGAAGAGGGACCTCACGAGCTGCCTAAGGAACCGAGTTCGATCCCCACGCGGTTGGAGCTCTGAGATAGTTGTTTACATCAAGTTTCCTCGTTGATGGTTGCTAACTCATTCTCTTTTGTCACCCACTTCATCATAGTTTTTCATCCCTATTATATTTTAGACAACCAATCACTTAAAGATTTATTAGTTATTACTTGAAACTCGTTGATCTCAAGTATTTTCTCCAATAAAGCGAGGTCCATTGGTCGTAATATGCTTGCTCGTCAATAGGATATAAGATCATATTCTGAGCGGGATGGTAACCCGACACTGTTTGATTTCCAAGAAAATGTACAAACGTGGATTATCATCTTGCCAGAATCAACTTAAAAAATAATATGCTCTTAAAATATTAAATATAACTAACATATAGGTTCTAAAGATGTTTAAAGAGCAACCTAATTATATATCTAGAAAATACACCGTTAAAATCATAAAAAGCCACAATAAAGGCCACCAATATGAAAAGAAAAAAAAAAGCTTTGCAAGGCCACACATTTTATTTAAATTATTGCTCTTAGCTGTCATGTAAAAAAAATCACTAAAATATCCTCTAGAAGCATTTAATATTAATACATTTTTATGGTCTCCAGCATTTATATATCCTTCCCCCTCCCCGGCCACATTCGTTCACTCACCCCATAATTTAATTCAAGGCTACAACCTTGATCATATGGCCCCCCTCAACTCCCCCCCCCCCCCCAAAATGTGTTTTTTAAAACGAATTTAGCTATCAGTTTTAGGATTTCTTACTCCAACTTTTCAAACTTAATTTAAAAATATCAAAATCCATACGTGGATAGCGGACGTCACAATAAAAACCGTTGGACAAAAACATACCTTCATCTCTTGGTAGCTCGGGGTACAAACCAAATAACCTATAGGAAAAAAAGGTGCTTTAGCTATTAAATAATATTCCAGCTTTTTGTTACTGTGTTCCTTTATTTGTCTTTTGTTTCCAGTAGAAACTTTACTAACACAAGGTTACATTAGAATATTTAACTTGTACACAAATTTAACTTACAAATTTAATTCTTACTATTTTTCTTAAAAAACATTATAAATGGTAGTAAGGAATGAAATATATAATACTAGATTAATTCAATTTTAAATAGAAATGCGATTATCAGCTGTGTAAAGTTGCTACAAGATCAAAAAAGAAGTATGCTTAAATATAACGGCTATACTAGCACAAAATACAATATTTAGAAAAGTTTTAGTAATTCATTTACAAGTCAAGTTAAAATCGAAGAATAAATGTATAAAAAATGATGGCTATATGAGCACAAAGATATAATGTATTGAAAAGTTTGGCAATTTACTTACAAGTCAAGGTTCCAATACATTAGTATTGTAACAGATAATAAAATATTATGAACATCACAATTGTAAACAATATTAAAATATTATTAACATGTATAAGAGATTTACTATTTTCGTTTTACTATTTTCGTTAAAAAACGCGTTCAAACAAAGTGATCATTAGAATCATAAGCGCAAATAAAAACTCAAAATTAAGAAGATAAATAATAACAAAGCGAAATTAAGAAGGCATGACAGCATAAAAGTAATGAAGAAACAATGAAAGAACAATGGAATAGTGAGTGAAATTATTAAAGATAAACGCCGAAAGGTTTTTTTTCAGTTAGTGTCCTTAGTTGCGTCCTTACAATAAAGGGGCATTTAAGGTGGAAGTGTAGGAAACGCGAGAAAAGGGCAGCATACGAAAATTGAATCTAATTTTATTCACATGATAATATCAACATTTGTTAAATATTGGTCTAGAGTGTTGTGTAATTTAATGACAACTTTTTTTCTTCATTTAAAACATCTAATGTCGCAATTCTCATGTGGAATTTTGACAGATATTCAACAACAGTTGATATTAACACGTGAAGAAAATTAAACACTATATTTCTATTGGTGCAATATTTTATTTATTTTGACAAAAAAAATGTTTTAATGTATAATTTTTAAAAACTTCCCTTTTCTGTTGTCCCCACACTTCACCTTAAGGCAGCTCCCTCTCCCTTACCCCCTCCATTAGCATCAAGGTAAATATTTTGTTCATGGGAAAGAGGATTAAATTGCACTTGAATTCAGAGGAAGAATTTTACTGGCATACCTGCACAGGTGGGCATCTGTAGCAAACATAGAGTTCATCTTTTCTGGTTTGTTTGTAGCGGGGATGTTCAGATTTAAATCCCGGCTTTGTTTACAAAGAGGTTTTTTCCTTTCTAAATGATTTACAATTTCCTTGTCCCACGACAGTACGGATGTTAACTAAATTCAACAATATTACTCCCAATTCTATTATTAATTGAGTGCGGATAGACCAGGCAGGTGGTAAAAAAAAATTTGCATGACACAATCCCACAAACCTTTTCATGTTGTGTTTTATGACTTTGAAAATAATTTTCAAAAATAGGTTTTGAATAAACTACTCTTAGCTATGTTTTCCTCATAAAGACAAACACATCATCTTTTTAATCACAATAATTACTCCTTATATTCAAATTTTAAACCAAATTGTTAGTATATATTAAAAAAAATCTTATTTTCAATAATATATTATTTGTAAACTACCCTATAATTATTTATTATTTGTAAAAATAAAAACATATTATTTTTATTATGAAAAACTATTCCCAGATTCCTATGTTGAATTCAATCTTCAGGGTCAATTTACAAAAAATTCAAATATTCTACCCTTATATTAATTTATTTTAGATAAATAAAGATACATTATTATTGATGGTGTAAAATAGACCTCCAATAACAATTCTGTACCAAATTGTTAGAGCTATTTAAAAAAATCTGATCTACCAAAATCAGTCACTATTTGACTACTATCAAATGATTTTTATTTAGAAAAACAAATCTATATAACTATTTATAATAACAGCAACTTAACAGTTACCCATTTTGAACCAAATATCTAAAGTAATTTTTTTTAAATATTCAACTAAAAAAAGTCATCAGTAAACTAACCATAACAGAATTTTACCCCAAAAAACAAGTATTGTATATAGCTTTATTTGTCATGTTCATGCCCAACACTCCCCAAATATACATTTTAAATAAAATCATCATAGCCATTTTCAAAATAATTTGAATTTTTCAAAAACACTCATTAATAAACGACCATTTATTGTGTTTTACCCAAAACCAAGTACACACTGTTACTGTCATGTCACACACTCTCAAGATACCCATTTGTAACCAAATTGCTAATGCAATTTTAAAAATATTCAAGTTTTAAAAAAAAGGTCATCAGTAAACTACCCATTAATGAGTTTTTACCCTATAAACCAGTACACAGTGTTATTTTTTCATGTCAAACCCTCTAAATATATCCATTTGGAACCAATATAATTTTGAGTTTGTGAAAAATCAGTGATCAGTAAACTAACCATAAATTAGTTTTTTTTATCCCCAAAACAATGATACAGTGTTATTTGTCATGTAAAACAAACTATAGATATGCATTTTAAACAAAATCGTTAGAGCCATTTATGAAATATTTGGAATTCAAAAAAATCACTTATCAGTAAACTACCCTTAATTTAAGGGCTAGGGTAAAAATAAAAAAAGTTCCCTGCAAAATTTAAATACCAAGATTGAACTAAATCCATTCAACCGTTTATATAATAAAAACACAGTTGTAACCATATTAGTTGTAATATTTACGCTTCATTCTCACGATGGTTTACTAACCTCACTTTTCAGATATTTTTGTTGTTTTCTGAATATTATTTGCTAAATATCTAAAAAGATATTTAAAAAAAATTAAAATAGAGTTGAGCAATAGAATATATATAGAATGTATTTCATAAGTTCCATATACGTTTGGTGTTTTGGCAGACTTGTTATAGACAAAACAATGTGACTGCTACACTTTTTTTAGGTTACGTGAAGTGGTAAATTATAAGTAATATTACGATAGAGTATTGTGTGCTGTATTTTGGTAATGCTTACTTTTTATTTACTTTACTTTGTTAATTCTTACTTTTTATAAACTTTTTGTGAACTAAATTAGTAAAAATTACAAAAATACAAACTAAAAATATATTTTTATAAAATATATAAAAATTAAGCAGAAAAAATTTATAAGGGTATTTTAAAAAAATCAAATTTTCTCATTTCTTAACTTTTGTTTAGATTATGTCATCGAGGGCTCTCAATAATCTGGATATAGCGAGTTATCTCAATGAAATTTCTGAACAGCAGGCCATTGATTCAGACTATGATGGGGATTTGGATGCTGAAGATAATCTCACATTTTCATCTGTGCAATCATCTTGTTCGTTCACTGGGTTACAACAAGATATTTTCAATACCAATACTGAAGGTAACAAAGGATCATCATCAGATCAGGTACGACAAATTCCATTTCAGTCAGAAAGTGAGTCGGACATTGAAGAAAATTTCTGCAGTATTTCAGCAGAAAATGAAATGAAATTTTCTAAAACTACAAAAGACCCTATCAATTACAGTAAGAGTACCTTTGATCAATCATATGGACCAAGAGTTATCGTGAACTTATTGTCTCCAGTGGAAATTTTTTTAATATTCTTTACTGAAAATGTTTTTAATAATATAATCACAGAATCAAACAAATATGCTGTGCAAAATGGAAATAATCTTGATCTTACATTGTATGAATTGAAAGCTTTTATTGGTATGCTAATTATTATGGGGTTTCACAGGCTTCCTTCTATTAGACTGTACTGGTCGTCTGATCCAAATTTTCATGTAGCTATAATTGCAAATGTTTTGTCACTAAAAAGATTTTTAAAAATTTTGAGGTATGTTCATCTAAATGACAATGAAAAAATGCCAAAGCCAACTGAGCCAAATTTTAACAAATTATACAAATTAGAACCACTAATTTCTCATCTGAACAAAGTATTCAAAAATGCTTTTAACCCTAGTCGGTATCTTTCCGTTGATGAAAGCATGGTTGCTTTCAAAGGCAGATCTAGTCTAAAGCAATATCTACCCATGAAGCCAGTGAAACGTGGTTTCAAAATATTTATAGTATGTTGTGCGGTAAGTAGCTACAAGCTAAATTTTAAAATCTACGAGGGTAAAACAACAAATGCGGAGGAAGAAGGTACTCTGGGTGAAAGACTTGTTTTAGGATTTGGTACACTATTCGAACATCTTGGTTATTGTCTATTTTTTGATAGATTTTTCTCGAGTTTGCCATTGTTTGCAAAATTACTAAATCTTGGTCTTTTTGGTTGTGGGACAAGAACATTTTTTTCCAAAACAACTACTTGCTACTGATAAGGAATTGAAATATGGACAGTCAGATAGTGTAATGGCAAATGATATTTCTGTCACAAAGTGGAAGGACAGAGGTTCAAAGGCTGTTGTTGTAGCTAGTAACATGCGCAATCCTGCAGGGAAGTCTGTGGTTACCAGGAGAAATAAACAAGGAAGGAAAGAGAACATAACTTCTCCTAAGCCAGTTGCTGATTATAACAACTACTTGGGTGGAGTAGATAAATTCGACCAGTACCATTCTTACTATGAAATTGCATGGAAGTCAAGGCGCTGGTGGTTTAAAATCTGGTATTACCTTGTTGACGCTGCGATTGTAAATGCATATATTTTGTATAAAGAAACAAATTCTCTAGCAGACCGTGGAAAACCTATGTCTCACCTGGTTTTCAGAAGTACTCTAGCTAATGAACTTATTGGAGATTTTTGTTCTAAGAAAAAAAAGGACCTGAACCTAAAGTGCAACAATTTGAAAATATCTCTAATCATATGCCTGTGCCAGGTACATCAAGACGATGTGTAATGTGTAGCACATGTGCTAAACCTAAAAGAAGCAAGTTGACCTGTAATACGTGTAAGGTTGCTCTATGTAAATGTTTTTTTCTATATCACAACAGAAAATGATGTTCATGTTATTACAATTAAAATAAACAGCTATATATATGTTCACCTATGTTTTTATGAAGATATATTACTCATGAAAGTTATATTTATACTCATAATTATTTTATACAATTTACTCTTGCAGTGTAGTTTTGTGTTACTTTTGAATTTTATGCAGTGTTTTTTTATTAGCTAATTTTTTTATTAGTAATTTAAGTATGTTTTTGTTAGTTGTTTACAATTTTTCATAAAAAATAAATTGAAATACTTATTTTATTTATAATTTATCAACCGTGGTCAATTTATTGACCAATTGAACTTTTGTGTCCTCCTAGCAAAACCCTAAACAGTCTGTGGTCAATAATTTAACCACACATTTTTTTCAGTATTTCAGGTAAAAGATGAAATATTATAAAATTAACTCTTTCTGGTGTTCATACAAGTAGTCTAACATTGTAATGTATATGTATTATAAAATTTATTGAAAAAAAAGTTTTGCCCTACAAAGGGTTAAGATATGTAGCCAGGGACAGACTTACAGACAGATAGATGGACAGACAGAAACGGGGACAAACAGAATTGTAAAATTCACTTTTATGGGCTCGTGTTCACAAAAAATGATAAGATCCATCATAATCTTGAGTTGGAGATTTTCGCGATCACAATACTTTCTATTTATATGATAAAGTAAAAACAGCAGTGTTAATTATTCAGCTCCCCTTTATTTAATACAACCCGAAATGCCGGGGTTGAATGAATTGAATCCTTGACGGGTAAACTAGGTTGTTTTTACAACCCACGATTTATCTTTTCATCCTCTCGATGGCTCGTGATATTAATATAATCACACATTTGTAGCCGACGATTTACGCACGTCTATCATAGACTCTGCCTTAAAATATGAGTGAAGAATGACCCTGGGCACGGAACGAATACTGGATAGCTCAGTGGTTAGAGCATTGGCGTACTAAGCCAAAGGTCCCGGGTTCGATTCCCGTTTCCAGGTTTCATTTTTCAATTATCAGAATATGATATTTAGATGGAGTAATTTCCCACTAAAAGCATAAATAATAGCTCTGGCTATTAATTCTTAAGAGTATTTTAGATTTTAAGTTTGCCTCTCTAACCATTTTAATAGAGAAAATAATTTTGATGGAAACTTATGACGTCTAAGTTTAAAATATCAACTACGCAAGAAATAATCAGTTTTCAAAATCTTCTGAAGAGCCTCATAAGGTTTTAAAGTTTATAGGAGTAATTGAATTGCACATTACCAGCTCACAGTTGAGGACTTTTTTTAGCACCACGTATCAGGTTATACACATATGTACTAGTTACGCTATTGATTTAGGGAAGATTAAGGTTGAATTTAGAGAGAGTGTACCCCAATTTGATTGGAGGGAAAATGGAAAACCATTTATTAAAAAAGACATCCTTTGTACACCAGACCAGGACTCGAATCACGATCTCTCAGTCATCGGTGGTCTAGTCTATTGCGAGAGTGACGCCTTAGCCCACCCGGCCACCGAAGCAGGTTAATAGATGACTTAAGAAAAACTAACTTAGGATACACATACCTAACTCTACATATCGGTTCCTAGCTCTAGATCTTAATTTATTAATTTGATATTATGACTTTCACATCGCTGAGCATGCGGATTGAACCCCAAGATCGTCTATTCTGAGCCCACCGATTACGGGGAAGTCAAGGTTTGAATCCTGGCTGAGTATACTAGGGACAATATTTACTGTATGATTCCCTACTCTTCCTTTACGTAAATGTGGGTGTATTCTTTCTAAATTCTACCTTTCTCAATCCTATTCTAACGGTAATTAAATGTGGATACCTCGGATAAGTTGATCTGCCTCTATGATCTGGTTGTCAATAGTTCCTGGCTACGGATCCAGAGATCCTGGGTTCGATTCCCAGAGCTTACAGATTTTCTGTAAAGCAGTGGGTCTAAAACAGGGTTAACTCAGCCCCGTGAGGACAAATGAGGCGCTATTTGAATGGGAAAGTAGTGGATACGGTCTAGAAAACTGCGATTAGCGGCCGGAGGGCTCGTTGTGCCTATCCACAGAAGTGGCACTATCTCCGCCAACATACGGTGATACATTCGGTTGGTGTGGCTTGATTTAGGGCTGACGCCATGGAGTTTATTTATTTTACCTGGAGACGGCTAGTAAGACGCAGTGGAAAACAAAAGAAGATGAAAATACACGATTGTGTTGATAAATTAAATAGCTTCTATATCACCATTCGGAATCGAACCAAGCTCTCCCTGAGATTGTGTTCGGACACGTTCCCTAGAATGAAGACTGCTAGCCGTCACTGATAGAGACAACCCGGAAATGAGTTAGCTTTCTGTTGATAGACACTACTGTAGATTTAGCAAAGTGCGTGTTAATGTAACGCAGATAACGACTGTTGGAACAGGAATAGCAGATGACCTTGAAAGATATTTTATAACGTGACCTACATGGTCAGTTAGCTCTAGCTTTAGCTTCCTCCCCGTCTAATTCTAAGGATAGTAATACCGTTGAAAGTATATACTACTATAGAAGTATCGAAGGATAGGGAAAAACTCTACGCGGCTCATCCAAATTATTTCACTAGTTAAATATCTCGCCGTGAGAAAGCGCTAGTACGATAGTGACGCATCCTGATGGCCAGTTATGGTACTCTTTGAATATTACTCTCCCTCTTTGTCTAAAAGAAGAGAGGAATACTTCTCTTGTAAAAGAGGGGGGTAAGAATTAGGGAGGGTTGAAAGTTGTTAGAAAACTGACAAGGTCCGTTTTTCATGTTATAAACTAACCGTAATGGGTTTTAGGGGTCGTTTACCTGTCATTCAATAACATTGCATTCAAACCAAATGAAACTTATATTCTTAGTTTGTTAGGCTTCAAGGAAAATAAATCTTTAATAGTTATTTATATAAATGACCATTTTTACGTCCATTTAGTTCAAATACAAAGAGATATTCATTAATATAACTATCACAATTATATTATTACAAAACCTTTTCTATCTTAAGCTAAATGCTCAAATTAATTTTTTTTAAGGTTGCTTTTTGAGTTAACAATATTGGCCACTCGCGGTATACGTAGGCAGGGTTTCTCAAACTCACGGTCCGTGGATCATATCTAACTGGCCCGCTTGTCTGCAAAACTCTTAAATAAGTATTTGGCCTGCAGTTACACCCATACACACACACACACACAATAATAGTTTAATTTTAGTGTGAATATAATATTGATATAAAACAATTAAACCATTTCAAATTGCGCTATTTTTGATCACTTTTTAAATAGTGGATTGTGGGGATTTTTGTTTACATATTTTAATAAATACTGCTTTGAGTGATTCTCTAACCCACATTAACATCTAGAAAATATAAGTTATGTAATATTTTAAATACATAACATCAAATAGCTTTTATAGAGATACATTGGTGGGCACGCGGATTAAACGTCAGATTATTATAATCTAGTTAGCTGGTGTCAGGGAAGACGGAGCTCGAATTACATCTGGATGTACAGAGGGTGGATTCCTGCTATTTATGGTCTCCCACATTCCCTTTTCTCAGATGCAGTTACATTTCCTCCACATTATGTTCCTCATCCCTTACTTACTACGTTATTAAAATATGCTTAGTCAGGATGGCTAGTAAGATGCGCTACAAAAACAAATGTACATTCCCGTGGCCCTCAACACGCCTCGAGTTTGTGAATCTGGACCTTCGGCTAGTTTGAGTTTGAGAATCACTGATGAAGGCTATAATTTTTTAGTTTACAGATTCTCACACACATTTTGAATGATTCATCTATAATTGCTCCAAATTTCAGCTTTCTAGGTCATGAAGAAATGTGAAAATTTTCTGTACTTCAATATTTACCAACCAAACTCAACCTTTTCTTTAATAATTATTGGTAGACGCATGGTGGGCTAGGTTTTGTTGTTGGTATAGCTTGTCTTTATAGTAAATATATGAGAAAAACAATTTTTTTAATTGTATTAGCGGTTCAACTTTTTTTCATAAGACATATTTTTTCTTGCAAAACTGTTAGGTCGTGGAATACGTCCTAGTTACATGAAAAACAGTTCAACAAACAAAAAATTAAAAATAATATAATGTTTATACTTTTTAGGTTCATGCATCTCACAGACATTATTTATTAAATTTTTTTTTTACTAAACTAATAATGCAAAACGCCAATATTGGGTGAAAAAGTTTTAAAATCATGCATATTTATTTGCATAGGAAAATCAAAAATTATAGGGTGGGGTGGGAGATCCGCTAACTTTGCCTCCTCAACATTTTTAATATTAAATATTTGTTATTTAAATCTATTAGGTGCAAAACGCCATAATTAGGTTCTATACAGAAATACCCAATTTAAGAAAAAATAATAATAAAAATTAAGACAGATAAACTTGAATATTTTGGACATTTTTGATGCACAGTAAAAAAAATTAGAAAAAAGTTTAGATACTAACAGAACAAGAGTTTTTAAAGTGGTATACGTTTATCTCTGTGGTTATATCATCCATTCAAGTGAGGCCCTACCTAAAGTTTGTACAATGACAAGATAGAAGAAGGTATGCATAAACAAAGCATAAGTTACACTTATAAGAATGGACATAATTCAAAAATTTACATTTGCACAATTTGAAAATAGTTTTAACTATAGACTTAATTGTAGTTAAAATCTTAATTAGTATTAATTATTTTTTTATCATTGTTGGTGCACACATAAGTTTAGTCCTCCTCCCATATTACATCCCCATTACTTCAGTTATTTGACACCATACATTAAAATCATTTCATTTTTTCATTTATTTTGAGTATTTAACGTGCACCTTCTAAACAGAATGGTTATATCCGTACACGACTTATAAACTAACTTAAATTTAGAACAGGCACAACAACCATTCCCCTAACAGTTAATTCAGTACTGTGAAAGAGGAAACGCACAGTTCACCAATGATAAAATTTTTCGGCTATGCCGGGAATCGAACCCGGTACCTTTAGCTCAGAATGCAAACACACTACCGACTGAGCCAAAGTATCAGACTGTTTATTAAAATCAACATTTAGAACGGTTTATGTGTTGTCAACCAAATATTTCTAGATTACGTGATAAAAAAATTACACCTCTGTACCTAAATAAAAACTGGTACCTTGGTACTAACGCTGTAAGCTACCTGGTCTCGTAAGTCATCACACTCAAAATATAACTTGTTTTTGGTGACGCGGAGGTCTGGGCTTGAATTCCTGTTGTTTGTACTGAGGGACAATTTTCCAAACGATTTCCCTCTCTTTTTCTCCACTCAAATTCGTGTACATTTATTTTAAATAAACCTTTCTAATTTATTCAATTATTGTAAAGAGGCGGATAGCTCGGACGTACAGTAAGATGCGGTGTGTACATAAAAATAAAACACAATGCCATTGAGTACTCATTATTTTAAGGAGTCTTAATATAACTTCAACCTATTCAACATCCCCTCAGTAAATTAAATATCCTAGCTACGCATATATTGAACAAATTTAATCCAAGTTTGACACCTAACCTCAATTATAATCACTTCTTACTGATGTCCCGAAAATCGATTCCCAGCATGACCAAAACTTTTACCATTGGTGAAATATAAATTTGCGGGAATGCGTATTGTATCTGTTCTAATATTAAGTTAACTTGTAATTTATGTTATATAACCTGTCGGTTCTAATAATGCTCACTAAAAATACAAAAATAAAAATTTAATTTTTCTATTCAAATCTAATCTAATCGCGCGAAGAAACTTTTACTATATTTGGATTTTATTTCTAATCTAAAGATAGTATCTATAATGTTTGAAAAAATAATATTATATTTATGTGTGTGTGTGTGTGTGTATATTCCATCCAATGACTCACTCAGGAATTTACTTTAGGTAGGCAACTATCAAATAACGTAGTTTCTGTAAATGATTATTTTTTTAGTTTATAATAGGTAGTTATAATCAAAAGCACTCAAATCTGTTAAATGTATACACTGTTCTTTGGTTTATGAATAAGGGAGAAGGAAAATGTATAGCTTTAAAAGATGGTGTTATTTATAACTTTAGAACAATTTTGAAAACATCTGCTCTTTATAAATAGCTAATTATAGCTTCCAGATGTGTATAGGATTTTCTAAATTTTTCAGAGATTAAAGTTTGTAGGAATTTGTTATTTTATTATTAGATATTAATTATTATTGTTTGAAATACATTTTAATTCATCATCGGCTTCATGTTATGTTTGAGGCCTCTAAGGTAGCATTTTTCAAACTGGGCTCCGCCTTAGCTATCTGAGGCTAAGTGGGGCAATTTCATAATGTTATTTAGTTTTTCACACTATAAAATAGCATCAGTAACTAGGATTGCCAATTTTTTTAAAAATCTAATTAAATTATATATGCCACACAAGCCACTATTAAATAAATATATATTGATTTAAATTTTGCATTTTTCATTGTGAATTTTTTGCACAAATTGGTGTGGAAGTGTAGTTTTTCTTTTATATTTATTCAAGTATTAAGTTATAAAAGACTCGTGAGATTTAAATGTATATATTGAATGTTCATAATACTAGTGTAAACATTTTTATGAGAGTTCAAACATTTATTTTTTCTGGTACAAAGGCTCCTTCGGTCTAAAATGTGAATCAATATACGTAATGTGTTGAATAGCACGCTTTGGTAGCTTTGTCAGTTCGAATACTTTAGTATAACTTAACGAAATTGGTGGATGCAGTGATTTGAATTCTAAATTGTCCGTGTTAGTGAATTTGATATAAGCTTTAAATTATTAGGCCATGGTAAGAATCTACTTTGTATTATGTCTTTATACGATATGATTGTTTTAAGAATATAGGTTAATGGGAAGGTGCTTTTATATCATTTAAGTACCTTAAAGAGTAGCATATTTTAATGTTATTTATAAAATTATGAGGAATCTTAATGGTTTTAGTAATTAATAATGCCATGATATAATTAGGATTATAAAATAAAAATATACAGTTAGCTTTTCAATGTTTTTATGAATTATAATGCCCATTTTCCGTCTTAACTGAAAAAACCAAAGTATATCCTTAGCTTTTATTTAATTAAAGAACTTAACTTTTAGTTCAACCTTAAAAAGGTTTAAACTATATGTGTATAATGTTAATAATGAATAGTTTTGAGCCAGTTAAGACTCTCATTTTATATTATCAAGTCAATATAGTAAGCATAGTATTTATCTTAAAAATGTTAATTCAAGTTTAAAATTAATTATAATCATACAAAATGTACATTTGTTGTTATATTTGAATATGATTTATTTTCACTGTCTAAAATATGTTTTTCAAATAATTAGAGTAAGCTCTAGTAGTGTTGTTTTTGGCATTGTATCTTCACGCCAGTCAATGCTTAACGCATTAAATATCACATAGAAGGTTAGCTATGAGGAAGATAGAACTATGAGAAGTATCCTCGTTTGCGTGGAAATAGCGGGAAACCATTTAGGGAAAATTACCATCAGTACACCGTGTAATTGAGCAGCCGCGGTATTCACATTTTTGTCCTCGATTCATTAATTCATAGTGCAAATCTTTCTTTCAAAAATGAAGATGAATTATTAAAAAAAATTAAATATTACTCAACATTACACAAAAATATACAAATCAATACATTATTTAATCTATAAAACAAAAGGTGTGAAGCAAGACAGATGTGCCCGCCTCCAACTCGTGGATCTTAAAACAAATTATGATAGTGGGTTTGAAAAAAGAACCAAAGGAAAGTTGCCAGGGAACAATGAATTTTTGTCATGCCTTACTTCAAGGTCGTTTGCTATTATTAGGAATGGAGGGAGGAAAGGACTGCTGCCTAATCCACCCTTCAAAGTCTCTTGTAGAGAGCGACGGAGAAGAGAGAAAGAGAAGATTTTAGCCTGTTTACCTCTAGGCTATCAGAGTGTCACTTTCTGGTGTTGGAGAACACAAGCGATCCTAGCGGCGAGATATTTTTTACCAACCAAAGCTCGTCAGTTTTATTTGCTGGGCTGGCGACTTCTAGTGTATATATACATTCAACGGTAATACCTAGCTTCGGTAGGTTTTTATTTTCTCTCAACCCCACAGAGAAATAAGTATTGTTATTGTCAAAGCCACCGAAACCGAATACATTAATTGGTCTTCGCGATGCGGTCTGTCTGTGTGTCTGTATTTCGGCCTATAGCCGAATCCATTTTACCGATTGGGCTAAAACTTGGTATTTAAGTTTTTCATAAGGTTCCCCCAAGGTGTTTTTTGAATTAGATATTCAACCCTAAAATTAAAGGTAGTTTACTGAAGGGTAAAACGAAATAAAATCGATTTTATATAAATCCCCTCAAAAGAGTTTGATTAGATGTTGTATCTAGGCATTGGTTAACATAATAAATAAAATGACTATTCTCATTTGACCTTGAAAATGACCTTAAGGGTACCTTACAGAAGAAGAACTCTCTCCAAATATGATAATATCTCTGCAAATATTTGTGATACGAAATAACTTAACATCATGATGTTGTACTCAAAATACAATTTTTTTAAATCTGAAATATATATTTTTTAAACCAATAGTTTCTGAGGTATAAGAAAACATATATTTCTTATGGAGCACTTTGAAGTGTGAAATTGATTAATATTCTCTTTGGTGGACATAAATGTTACTCTTATCAATGTTTCTGTAACAGTGTTTATTATTTAATCTACGCTCTTTGGTGGAGTGTTTTTGCAACAGTATATATTATTTTGTTTCACAAATCTTACAAGTTTTAAATTTTTTAATTTATTTCAAGATAAGGAATTCTGTGCGGTGCACCGTACCGTTTTACGCAAGTACTATTTTTTAGTACCGCATCTCAATACCTGTTTGGGTTAAAAGCATGCATATGTATTACTACGTAGCTATACAATGAGGTAAAGATGAAGGCTAGGTGTAGAGGAAGTGTACCCACATTGGCGTGGAAAGCCATTTAGGAAAAGAAAAAAAACGCCCTCAGTAAATCCAACCGAGATTCGAGCCTCGACCTCCCTGTAATTGGCAGTCTAGTGTATAATGAGAGTGATGCCATAGACCATTCGACTTTGAGGTGGGTTTTTAACTAATATAATAGGGATGGAACAGATAGGATTTTAGAAGGGATGTACCCGAATTATCGTGGAGGGATTGTGGGAACAATTTAGGGAAAACCGCTCTCGACCTTCAGTACATCCTACTGGGATTTACGATCAACCGGGAAAATAGATACAAGATTACGTTCGTATCATAAATCCCATCCAGGTGTGGCTTTTTGCATTATTAATCTGATAACAGCACAATCGAGATCAATGCAATAGATTTTTAATTTATTAAATAATAATAATTATCTTGTTTTTATTTTGTTTTATTAAAAAATAATAGTATTAAAAAGTGTCTTAATTCAACTGTTTTCTAATTAAGTCTCCAGGTATATCGCACCAAGATGAAGCGTCTAAGTTATAGCTGTACTGTATCTACTTTAGCTACAAATTATCCTAGAAGTAAGACGGGCTCTTAAAACAACCCCAGATTAAATATTATACGTAGACAGACCATTAACTTGATATCCGTAGGTGATATTTTCCTTGGAGACATCTAGAGGTCACCTTGTTATATTAAATTCGTAGGAACCCCATTCTAAAAGGCCTTATTTCTTACCAAATCCCACTCTATGGTAGTATTTCAGTAGGATAAAAGACCTTACAGAACAAATTTCCTACTACCGTTCTAGAAGACCTTTTATCCTACAAAAATACTACCTCACAGTAGGATTTTGGTACGAAATAACGCCTTCCAGAATGGGCTGACTACTAAAATCATGGTATACTATTGTAGATTAGCGTATAGGCCCACCTCCCCCAAAATCCAAAAGTCCAAACCCAGGGTACTATGATCCCACCCCCCTCTCCCGCCTAACCACTCAGCCCTCTAACAACACGTACGCACGAGCGATGTTTCCGTCCTCAATTCAATAAAAGTCAACGATCGCCATGTGACCTGACACCTTATCTAACTCGGTACGTGTCTGCCTACTGAGCTGATGGCTTCGGGTTCGATTCTCGGCATGGTTGAAAAATGTATCATTGGTGAAATGTGGATTTCCCCTTCCATAGTGATGTATTTTGGCTGGACCAGATATTTGCATTGCAACAAATGATTGAGAAATGTATGGCAGTAAGGAAGAAAGTTTCTTGTGCATTCGTTGATCTGGAGAAAGCGTACGATCGTGTGAATAGGAGTATGTTATGGAATGTTCTGAGAGAGTATGGTGTGGATGCATGATTAGTTAATGCAATTATGGTGGTGTATGATGAAAGTAGAGCGTGCTTTAGGGCGGATGGAGCTTTGAGTGAATGATTTGGCGTTCAACTGGGTGCTGGAAAAGGTTATGTTATGTCTCCAGGGTTGTTTAATATATTCATGGATAAGTGTATGATGGTGTTTGTGAGGATGTAGTTGGTGTAAAAATGGGCAATGTGAATGTGAAAGTGCTATTTGTTATGTACATACAATACCATATTAATGGCTGAGAGTGAGAGTGACATGCAGAATGCGTTAAATCGTTTGAATGTGGTGACCGGCAGATTGGTTCTTAGTATAAATATCTCCAAAGCTTAGGTGATAGTTTTTGATGAGGACTGATCAGGAAATTATTGTCAGCTTAGTATAAACGGGAAAACTGTTAATACAAGTGAATGAGTTAGTGTATTTGAGTGGAATGTTCTGTAAAAAGAGAAGGATAGATGGTGAACTCAACATAGGTGTGAATTTATCTCAGAGACTAATTGTGTGTATGTGGACTATTGCAAAGAATGAAGTATCGAAAGAGGCAACGATGGCAGTATATGAAAATATTTTGATCCCAACATTGTTTTATGGATGTGAAATGTAGGTTTGTCAGGAGAAACACAAGAGCAAGGTGAATGCGGTTAGAATTAAATATCTAAGAAATTTTTGAGGAAAAACTCGTATGGACAGTCAGTAATGAATGGTTGCTGAAGGAGTGTGATTTGAAAGGGAATACAATAAGTCAATGTGAAAGATGCGTCATACATCATCGTCATGTATCATCGTTGGTTTGGGCATGTTGAGAGGTTGAGTGTGGATCGAGTGACGAAACAAATATATAAAGGTAGAGTGTGTGTGGATAGCAAGGAAGGGGTAGGCCATGTAAGACTTTGCTAAATGTTGTAGACGAATGTATAAAAAAAGATAAACATTAATAAGAGTTTTAAGAATAAAAGAGTAAGTATGTATGATTCGGTGTATGGATGTTGTTGAAGTGGAGGGAGTCTCCAAGGATAGTAAAGTGTGGAGAAAGTTAAAGAGAATGGATTAAGTAAAGTTTTTTTTAGCTATATGCACAGTTTCTTGCCTACCCCATAAGGAAACGGCGTGATTAGGTATATATGTATCTATGAAAATTTGAAATTAAAAAAAAATGATGTAAATGATTTTGATTAAAATTTATATTTGAAAAGTGTTTATTGTGATAAACAATACGGAATACTTGTTTTTCTAAGGAAAACATTCTTTAG
Organism: Timema podura; assembly: GCA_033556935.1. Taxonomy (NCBI): domain Eukaryota; kingdom Metazoa; phylum Arthropoda; class Insecta; order Phasmatodea; family Timematidae; genus Timema; species Timema podura. The sequence continues at coordinate 34,968,225 of JAVRXN010000014.1, forward strand.
ATTTGTTTACTAAAATCATATTTTTAAAATTTTTGTTTCATGCTATGAGAAAGTTTTTAGGATTGAGTCGTACCATTTATTTTTAATCGCATCTTATTACCCGTTAAGGATATACACTTTTTAATTACGCTTCTGGTGTAGGGAAAAATAAGGGACGTTCAGAAAAAATATATCTGCATTTTCATGAAGTTAGTTTAGAAACCCTTTAGAAAAAACTATCCTGTGTCTGGTTGGAATTCAAAAACCTGACCTCCCCGAAAGTGGAAAACTAGACCAGAAGCACCTGACGTTTAATCCACGTGCTCTGAAATGTATTTTTTTTAGCCCCACGCTTTCTATCCGTTCAGCTTACACGCTTATGTACTAATTACACTTATGGTTTTAGGGTTGAGGAAGGCTATAGTTATATGAAATACCCGCATTTGCGTGGTGAGATAGAGGAAAACAGTTTTGGAAAAACCACCTTCAGTACACCGTACACGTCACTAAGATTCGAACCTTGATCTCCCCGTCATCGGCAGCTTAGTCTACTGTAAGAGTAGCACCTTAGACCATGTGACTACCGAAGCGGGCTGCGATATATTTAAAATCATTAATGTGTATATTTAAATATTTAAAAACACATATTCTCCTAGATTTTTATGTTGCCTAGTGAAATACTCTGAGCAGTAGTAATTATTAAATTACGGAAATAAAAATTCCCACAATCCTATATATTATTTTTGTTGTCAACATCTATCAACTATCAACTAATACAAAGCCTACAACGATTAATTAGGTATCAATGGATAGGAATTTTTTTTTACTGACTTCTGACATGACTCAGTTTACGTTTAAAACACATTGTTTGTTTAAAATTTAAGCTAAAAGAAAAATTTAACAATATTTTTGTATCAATTACCGAAAATAAACTCTCTTTGCTATTTTGTGTATACACTTCGCTGAATATTTAATTTCAACAACCCAACAAAAGACTAAATCTTTTTTTTTTTTGGGGGGGGGGGGGGGAGGAGGTGAAGGTTGAATGTGCTAAAGTTTCGCAAAGGTTTACTGGTCAGTATTTAAAGTGATAAAAAAAAGACAACATAGTATGAAATAATTCAAAGTGTTTTTCATCATTCAATATGTTGTAGCCTACATAATCAAATTAAACCCTTTTTTTGTGTGTGCCTAAAAAATATAAAAGTATTGCAGACAAGTGGGCCGGTCAGATTTGTCTCGAGTTTGCGACCTTTGCCTTACAGTATACGTCCTCTTTTCTTTGTGGTGATGAGTTGTGATAAAACACATATTTTTCAAGTTTTTTTTACAAGAGTATTTAAACATTTCAATTCAAATATTACCTGCTTGGTGATCACATGGTCTAAGGCTTCACTAAACCAAAATACTAAACTGCCGATAACAGGGAGGGTGGGTTTCGTTTCCTGGTCACGTGTACTGAGAGTGGTTTTTCCTAAATTGTTTTCCACTCTCCCTCCATTCAAATGCATAAACCTCCTTTGAATTCAACCTTCCTCATCCCTAACTAATTAGTGTAATTATTAGATATGCGTATAACATGGTGTTAAAAAATCTAATCAAATATGCTTTCAACGGGAGATAATTTTTTGTAGATAAACAACAACATTGTTACTACTACTTTACCACTGAAGAGTGTTAATATGTCACAACCTATTAACTAAGATATTAGACACACGATTACGCTCGAACCAGGAATCTCATCCATGTGAGGTTATACGCATTCTTCACTTTAAAGGCTAGAATTTATAATATGCAAAATATATTTTTTTAAGTGAATTAATTTTAATGTTTTTATACTTTTTTTATATAGTAAAATTGTTTCGCTGGTCTGAATTCCAAAGATTTATAATTAGGAGACTAGGCTTCCCAACTATGCTGTGACGTCTTATCTACCTAAGTTACAGGTTATTTTTGGGGTGAGATGGGCTCTTAAGTTACCTGGCTTGTGATGTATTACCACCCTAAGCTACAAGTTATTTGTGGGGTGGAATGGGCTCTTAAGTTACCTAGTTTGTGCTGTAATACTAACCTAAGTTGCAGGTTATTTATGAGATGAGACGGGTTCTTAAGATGCCTGGTTTATGCTGTATTACCAACCTAAGCTACGTTAATACATGGGGTGAAACAAGCTCTTAAGACACCTAGTTAAACTGTATTACATACATAAGCTACGTTAATCCATGGGGTGGGACAGGCTCTTAAGTCTCCAGGTTTTAGCTAAGCTATGGGTTATTCGTGGTGTGAGACAGGCTATTAAGTCTCCGAGTTTGAGCTAAGCTATGGGTTATTCGTGGGTGAGACAGGCTATTAAGTCTCCGGGTTTGAGCTAAGCTATGGGTTATTCGTGGGTGAGACAGGCTATTAAGTCTCCGAGTTTGAGCTAAGCTATGGGTTATTCGTGGGGTGAGACAGGCTATTAAGTCTCCGAGTTTGAGCTAAGCTATGGGTTATTCGTGGGTGAGACAGGCTATTAAGTCTCCGGGTTTTAGCTAAGCTATGGGTTATTCGTGGGTGAGACAGGCTATTAAGTCTCCGAGTTTGAGCTAAGCTATGGGTTATTCGTGGGTGAGACAGGCTATTAAGTCTCCGGGTTTGAGCTAAGCTATGGGTTATTCGTGGGTGAGACAGGCTATTAAGTCTCCGAGTTTGAGCTAAGCTATGGGTTATTCGTGGGTGAGACAGGCTATTAAGTCTCCGGGTTTGAGCTAAGCTATGGGTTATTCGTGGGTGAGACAGGCTATTAAGTCTCCGAGTTTGAGCTAAGCTATGGGTTATTCGTGGGGTGAGACAGGCTATTAAGTCTCCGAGTTTGAGCTAAGCTATGGGTTATTCGTGGGGTGAGACAGGCTATTAAGTCTCCGGGTTTGAGCTAAGCTATGGGTTATTCATGGGGTGAGACAGGCTATTAGTCTCCGAGTTTGAGCTAAGCTATGGGTTATTCGTGGGGTGAGAATGGCTATTAATGTTCCTTACGGTATACTCTATTATATTTACTTCAAATTGAATGCAAGCGAAACATTTACCTCTGGGGTGAAATGTAGAGCCCCTTTCCTAGTTTTTTTCCCCCATCAAATGTTAGTGTGGCACCTGTACCGATAACCACGTGGTATAAGGCGCCAGGTTGGCAAGATATCCTATTGCTGATGACGGAGAGGCCAAGGTTCAAATTTAAGCCGCTTGTCCCGAAGGTCACTCCCCACATATCCACATATGATTTATCACTTTCATTTTCCTAGAATAGACCGACCCCCTTCTTACTAATACGCAATACACTTTCATACACTTTTATTTAAACAACCCTCCTTATCACTATCCTTTAGACCAGGGGTTCCCAAACTTTTTTGACCTAAGGAGTCCATGCACCAAAAAAATTAATATATCACACACTGGAGTCCTCATTAATTTTTTTTTACACTAAAATTTGATCATTTAAAAACAATAGTTGAATTTTACAAGATTAAAACTATAAAACAAAATTAAAACATTACATGTTTTGGCAAATGTCCTTTACTCAGATTTGAAAAAAAAAAGTTATAGGAATGATGATTCTAATTATTATTGTTGCTATTTTATGATGTCAAAAACAAAGTAAAATGTATTCTAAAATTGCGTCACGGAATCTTGAGATAACTGGGGATTCAAAGTTTGAAAAACACTGCTCTTGTCCAGTATTTCTCAAAGTTTTGGTAATGAAGGATCCCCAAATGGAATTTTTGTGGACTACTGGGCCACCGGGGCCCTGAGAGCAGGGGAGAGGAGTTGAAAGAATTATGCAGGAACAAACATTATTTTTAGGCAATTCAATTTTACGACTATGAATAAATAAAATACAAAGATTAGTGTACTATTATTATAATTATTATTTTTACTATAATTATCATTATTATTGGTCCACGGAAAATAGAATGTCCAATAACCAAAGACCAAATCCAAATCGTTTACTAGAAAAATTAATTCTATATTTTTCACTCATAAATTGGTCAATGTTAACGTAGTTTTTTCTTTCTATGTATTTATTAATTATCTAGTTGTTCTAAATACCAAACTCTACTAACTCTACTTTGTTGATCATATAATATATTACTCATTGAAATTACTTGGACTTGTTAAATTTTTTACCTCCTTGTTCAATAAAGTCGTTTTTATTTTAACAGTGTGTCGTTCCTTAGCTAGAGTATGCTACGTTTGCTTGGAATTCTATAACTTTAATTGAGTCTCTAAGGTTAGAAAACCTTCAACGTAAATTTGTGGCGATTTACTATGATAAATTCTTACTTTAACAGTATTTTTATTACTTTGACATAATTTGAAACCTTTTAGGGGTCCAAACTCTCTTTTCGCGTAAACTTTAATGTGATGCCCTTTTTGTTTTAAATATTTTCAATAGAAATATTTCCTGTAAATTTGCCCTTGATCATGTTGGTATTTATTAGTGTCCCTTCTCGGGCCTCTCGTAATCCAAAATTGTTTTCTCTCAATAAATCTTACAAGGTCAGTCCTATTGACCGTTGATCTATAGCGAAAGTCCTAGATTTGTCAAATTCGACTTTCACCATAAAAGAAGAGTCAAACTCAGAGAGTTATTTAAGGAACTTTCCTATAGTCAATCAAGTACATGTTCCAGCTCTAATAGTTAAATTTGCATTATTCTGCTTACTGGTTTTATTTTGTATTTTAAATAATATCAGTGCTTATTGATTTTCACTACTACTCTTTATTTATGTAGTTTATTATTATTATTAATTATCTATTAGTAACTATAACTATTTATTCGTTTGTATTATTATTATTATTATTTAGGTATTATGGTTTATTTTATTTTGTATTTATGCTTACTTTTCAAGTGCTTATGTAGCCTAGTTTTAAATGCTGGCCTTTTATAGGTTTTATGACTTTTGGCCAGCACTATACTAAAGTAAATTTAAATTTAAATATAAATTATTATTGGTATGACTATTATTATTATCGTCACAGTGTATTAGTACCTGTTCAGGCTAATCGCATATCTGATAATTACTCTAACGCGGTAGGGATGAGGAAGGAAGCATTTTAGAGATAATCTACCAACATCTGTGCGGAGGAATATTGGTAAGCCATTTAAGAAATACCACCCTCAATAGACTCGACCAGAATTTGAACTCCGACCTTCACGTCATCAGAAAGCCAATCCAACCCGAGAGTGACGCCTTAGACCATTAGGCCACTGAAGTGAGCTCTAATTTATTTAATGAAATTCTGAGCAAAAATATCACATAATTACATTTAATTATAAGTATTTTTTATATTATTTTAACATTATAAACCTCGTTTTTTTATAAAAAAATTCTTATTTGTTGATTTAAGATTGGTACAGCTTTTTTCTAATATATGACTTGTGTCTTCTGAGGTTTTTTTTTTTATCTTTTGCATTTCAAATTTTTGTATTATAAGTGACCAAAATTCTTTGGTTAAATTTTACAACTAAATTTCCTGGGATCCTGCGGACCGCCCGGGTTCCGAGGACCACACTTTGAAGAGTTTTGGTCTAGATTACACAGTTAAATAACTCAACTTGTGTGACGACCATGTCTGTGTGTGCATATCAACCAAACTTGGAACACAAATAGGCTTTTATGGACTGGGCCATGTACACTCGGTTCATAATCGAAAGTAACATTCTTACCTTGATCGATTACACTATGAAACTATCTTATAAGATACACCATAGTGTTACCCGTCAAGGTAAGCTTGATATTTTCCAAGGTTAAAGAGAGTGATGATGTATTTCAACTAGCACTAATTAAAGTTCAACGAAACCTAGTAGTCATATTAACTAACCAGAACATTGGTAATGTATGATCACTTTGCTTAGCTTATATTGAAAAAGTTAATCGTGTTCAAAATTTGGAATAACATTTTAGATTTTATCGTATTTCAATTATAAATTTGTATATTAATATTTTTTTCTTAGGATATCATTCTTTTCATGCGGTTCATACTTACCTAGACTATGGTGTCCATTTTTTGAAAATTCCATGTCTTACTTACTTTGACAATGGTGTCCATTATTTTTATTAAACTACTTCATCTAATTCCAACGAAAGGTGATGCACATACTATTTAAATATTGCGTCATTATTATATAATCACTTTGTTCCTGTGGGGCCTATTTATTAACAGTACAAAACATTGAAAACATAAATTTCATCTTATTTTAGTCCTTCTCATTACACACACTTAGGAGATCAATGATCTATGATAATGATATACGGTCCTAACCTGACTAGGAATGTCCAAATTAAACGAAATATAAATTTATTTCCACTTTAGTCCAAATCAGTAAGCATATACTATTTTTCAGGGCATAGTAATTAATGTATGATGATTTTTTCACTTATAATGATGTTTAATTTTTTTTAAATGCAAATTTTAATTGACTTAAAATATGAAACACCGGTTTTTTTTCCTGTAACACCCAAACAGGACCATGATGATGATAATAAAAAAAAATAAAAAATATCTTTATAAAAATTCTATTTAGTTGGAATCCACCAAATCACGTATATAAATGCATTGCTATTTAAATGCTTTAGCAATGAAATAAACTACCTATCATAATTATAAAGCTTATTTGAAGGTCATTGCCACTAGAGTAAAAATATGCACATTCAGGAAAGTGTCTATTATCTTACTCTTTGAATATGGTTTTATTATTTAATTCTGAAAGATTTAGTAGTATTTTATCAAATTTATTATTATTATTTCCTGACTTACGGTAATGCTCTCCTACTACACAACACTCCAAACTCGCTGTAATTTGCTAAGAGGCGTTTATTCCAAATATATCACCAAAACAAGATGGTCCTGCGTGGTGGGCGCCTCCGACGTCGGAGCTGGTACAACTCCTTCACCGCCACTGCTCGCAACTTGGCTTGTTCTCTCGGCTACATGTCCAGGAAATGTGATGGGCACTCCGACGATGGGATCCAAGAGTTGATGTCTAGGAAATGTGATGGACACTCCGACGAAGGGATCCTAGAGTCGATGTCTAGGAAATGTGATGGACACTCCGACGAAGGGATCCTAGAGTCCTAGAGAAACTGCGTCACCCGGTGTGAATGGCATCAACAGACACTGGCTTCACCAGGACGAATCTCTCGCCATTCTAATGATGACACGGTTTGACGATGGGTTCCAGGATGTCTAGTCACGTGATTCTGGATCAAGAAAAGCTTCGCTTCACCTGGTGGTCAGGACGTTACCTCCATTATGATGATGGTGCTACTTGAAGTGGTGGATGCGGTCAGTGTTCCCATACTATCCCCGTGCTGCGTCGATGATCTCCAAAGTTTCAGACATGTGCGAACTTTGTCGGTGAACCTCGAATAGTTTCCTTGACTCACGTCAAGTGTATGTGCGTTTTCTCACACCTGTATCGAAAACCGTGGGACGAGAAGCCCCTCATGGGCACTCGGAAGAAGACTAGCGTCGTGAAGGAGATCAAGCACCCGCCCGGCAGTGCCTGTGGTCAATAGGTAGTCGGTCCGAAATTTCGCGGAGTTGTCATCAGGATTCCTGAGTGCCAAAGTTTGGAGGTACCTGTCTTTCATGACTGCTATTGAGCGTTAACGGCCGGTGAGGAGACGGTCCACACGGTTTCTCGGTCCCAAATTATTTCCCACGACCTCACTGTGGCTCACTGATGAACCGACTAGCAATTTTTAACTGTGAGAGGCTCTCCTAGCTGAGGCTGACGTGACGCCTGCGCTCAAATGGTGATATGAGCCTGTATTATGTGTTTACACTCTGATCTCTAGCTTATTGTTGTTGTTGATGTTTGGGTTTAAAGACTTGTGGACACTAAAACGGCCATTAGCTTCATAAAAACAAACACAAATGTAAAATTATTGATAAGGAAAGGGGGGAAAGGACAGAAAATCCGCATGAGAGTGAGGCATACATAATAATTAATGAACAATAAAATCGGGAGTGATATGGATTAAGGTGGCATGGTAGGGATCGAGGGTTAAGGGCGGTATTTTTGTAGTTTTTATAGCAAAAATATTTTTCAGAAAACTAAATCCAATTGATCTCTAATAGAAACATAAGAGTTTAAATTAACTCACATAGGTATCTCAATATTCATTGAACATCTGTCAAGACTGTCCTAGAATTTTCTGAGAACTCTTTCCCTTAATTTAAAAGTTTCTCACAAAATGCTCATATGCTTTTTAGAAATATTTGAAGAACTTTTGAGATTACCATGTGTATAAAATTTAACTCAACGTTTCTACTGGATAAATATTTGATTTATTTTGGCTTAAGGAATTGTTTGCTATGAAAAGTGCAAAAACGCTGACCTTTTCTCGCGTCTCCTTCCATTCCTCCTTGAGATGAAAGTCACAAAACCCTTTCGCAGTTAATGAAGTAATTCTGTGTCGCGTTCCTCCAATTGAGGGATATTAGTCCCCACTTATCAGGGATGACAATATGAAGAAGTTCCCAGTGCGGAATAGGGTGTAGAGTTTGGCAACTGCTGCAGTTATTTAGTTTCGTAACAAGGTGCATTTTCACCAGGGATAGATAATGTAATCTGCCTGCCCCCAGGTCCTCAATAGAACCTCGTCCATTATGGAGTATGGCAGCTTACCTTCTGGCAGTCAAAATAATAGATACAGTATGTTACTATTTAAATAGATACTTTACCTAAAGCCAATGAAATAAAAGGTATTAAAATTAGAGTGATGAGTTGCCTTAGGTACCCCTTTCTGTCCTGGACAACAATGCCTTGTTTGGAGAACCTGTGACCTGCAGTCATACCACCGTTTTTAATTTCTAGCTCTGTCAAAAGGTGGTTTAGCTGCTATACGAGAGATTTTATTTGCTCATGTGAGTAGCAAATTTGTTACCTACTACCAAAAGTCTTCCACAATGATGCCACTTTGTTTTGGGGAAAAAATGAAAACTTCAAGACTTTTGTCTATGTATGTACACGTTGTTTACCCTGAAAGGTAAGAGTCCTACCGGGAGATTACACACATATTGATTACTTTAACGTTTAACACCAAACCTATAGCTTATGATTCTACTGTGGGCCGCACCCTTAATTTAGCATTTTACAGATGATTGCTTCTAGCAGATTCCAGACAGCAATTGTTAGTTTCGAGCTGAAGCGGTCACAGCACATTCACTTGTCACATACCAGTCGGGAACATGTCCTTCTCAGGGGAAGCATGTGTATCATAGTAGAGTGTGAAGCTTCTTGCAACTGGCAAAAGCTGGAAGGCTTGAGGTCTTGCTTGTCTCGCACAAGATTGCTGCGAGACAGAGTGGCTGGCTGGCCTTTGCGATACACGTGTATAGCAGTTATGTACGTTACCTTGATCTAGCATCCATCTAGCATGAGAGAAGTCTGAATGGTATTTGCAGCCTGCAAGTGCTAGGCAATTAAGGTTAAAAGGCCACTATAAATCATGTCAAAACATGCCATGGTATTAGACAAATGTATCTGCAACGAGCTAGCCTATTTTAAAGATAAAAATACTTTCACAATTTTAAAGAAAGTTTCAACTAAACTATCATTTTTTAAAAAAATTACTCCCATAGGAGGTAAAAATTAATTAATTGTCTAAAGGTGGGCTAAGTTTATCATGTTTCAATGAAGAACGTTCACAAAACTAAACAGATTCCGTTGTAGCTTAATTTTCTTACGTTAACACACACAACGTTGCTTCACAACATCAAATCTGAAAATACTTTACTGATTAAAACGGAATTTTCATAGAATTCTGGGCACATAAAGTGATCACCTTAACTTGTCTTTCCTGTGGACAATGCTTAATGGATCTTGTGGCAATGAGCTATGCCGTCTGGATATTTTTTCGTGATGATTGTGGCCACCGAAAACATTGTAGTGAGGTTTGCGGACGCCATAAACACTGCCATGTCTATAATCCATTCTAGTCTAGCTTAACCTAAACTACTTCTACAAAGTCTATTCACTTGCATAAAAGGGACGGGGCAAGGTCAGGGCGCAAAACTAAAAACATTTTATTAGAAATTGTGGCTCCCATAAACATTGTAATGTGTATAATCCAACCAAACCTAACCTAACGTAGCTTATAAAACCTAGCCACCTGAATGTAAGGACTGGAACAGGTGCAGGGTCTGAACCCAAAACCCACGATCAAATCTTTATTGGCCACAAGTTATTTTAGACTCAAAACTGAAGCCATGGGTGACATGCTTACCAAGGCTTTTTATTATAAACAGAGAACTTCGTATGTGTTCAACTGGTCCGTCTGATTAAACACTCGTATATCCCCGATAAATCCATGCACTTGGGTCCTATACACAAGCATCTTTCACCTGCATTTTGAAACTTGTTCCAAACTTTTTGCGACCTTTTTTTTTCCACCGGAAAAGGGAGAATGAAAGAACGGATGGCTTCTTCGAGTGAGTATCTTAAGATCCCATCTTACATTCGATTAACCGGGATATTATATACAAGATTATGATATAATCATAAATCATATCGAAGCTATGTTTACTGCATTCTGCACTTGATAAAAAAGAAATTGAGACAAGTGAAATAGTTTTTAATTTAAAAATAATTATTTTTAAATTTTCTTGTATTTTTAAAAATATGGTAAAAGGGTTTCACTGGTCTAAATGTCACAGTTTTCCAACTAAGATACGACTGGTTCAAGCTATGTTACCTACCTGAGCTACGCGCTACGCGAGGTAGGACAGGATCTTAAGGGTTTTCAAGCTATTTGTTAAATTTTTTTAAAAAAAACAACAATTTATTTCTTTGTCAGGAAACCATTTGTTTTCTCTTGACTAATAAACTTTCGTTCTGCAGTTAAAATTTTTGGGAATATTCTAGAATATTTTCGTTGCTATATACAAAATTACACTATATATATATATGTTTTGCATTGTTTTACTAAGACCTCAATAAATACGTACAATCTGTTTTTATAACAATGCAAACTTTAAGGAAGGTCCTAAAAAATGTTTATTCTATAAAAGTTTGTTTTATCGATAACGTGCAAATGGTCGCTTGAAAAAAAAAAGTTTAAAAATTCAAAACGCATTTGAAAAGTCTTTAGGCTTAGGAAATAAGCTTAAAGGAAATGTACCTACACTAAATTTAGGGTGGAAAGATGAGGGGAAAACACACCCAGTTATCCTAAATCAAGATTTAACCAGCTTTTAGGATTGGAGCAGTGACATCACTAGGGTTGGTGTCACCCACATGGAACTCCTCCCACATATTTACACTTATGGGGTAGAGATGATGAAGGTAAAACTTAAAGGAAATGTATCCGGATTGGTTTGAAAGGAGAGTGGAAAACCATTTAGGAGAGGAAAAATACCTCGGTACATCCAACAAGGATTTGAAACAGAACCACGCCATTGTTGGCAAACAAGATAAGACAAGACTGTTGCCTTTGTCCACGTAGACACGAGTGCGGGTGTACACTGATTTGATTCAAGCTGCAGGTATCTAAGTAATAACTTATACGCATTTATCATAGATTAATAACTTATACGTATTTAGCATAGATTAATAACTTATACGCATTTATCATAGATTAATAACTTATACGCATTTAGCATAGATTAATAACTGTTTTAGTCGCAAGCTAGTACAATTTTTGGCACAAGGGTTGAATGTTTAGAATTAGGGTTCTTCGAATGTTAATTGATAAAATTTGCATAGAAAGTGCACGTTTAAAATTATACATTGAATTTTTTCTCGTCTTGTTGGGTCTATCTTAGTAATCAGGGCTTGAACCCTAGCTGCGTGTATTGAAAAAAAACACTTATATTTTCTAACTCCTACAGTCCAATTTTAATTGAAAGGGCCTTTTAAAAAATACAAACATTTTGAGGCGAACATTGATAGCATTTTATTATATTATTAGTAAACTGGATCGGACACATCCTTAGGAAGAACTTTCTTTTTCATGACGTCATAGAAGGAAAGGTTGTGGGAAAGAGGAGCTTATCAAGGAGGAGGATTCAAATATTGGATGACTTGAAGGAAAGAAGGACATTCTGGGAACTGAAGGAGGAGGCAGAGGACAGGGCGCATTTGCGGTCTAGGTTCACTGACAAAAGGAACGGACCTGTCGTAAGACAGAACACATAATAATAAAGTGTTATTTGATAGGTATTGATAATATCTATCAAACGTGCTATTTGCAGATTACATGACTTGACACATGAATATGTGAAAGTAGATCTAGTAAATTTTTCTGTCAGATAAGGCCCTTCCTATGAAACAATGAAAGTTGAAGTTTAGGCATATTTGGATACAATATATTTTCCAATCATTCCGTTCTAATCCTGACCACATTATTGTGAATGCTGGTTATCCCGAATGGGTGGTAAAACTTCAGAATATGAAAGGCTAATATGAATAAAAAAATATATATTTTAGAAACAAACCCGGACCTCAGAACTAAACCAGGTCACTTGAACGCGTACAACAAAGAGAAGAACGCCGCCGACCCATCAGTTCTCGTGACAAAGTCTCATCATTTTGATTCCTCCACTTCCTCCCCCCCCCAACCAATCCCCCTTTTTGTCCCGTTTGGAATGTAATAGCTCCGCGTGGCGTTATGTCCGCTGAGGGTAGGTCAGGGTTGAGCGGGTTTGTTCCCCCTGGACCATGACCTGACTCAACACCACCTCACCGGGGTTTCTCTCATGACACTCACAACTTTAAGAGATACCCCCCTTTCCCTCACACCCTTCCACCCACCTAACTTTTTTTTTTTACTTTTCTTCTTTTCCTAACCACCCTCCCCCCTCTCACCCTCTTTCCAACATTCCCGGCGACTTCTTGTGTGTGTATGTGTGTATTTTTTATTGTGTGCTGTGTGTGTGTTTGCCGTGAGCTTTTCCCATCTTTTGTACAGCAACTTCAACTTATCTTTATTTATCTCTCTCTTTTTTTGTGTGTGTTTTAGGGTTGATGAGGAGGGGGCAGGAGTAAGGCAAGGACCTACTATAGTCTGTCTAATCGTACTTGGCACTCAAAGTAAACAATTGGAGCTGCTTAGGAGAAGAGGTTGTGGGGTAATGTAAGAACCTACTATAGTCTGTCTAATGTATTTGGCACTCTAAGTAAAAATTGGAGCTGCTTAGGTAGAAGGGTTGTGGGGTAATGTAGAGAGCCTACTATAGTCTGTCTAATCGTACTTGGCACTCTAAGTAAAAATTGGAGCTGCTTAAGGGTAGAGGGAGTGGGGTAATGTGAGAGCCTACTATAGTCTGTCTAATCGTACTTGGCACTCAAAGTAAACAATTGGAGCTGCTTAGGAGGAGAGGGAGTGGGTATGTGATAAACTACAATAGTCTGTCTAATCGTACTTGGCACTCAAAGTAAACAATTGGAGCTGCTTAGGAGAGGAGTGGGTAATGTGAGAGCCTACTATAGTCTGTCTAATCGTACTTGGCACTCAAAGTAAACAATTGGAGCTGCTTAGGAGGAGAGGGAGTGGGGTAATGTGAGAGCCTACTATAGTCTGTCTAATCGTACTTGGCACTCAAAGTAAACAATTGGAGCTGCTTAAGGGTAGAGGGAGTGGGGTAGTGTGAGAGCCTACTATAGTCTGTCTAATCGTACTTGGCACTCAAAGTAAACAATTGGAGCTGCTTAGGAGGAGAGGGAGTGGGGTAGTGTGAGAACCTTTTATAGTCTGTTTAATCGTGTTTGTCACTCAAATATAAACAATTAGCGCTGCTTAAGGGTAGAGGGAGTGGGGTAATGTGAGAGCCTACTATAGTCTGTCTAATCGTATTCGGCACTCAAAGTAAACAATTGGAGATGCTTAAGTGTGGGGGGAGTGGGGTAACGTGAGAACCTTCTACAGTTTGTCTAATCGTGTCTGTCACTAAACGTAAACAATTAAAGCTGCTTAGGAGGAGAAGACGTGGGTTAATGTGAGAACCTTCTATAATATGTCTAATCTTATTTGTCACTCAAAATAAACAAATAGAGTCTTGTGTAAGGAGAGGAAGAGGATTAGAAATGTGAGCTTCACGGACAATTTTCCACTTAGGATATTTTTACCCTGTGAAAATTTCTAGCTTTTTAAATGGAACAAATGCAATCGAAATAGCTCAAGTATATATTAATCCATAGGACGTTAACACAAGAAACATTATCAAATGATTTACAATAAATCAATAACAGAGATCAAAGTTGACTGATCGAATTCTCGTATCAATTACAGCGCTTGGTGGTTGGATGTGTCATTAGCGTTAGGCCTGATGTAGACAAGATAAATATAAATACATAATTAATTCATAATATATATTCCCTTCCTCTGGGATTCATTGATTTTTAAAAATTACACCTTAATTGCAATTATGGTAGGATTTCGATAATTCGGCATTGGTTGACTCGAAAAATGGTATAATTTGAATCCACCATGATTATCGATGAAATTTCCTATTTAAATCAATGGTAAAAAAATAAGATTTAATTCGAATTTTAGAAAGCAATATTTGGATAATTCGAGGCCTATACATTGTTAATTTTTTTCTAGTTTGTTGATACTTATTTTAAACCTAATTTGACGACCACTCCATATGCTGAGAATGTCAAATAAAGTTGGAGTTAGCCCATTGACACACAGTGAGAAGGCGGGGAATTAATAAACGGCGGCGAGCGAGTTTCCTAATATAGGGGATGTGTTGCTTTGGCTTTCATCATTTCTGATTTAAGTCTGCAATTTTCTTTTGTTAATTTTTGCCACGTTTTTATATTTTAGGTTTGAATTGTTCCTGTTTTTTTAAATGTATTATGTATGCATAGTGTGTATGTGTTTTATATTACGTAAGCACCTTGAAGGGGGGAGGGAGTTTGGGGTTTGCTTATTTTTGCTGACAAGAGAGTGGAGGGGGGGTCAGAACAATGCTTATGTAAGACAGAGAAAGACGGGCAAAATTGAGGGGGGGGGGGGGCGCATCGCAAGCCGCTTGGATTTCAGGCATCTTTGGACAGGAATGAAGATGCTGAATGGCTAAGCAAGGAAGACGTGGCTGTTCAATATATTTAAATTCATTGTATACCAGTGTTAAATGTCAATTATTTCACAATATTAATTTACACTCATATGTTAATAATTATCAACAATTTAGAATTTGCATGAATTTTTAACCTACCTGCTGAGGCTGTAGGCAAAATTACATGAGATGAGATAAAGAATGGTTATTCCTGTGAACGAGTGAAAAAGGTTTACAAATCTTATGTAAGCAAAAGGGGTGGGGGGCATGCATTTGCTTATTTTTGCTTACAAGAGGGGGGAGGAGTTAAAAAGGGCCAAAAATGTGCTTACGTAATACTTGAACGCCCCCATATATAAAATGTGTTTGATTATATGTATAATGTTTTTGAGGTTATTGATTTATTGTATACCAACTGCGTGGATACTCATTAAAATGGTTATTTCGAATTTAGGATATTTTGAATTCGTTTAGATATCCCTTGGACTTTGAATTAAAAAAGTTTTACTTTATTTGTTTGTACATATTATTTGCTCACACATCCCCTCCCCCCTCCCTTTTCCTCCTTCCCCTATGTGACTACTGATATTAGTGATGTTTACAGATGTTTCACACCCAATTGGGGCTGCTAGCACCCGGGACTTTACATATAGTGAGCTCCAAACAGCAGAATTTTATTATTAATATGTGTGCTTTACAGGTCTATCATCGAGTTGGTCCAAGAGATGGAGTGAGGAGGGCATCTAAGCTGAAATGCATCCACATTAGCGTGATGAGTGGATGGTAAATTAACCCCTACGAGTTCCAAATTAACCATCAAATGATTGATTACCTGTTCGATTACCAGCAATGCCTAAATGTACCTTGGATAAACTGGGTTTATTTTAACTAATTATTATTATTGTATATGCTCCCTTTTATTTAAAAAAAGATATATTTACCATGCACTTTACAAATTGACTAATTTCATCAGCTCATAATTAACAATTAACTATGTTCTAGAACATACACAGGAGCCAGTCCTCGTGCCATTTATTCATCATTGTGATATCAATTTAAACAATGATAACATTTTTTCACCCATGCCGGGAATCAAAGCAGGGTCCCTTAACTCAATAATCAAACACTCTAACAACTGAGTGAAGGTATCGGCCATTATAATCTCTGGTATTTTATTGGAGGGTTTTAAAAGGTGCAGTTGTTTATTTCGAGTGTCAAATAAGATGGTACATGCTATAGCTAGTTAGACGGGGCTAGTAAAGGGCAGAAGAGGGATGAAGAAAGATAGAGCAAAAAAATGTGATGGGAGGGTTGATAATAACAAGTGGCTCATCCATCTCTTTCTTAAATTCTCCATCACCTTCTTACTTTATTCTTTCGTTAACGCACAAATTCTTCTTTTGCCTTGGCTCTTTTCTTTCGTAAAGTTCTGCACTTCAATAATTATTTATATTTTATGTGTTTCTTGTATTTTTTATACTCCTAATTTACTGATCTGCCATTGCTCTGTTTTTGACTCGAAAACATTACAGCAAGCTTCCGATTATTCGTGCTTGTATTTTCAGGTTTTATGGCTTATCCGTGTGTCAACCATGGAGGTTTTATTATTTTCATTTTCCAACTTCTTGTGAACTAGCGGGGGTGACTTATGGGCGGTTTCCTGGGCAAACCAGGCTTGACAAGACTGTTGGTGTAAGATATTTTCCCTTCTTCCTAACCAACCATTTGACCAACCACACAACACAATGAAAGAAATGAATATTTGTTTAGTGGCTTTGAAAGGCCGCATTACACGTAGCAGGTTGCAGCGCTGCAAGATGATTATGTATTGGCAGCGCAAATATCAAATGAGTTTGATATTTTCTGATCGGACGACTGCTTTCTACGCCGTGTAATCGCTTTCTGCGCTTCCAACTTGCTTGCTTGGTTAACCGCTGAGAGACTATAGACAAGAGATCCTTGTAGGTGTCTTCATTCATACGTAGATAATTTCGGAAGTCACCAACATCTAATTCAGGTAAAATCGTCACAGTATGTGACATAGTGTTCCGTTTTAACACTAAATTTCGACTTTATACACGTTTCTTTCTGCGTTTTACAACACTACGATGTTTCAATTTTTGGTAGTACCCGTACAATATAATAAGCTCTTCATCTTCTTGTTGTTGACGAGAAATCTTAGCACGAACTGAACCAGCAAAACCAAGTACGGACGATAAAATAACTCCCCCTCCACTGAGCGGCAAGATGATTATTCTTCAGAATGCAGCTTGTGTGTAGTAGGTAACCCAGATTTGTCCGCTCGCAGCGCTGCAAAACAATGTCAGAAAGCAGCGCTGCAACCTGCTTTTAATGCGGCCTTAAGTTGGGGTTGTATAAAACGCAAGAAAAGGCCAGTGTTTTTGAAGTTTTTAAAGCAAAACATTTTTTTTGAAAAAATAATAACATATTGCTCCAGTTCAAACATAGAATTTAATTTTCTTCAGATGGTGACCTCAACATTTTTTTGATATCTGTCAACGGCGTCCTTGAATATAATGAGAACTTTTTCTTTTCATTTAAAAGTTTGTTATATATTTCCACCTTGCTCATGACATATATTCAACAATTGTTGATATCAACATGTAAATAAAATTAAACTCTATGTTTCTACTGGAGTACTATTTTATTTATTTTGTGCAAAAAATGTTTTGCCATAAGAACTGCAAAAGCACTGGCCTTTTCTCGCGTCCCCTTCCAACCCACCTTAAATATCTGTTATGAGCATAGCGACATTAGATTCCAATTTTTTAAATGAAGATAAAAATATGTCATTAAATTCCAAGACAACTTTGACAGATATTCAGGAACTGTTGATATCACAATGTGAAGATAATTAAACTTTATGTTTGTACTGAAGCAATATTTGATTTATTTTCACATAAAAAAGTTTTGGTAAAAAAAACCTGTAAAAACACAGAACTTTTCTCTCTTTTTCTACACCCTGATCTAAAAGTTAAAGTTTGATACTGAACGGGCCGAAAGAATTTACAAGTACAGTCCTGTCAAGTATTGCTTACCTTGGTAACAGTCCAAAAGTCACTCCTGTGAATTAGGCTTCCCAGCTAATTGTGTGAACTTACTGTTTAACTTATGGTCTGACAAACATTACAAACTATTTGTCTAAATACACCTTTTGGTTAAGGAAGTGTTAATTTTGGATGTGATGGGGGATTAAAATTACTATTAAATTGGATCATCCGTGTTTTTCTAGTATCCATTCAGCACCTCCCTTTAATTAATCTAAATAGTTGATGGTCTACTGTATGTGCTTTATTGTTATACGTGCATTTTCTTAACACAGGGTTGCACACACTTCACAAAGATACGAGCTGACTTAACATAAAACGGCATATCCCTAATAATATACCGTAGCGCCAGAATTAGAATAATTTTAATATCAGGTTATCAGAACGAACATAAAATATGTAAAAAATACAAGTATATTCTTATTTATCTTATCAAACAATTCCCAGATGTCCATCTAGAACTAAAGCGTTAATTCCATTCTCGAAAAATTCAATTTTCTGTTTTGTAAGCTAGCCAAAATTAATTTATTTTACAAAAATTAAACTAATTCTTATTTTATAAAATTAGAAACTTCTCAAATACCAAATTTAAATCAAATAGTTAAAACTGTTTTCCAAAAATACAAGAATCTCAAAAATCTCTTATCAGTAAAATACTATTAATTTGAGGATTTGAATTTTTTTAAATCAAGTTTAGAAAAAAAATCCATCAAACCGTTTTGAACCAAGCCCCAGGGACAGACATAATTATAAAACTCTGTGTTTGTATGTGTGTAGACGCTAGAATTACAAAACTAAGAAATCTAAAAAAAACTGGACCTTGTATACTTATCTGATAAAACTTGAAGGTGAGCGCCCCAAGCTTATTTTTACTAATATTTAGGCATATATATTATATATTAATTATGATTCTGATGCCTTAGGTCACTTGACCACCAGTTGAGGCAGCTAATAAAAATATAAAGCAGTTATTATTTGGTATGGACTGACGTACTTAGGGAAACCTTACGGTATGCCCCTCAAGCGTTTATATAATACTAGTATAATGTACCCTGTTTTGCCCGGGCGAAATAGCTTAGGGTAAAAAAATAGTAAAATGAGAAAAAAATGGTAAAGATCAAATCTAACAAAATATATTTTTTTAAAGGATAATCAAAAGGATAAAAGTGCAAAAAGATTAAAAGGCTGAAAATTCTAATAATGGTAATAGGGAAAAAAGGAGTACACAGTGCAAAAGGGGGAGAAATAAATATAATAAATTTTTTTAACTTTTTTTTACCATATTTAAGTTATCCCTTTTAGCCTTTTTACACTTTTTGGACTATTTGATCATTTTTTTCAACCCTTTAACCTTAAACTATTTCTCCCAGGAAAGCTGGGTTGTGCAAAAACGGTAAAAAGTAAATCTAATACATTTTAAGAAGAGTATTAAAGGTGTAAGTATATTGGGTCAAAAGTGCAAAAAAGTGTGAAAAGAATGAAAATAGTCAAACGGGCCAAAAGGGATAAAGTGCAAAAAAGAGTAAAATAGTAAAAAGGGGAAAAGGGAGAAAAGGGGGAAAAGTGCCAAAAGGCTAAAAAGGGTACAAATTAAACCTAATACTTAAAAAATAATATAAATAGGCCTAATAAAGGAAAAAATAAGAAGGGCAAAAAGTAAGTCTAATAAAATGAATATATATGTCAAAAGAGGCCACACAGAAAAGTCAATTTCGAGCTCTTCTATTTCTCAGACTTATCTTTGGAAATTCGAGATGTTCAGACGTCATTTGATTCTCCGGGAATGTTTATTGACCTACATGTCAAACTACTATTTTATACTATACCAAAAGGTGTTTTTATATTAGTTTTAGAAAGCTTGAGGAAACCCCCTTCCCCATACCTCCTTGCATCTTCATTTTGAAAATTTAAGAATCAGACCTCAATGGTTATTTGGGGTTATTCTAATACTTGTCTGACATATTTCAATCTTCTACCACACTCAAAAGTAATATTATTTTAGTTTTGGGAATTTCGAAAAAAAAAACCATTTCACCGGACCCCTTTATAAATAGTATATATTGAAATTCCTCCTAATTACAGTCAAATTTTAATTTTCTGCCTCAACCAAAAGTTTTTTTTTATCTAACCATCCTCACCCACCCCCTATTTTTTCCCAAATCTTCAGTCCTTTATTGTTATTTGGAGTGTTCTTTATAACTATTTGACGAATTTCATTTTTATGCCACACGGAAAATTAGTTGTTTCTATCGTTTTAGAAATCTTAACCTCTTTTACAACTAAACAACTCCTTCTTAGACATTTTAAATTTTTAGATGAAATAGATTATCTGAATTTGTCCTGCCTCTATGCTAAATTCAAATTTAAGTTTTCTACCACACCTAAAGTGTATTTTTCAGTTAGGGGCCCACTTCATCCCCCGTTCCCCTTGTTTCCTAAAGTCCCATTAAAAATTTAACATTTTCAGCCCTTAATATTTATTTGGAGTGGTCTTTTACCTGTCTGTCAAATTAAAGTTTCCTACCACTTTGGTAAGTAGTTGTTTACTATTAATGTTTGAAATTTTGACGCTCCCCCCCTTACCCAAACCCTTTTCTTCAATTTATTTCTAGAAATTTCAAATTTTAAAATCTATTAGATTATCTGGAGTTGTCTCTCTACCTAGTTGACAAATTTAATTTCCTTCGTCAGCTAAAAAGTTTTTTCCCAATTATATATAGCCTGTCCCATTTCTTGGAATCTCAATCTGAAATTTCCCAATTATTGTGGATTTTTCTGTTTGTATGGGGAAATCCCTATACCTTTCCAACAAATTTCAACCTTACAGCTTATCTACAATTTTGTTTTTGTTGGATGAATACAATGTTCCAACTTCCTTTTCACCCTCTTGAAGATTGAATTTTGAAAAAAAAAAATTTATTGGACGCCTTTTACCTGAAAGCAACTTGCCTGCTGAATTTCAAGATTCTAAGTCAAGGGGTTCCGGAGATACGGCGATGATCAGTGAGTCAGGGCTTTCATCATTATAATATGTTATATACTAGCATTTTCCCACGGCTTTACTCGCATTAAGCAATACATAGACACATTCGACAACTTCAAATCTTAGAAAAGCATCAAACTTCACAAGCAGTGTTTTAGGTGCGTAAAAATATTCACGAAGAAATACAGAATCATCACCTGTCCTCCCCCTCCACACTCCAGCTCATGTCACGTGCCATCTGAGTGAGTACTCGCAATACCAGCCGCGACGAAAGTGCACTGCTTACGTCCGCTGATGAGCTAGCGTGATGGTACATAACAGGCGTCGCCAACTCCGCGCCTGCTGGCGCACAACAACCCGTCGGTCCTTTTGGGTGCACCCACCAAGCTATTCATACTGAAATTAAATCCTCTTTGAAAATAAAAATTAGATAAAAATGTATTGACATATTTTCCAAACGTGTATATTTATTTATATTAATAAATAAATGTCTAAAAAGGCCATAAAATGAAAGAAACGATTGTTTTAATAGCAAATTGTAGGGTGAACACAGAAAAGTTGGGCGATATATTCAATCAAAGGTTTGCACAATATCTTGAAATTAAGCCATTCATAAATTTTTCTGAAAATCCATTTAATATCATGAATATCAGTATAGTTGCCAAACATATTAATAAAATGTGTTAAGAGAATGTTGAAGAATTGGAAGGGATTTTGGAACTACAGAAAAACTTATCCCTCGACGCTTGCCAGACAGACAAACATTTCTGGAAACTAATAGACCACACAAAATGTCCTTTTGAGTATTATCTATGTGATGAAGATTAAATAATGTTTTGGATCATATTATCTGTAAAAATTCATCATTCTTCATAATGAAAATTGGGAAAACGAAATATAGATCTAGTCTTTCAAATGATAATCCAAGGGACTGTTTAAGAACTGCAATGTCAAATTATGATCAGGATTTTTTTTTTAAATCAATGAAATGCATTTCCAACCATTACATTAAAAATTACGTATTGAAATACTTTTTTCTGAATATTTCATTAAATAATATCTTATTTTTATTGTCAAAATAAATTATTTAACTTTCTACCTATATGTGACAATAAAATAAATGAATAAATATACATGCTCCCGTGAAAAAGTTCAAAAATTTTGATACGCACTTGGTAACATAAAGGTTGGTGACCGCTGGTATATATCTTATCCTGTATTCTAAAAAATAAGAAGTAGAATAGTAGATCTACAACAGAAGACTTGATCCAATGAATACTTGTTTAGTTTACTGGGAACAAACAAATGAACAGAAAAACATTCTAAAAATGGCTTATTTCATGTTATTATTGTTTATACTTCCCAAAAGGAAAAATAAAATAAAAAATAATGTGCATAAAAACCTATCTGGTGTATCCATTCTTCAGAAGGGGAATCTATAAAGTAGCTTTGCTTTTTATGTATGTATATAAAATGAAGCTCAGGGAATAGCAACCAAATCATAAATTATGTATAAATATTAATCCTTTATCAATTTAAATTGTGTTACAAAACGTGAAAAGGAGTCGGACTAAAACACAATATAAAAATACAGATTATAAGCTAAGTGTTTGTTAAAAGCTGAATTATCTTTTGTAGATTAAGTTAAAAATAATTATCTATACACAATATTTGTACTCGATTATTGGCACTAATTAAAAAAGGAAAAATGAGTAACACAGACTAAACTAATTTTGTTGTTAAAGAGTTTAAACAAATGATCAAATAAAATAAAAATGTTGGACCTTACATACGTGTAAGTTTTATTTGTTAAAGAATCACGATTTGTGAATATAAAACAACCAACACAAAATATAGTGTATTTTGGACTTAAGAATGAAATGTATTTTGTATTACTCTTTGGATTGCAAATTGATTTGGCGATCAAGTAAGACAGAAAAAAAATGAATTATACATTCGTGGCTTGTTGATATTTCCAAACTTCTCGTTGCCAAGGAGACTTACAACGAAGATTTATACATTAAACGTTAATATATTTGAATTGTTACAAATTTAAACAGCAAATTTAAACATACTAACATTAAGTTTTTTTATCTACACTGCTTCGCCTGCTGATGAGGTAGCGTGATTTATGAAACCGCTTGTTGAAATCTAAACGAAAGTAAGGGTTTACGAAAAGTATTTTACTCAAATTAAAAAAATGTACAAAAAATGTTCTGGTAAAGCTTAAAGTTATTTCTGTATGGTGGTGTGAACAATTTTTAGGTATGACAAACATATTATTTAAAAAAAAGGAAAATCCCTCAGGTGGTACGATTTCGCCAACCTTCCCCTTATATTTTAATATTTTTAATTGTACATATCATGTGAGCCTTACACTCTACACTGCGTTATCATCCATGCAGATATCTCCAAAACTAAGCAAAATAGAAATATGAAACGACATTTATTTGGTCTGTCCTCAAGGTGTGTCCCTTAGGCATATATTTAATTAATATTTTGCGATCCTTATGCCTTATACCACGTGACCTTCAATGCAGATAACATACATACTTTGGGAAACACTTAGGGTGTGCATATTAGGGGTATTAAAACACACATGTTGCTATAGACCATGTGACCAGCGTTTATATTTGTTTCACTTAAAGAACCAATAAACAAAGAAAGCGGAAAGTTGACATAGTTCTACGTATTTAGGCTAGTCTTGCGTTTAAATACATTGTGAGCTTGACGTCTTAGATTGCATGATCACCAGTGCTGAGATATTTTCTAGACATACAAAAAAAAAATAGAAACCCTGCATAATATGTACCAAGGGGAACTTACGGATGTACACGTCAAACATATTTTTAAATTGTTACATCCATGGCAAGACTGACGCCCTATGCGACGTGACCATTTGTAGCCACAGACCTAATTATCCCAGATAGTGGAGACTTGATATTCATATTTTAAGAAAACGTTGTTAATGAGGGAAATAGTGTAAACTAGTCATCCCAACAAAATATTTTTCTTTATTGATTACTTTTTTATTTTCTAATTTAAAGTTAAAATAGGTTCGTTCTGTCCCCACCAATCACTTGAAGCTAGCAATGCCTATGCCTACCTAAAAGGTTGATTATGCCAATAACGAATCACCATCGGAAAATGCATTTAAATATAGTAACAATTCATTTTCTGTGCAAATTTATCACCAAAAATAAATATCACCCCATTAACCAAATAAACTTCTCAAGACTGCCAACGTAACTCGGGAAACACCAGACAATTGCAGCTACTGTCCATTTTTAATAGGAAATAGCTTTTAAAACATACAAACACTTTTTTTGAGGTCAGCAATGATAAAATTTTACTATATTATTGTTATTTTAAAGGTATTTGTTATCTTTCAAAAGTGACAGCTAAATATAACACGACTTGATATATGAACACATGAAAGTATATTTAGTAACTTTTCTCTGTCAGATTAAGGTTCTTCCCATGAAAATTGGTAGAGCCATTTTTAAGGAAATACAAGGTCCGGAAAAAAAATAATCTGAGACCCCCACCCTCCGCTTTTGTACGGCAATTTTAAATTTTAACACTAAACCGTTATAATATTTTGATAAGTACTCGGTCTTTATGTTACTTATTAATTTCTCATGTTTTATGGAACATAGATCAACCCATTAAATTACTGTACTTTGTTAAATGCAAACAATCAATCCTAAATTATTCTTTGTACCACTGCACTGTTAGTTTTCTGTAGACCGACAGCGGTAGCACAATGTTGGCGTATTCTACTGTACTGCAGCACATTACTCGAATAATGTAAATCGTAAATTACATAAAGTTGGGTCTTCAGGAATCTGGACTGGAATCCTATCGCTAAGTGAATACTTATTACTGTTAATTATCTCTACACTATTTGATGCGAAATTAAAATAATAACTGTAATGAATTATATATTTATATATATATACATTATATATATAATGTATATATAAAGTATAAAATAAGGTGGCCCAATGACTAAATAATTTTATAGTAAAGTAAATGATAGAACTAAAGAAAAGGAAAAATAAACTGCTAAGAGTAAATTTGATGAAGAAAGCCCACCTAGAGAAGAGGGAAATGTGGGAAGTTTGATAAAGGACCAGTGCCTAAATATTATTTATTTGTATTAAAATGTGTGTGCTACTTCTTCTACTATAGAAGAAAGAAGAAAGGAAGAAGATGTCACCTTTGTGCATCAGATTCTTCCCACATTTTTCCTCTTTCCTAGGTGGCTTTCTTCATCAATTTACTCTTAGCAGTTTATTTTCCTTTTCTTTAGTTGTAATTGAATTTAATTGAATTTAATAATTTTTGGAGGAAATGTAGCCCCTGGAATATGAAGCCGGGGCAATTTATCCATTGCATCCACCCAGAGGTGACCTGAACGTTGGAATATACATAACTTATTATATTTTTATATCGATATTCTTTCGATTTGTATAGTCTTAACGACGCCAAGATTTTACCAAACCCTGCGGATTGTAACGCCGCAACCCACCTTACATACAAGTACTGATATTGTCAGTCTCTTCAGGAGGGATAAGAATCTGTGTTTGGGCTTCTGTTCTGTTTTTGTTGTTTCTGTGTACACGAATAAAACAAGTTGACTTATGTTGCGTCCGTAACTCCATAGTGTAGGAGACTAAGTCGCTAACACTTTGTCACTACTTACTCGAAACTATTAACCAAGTCTCGAACAGGAACACCAAACAAGTTTTTATTATATGCACCACGTGGGTTATTCCTTAAGCCTTTTTCTGATGTTATTAAGGAGGATACGTGAGAGAAGTCAGCGTTTTTGCAGTTTTTATAACAAAACATTTGTTTGACCAAATAAATAAAAATATTCTCCAGTAAAAACATAAGTTTAATTTTCTTCACATGATGATATCAAAAGTTCTTGAATATCTGTCATGAGCATAGCGGCATTGGATGAGAAACTTCTTAAATGAAGATAAAAAGTTGTCATTAGATTCTAGGACCGTGGTTCTTAACCTTTTTATTACTCGCGGCCCCCTAAATATCCTAAAATATTTTCGCGGCCCCTAGTTTTTACTAACGTATTAATCATTTAGATCTATTCTAAAATAGTGGTTTTATTTACTGATTATAACAAAAAAAACTAAATTAACTTACCTAAATGTATTTAATGGGACCTCTGCCGTTGAACACTTTCCACTAATTTGTCTATTCTTGTTTCGATTGTATTACTTAGTGCTATTCTCATGCAGGAGTCGATTCGGAGTCTATTTCGCTGCTTCGTTTTAATATTTACCATTGTGGAAAATCCCTTTTAACATAAATAAGTAAAACAAAGGGCAGCAAATTTTGAATGGAGATTTTAATCAGATGGGGATTATTTGTACTATCATGATTTCTATTGTCCATGCTTCCCTCCCTTCCATTACCACGTAAAATCGAGAGTCAACTGTACTTATAAATGCTTACGATCATCGAATTCTTTCTTCCAAAATCGTAAAATTTAAGATAATTGACTTTATTAATAATCAAATAACATTTTTATTATTTTTTCGAGGCCCCCCAAAAAAAACCTTTCTCGGCCCACGGAAAAAGAATTATTGTTCTAGGACACCTTCAAAAGATATTCGAAAACTGAGGATGTCATCATGTGAAGAAAATTAAATTCTATATTTATATTGGAACAATATTTTATTTCTTTTGACAAAAAAGTTTTGGTAAAAAAAAGTGCAAAGACACTGCCTTTTTCCACACTTGAAGACGTACTAACTAAATCTGACTATGGAATTGACCCCTCGTAATAGTCTAGATTGCCAAAGACCAAGGTTTCGAATTCCAGCCGGGTATGATTAATTTTAATTTTTCTAAATTGTTTTTCAATCTCTCTTAAACGCAAATGTAGGTACATTTTCTCTAAATTCTATCTAACTCATACTCACCCCGTTAACGCAATTAATACATAGTCATATGACCCATATGGTTAGCAGAACATGGTGTAAAAAACCATGTTTAGTTGGAGTCTTCCTCTGGTTACACGACTAAACTTAGGCCTCTTTCATCATTTAACAAAGATTCGTCGAGTTAGATTTATCATTTTACTGTTCCTTTTAGAATACAAGAAAATCAAAACAACCTGCTTTCAAAAATACTTGTTTTTACTTCTAAAATGAACAGAGGCTTATGAATTCCTTTGAGATGGTGTTCCTTGGGTGACCCAAAACTATAATTAACTTAAAAGAGGGGGGGTGGGGTAAAAGGGTTCGCAGAAAGAAGTTAACGAAAGTGAAAATGTAAAAAGCCAGAATTTCAACCACTTGGTCCACACCTAACCCCCTCACTCCACCCTAGTTGGACCCACAGACGAGCGCCACGGGACCACAAAAAGGGTGTGTGGGTGGTTGAGGTTGGATTGGACTAGGGGGGTTGAGGGGGGCTAGGGGTCGCTAATACCCTATTTAACCCCCCTCCGATGTAGCCGCAAGAGCAGGAGGTGTGTGTGTCTAAGGGGTGGAGGAGGGGGGCCGCAGGATGGCACGCGACCACAGAACCTCTGTCGCCCTCAGGGACCTTTCTACCCTACCTTACCCTACCCGGGACAGGATCACGTCAATGACCCACCCGCAAGGATGAATGGGAGGACTGGTATGAGATGGGTTGATGCCTGCGGGACAGTGGTGGGGGGTGGGGGGAGGAGTGACTTTTGACGCCCCCGACATGGACTTGGGTATAGACAAACCTTTTAGTATTGTTCTACGGGATGGTCCATAGAATACGAAGCAGGTAAGGGAAGGAAGGTGCTACTGTGTTATATATTTCAAGAGCGGTAAAATGGGATGAAAGAAGGGGGTGGGGGGGATAAAACGTTTAGATACAACCTTTTTTTTTTTTACTCCCTCCATCCTCATCCCGGAAGCCTCTTCAAAAGTTTTTGTATGAGAAGATTAATTCTGAAACGTTTGTACCGAGTTGTGTACATCCAACAAGGGATGAAGTCTATACCAGACTTCGTTATTGATGCTGTATTTTCTACCTATAAAAACGAATGTTTCCTGCTTACAGACGCACGTCTATGTGAGTTTTTTGGTCCTTTTTTTTTTCACCCGTCTCTTTGTAATTTTTTATGAGTCTGGCTAGGAAATTCATTTTCGGCAAACTTGTAAAACATGTGACACAGCTTGGTTTTTTATTAATGCTTCTCCCTAACCGTTCGGAATATGCGCATACATAATAATTATGCTTGTGATCTAGGGATGAAGAAGGTAAAATTTAGAGGTAATGTACCTGCATTTACGTGGAGGGAGAGTAGTGAGTTCCCGCCCACTTTCTAGACGAACAATAGTGCATATCATTAAAGCTAGCAGCCCTCTCTCTTGTGGGCATAAGGAGAATGAAATTTTGTAGGTGTTTCAAAATTGTTAGTTTATGACATGATATTAAGACTTACTAGTAAACCCTAAGAAATAACAACATTTTTATCTATATATATATATATATATATATAATATATATTATATATATAATTATAGTGGTGAAACTTTAGGACTTTCCAATTTGCAAGGAAACATATGAAACTGATTACTCGCGTAAATCAAGGACCACTGCACAAAGTCACACACACGGCAGTGTCACATTACTTTCTCCCTAATTTTTAAGATGAGGGTGTAGGGAACGCGAGAAAAGTCCAATGTTTTTACAGTTTATAAAGCAAAACATTTTGTTGGCCAAAAAAATATATATATTGTTTCAATGCAAACATAGAGCTTAATTTCCTTCACATGGTGATATCAACAGTTGTTGAATATCTGTCAAGTACATAACGGCAATAGATGAGAAACTTTTTAAATTAAGAGAGAGAATTGTTATTAAATTCCATAGGACACACTTAACATATATTCAAGAACTGATGATAAAAACATGTTTTTTTAGCACCGCCTCTTACTACTCCTTTGCCCTTTGGGACATAAGTTTATGTACTAATTACGTTAATATTTATTGGAAGTGCACCTGCATTTGCGAGGAGGGAGAGTAGAAAGCCATTTTTTTAAAAACTACCCTCTGTACACCCGGCCGAGATTCGAACCTCAATCTCACTCGACATCGGCAATTTAGTCTACTGCGATAATAGCGCGTTACATCATGCGGCCATCGAAGCGGGTGATATCACCTGGTGAAGAAAATATTAAACTCTATGTTTGTACTTGAACAGTATTTGATTTATTTTGATCAAAAAAGTTTCAACACAAAAATTGCAAAAACAGTGATATTTTCTCGTCTTCCCTGCATTCCCAACTTAACATTGAGCAGGTTAACATGGTTTAACTAAATATAACTATAATGCGGCAGTTTTCAATTTTGACTCTGGCTCGTTTAATAAATGACATCCTAACTCATCCATTCATCAACAATTCATCCTGAATAACACCTTTAGGTCCATTTATAATGATATTTGATCTGGAATTTCTAAACAAACTGATGTATACTTGAAATATAGACCAGTACCTAGAGCAGCGTCACAAACCCCAAACTATAACGAGTAATATTAATATCCGAGTTGGTATTTCCGACATGTAAACAAATAATAAATATTATAGCTTGAAGCTCAGTCATTTAAGTGCTCATCTCTGGCCAAGAAGGTAAGGATTGGGTTAGGATTCCCGCTCGGCGTACCGTGATAATTTTCACTCTGAGATTTACAATGTTTTTCTATTACTCCTACGAGACCAATTCTGATTTATTTTTAATCATCTCTTTTATTCTACTTCCTTAATATATTTTATTCTAAATTTAGGATAGCTCCCATGGACAGTAAGTGATAAATGTATCTTAAAATAAATAAAATAAATTATGGACAACATCCAGATATGAAATAGACTCTCCTAGAACTGTGATCAATAGGGTCCGGATTTTGATGACATGTTTGTTTTTTCTGGTACACCACAGACAATGTTCATGTGCATATACTAATTTTGTACAAAATCTTTATAGATATATTTTTTAGATATTTCAGATTTTAAAAAAAATCACCAGTAGGATATTCCTAAACTTTTTTTTTTCCAAAAAACAAGTTTACACTATACAGTGTTATTTTAGAGATCAATCACTCATGAGTAAACGGCCCTTAATTTAAGGGCTAGGGTAAAAAAAAACCTGAGTCATAGCCATATAAAATCTAAATATCAGGTTTTAACAAACTCCATCAAACGTTTTCAGATCTGTTTCTAGGGACAGACAAGCAGAGACACAATATGAGGACAGACACAAGTATAAAATACACTTTTTGGCTTCGGGGGCATATAAAACGTAAGTTTTCATCATAATCTTGAGGTCGAAGTTTTTCACGTTTTCAATACTTTTTCTTGATATGTGAAAATAAAAAAATATGTTTTCAAAAATAATATAATAAAAATTAAGCCTATTTAGTACATAACAAATGTTAAAAAACATCACAAAAAAAAGAAAAAAAAGGGATGGCAGCTGTGCTCTACCATCTTAATTAGGAAACACATAAAATTCGTTGACGTTGGAGTGTTAGCAAATTTATCTGTGTTCGTTACGGACCAAGAAGAAGTAAAAAGAAAAAAAGTAATAAAGAACGTAGTTTTTTCCCTTTTCACGGCCAGCGAATAGTGCGCAGATGTTGATGGGGAGGGGTGGGGGGGTGAGAACTTCATTTATGAACACACATGGCTAGGAAACACGCTTATTTGCAGAGATTTAGTTCCACGACCCTGGTCATATGGCTATGGGTAAAGAGGCTGACTCTCGGTCACGTGAGAAACATAATATAACCCACCTAGACTAGAATGCCATTTAGGGAAAAATCGAGGTTCGAATCTAGGTCGGGTGTACTAAGGTTTAAAAAAAAAAAATTCCACCCCCTTGTCTTTACAAATGCTGGTGCATTTCTTATACATATAACCTCCTTCAGCCCTAAAACCACTAGCGTAATTATTACAGAAGTGTATAACCCAAACGGCTTGTAAGACGCGGGGTTAAATAATAAAAAATAAATGGTACGGTGCACCGCATTGACTTTCTCCCGCTTTTATCTTAAAATAGACATTTACTAAAAACTAGTAAGATTTGTGAAATGAAATAATCTTAATATATATAATTCTTCTGTACGTGTGTATGTCACTGAACTCCTCCTAAGCGGCTGGACCGATTTTGATGAAATTTTTTGTGTGTTTGAGTGGGTCCGTGGATGGTTTAGATTCACAATTGGACACGGTAGGTGGCGCTGCAATTGGGTTCTAGGGTTCTTTTTATTTTTTAGGGAATTTTTTTTGGAGGGGATTTTTTTTTTTTTAGATTTTTTGCATATCAGAACATGTAACCTCAAAATTTCACCCCCCACCACTACTCTCCAATATTTATAATAATGAATATAATATTAATAATTGACCGTTAAAACCTTCTGAAAAGTTAATGAATAATTGAACTTCTGAGAATAATCCATAGTTATGCTTGTTTTTCGATACAGCTGATATTTGTGGAGTTGTGGGCGAAATGCCAAAAATGAAAAGAAGTTTTATTTTGTATATTGTATTGACAAACACTGAATTTGTAATATTTGTGTTACTCTTTTGAGCTCATTGTGAATTTGTAATTATGATGATCACATAGTATTTGTTTTATTATCGAAATCAATTGTGCCACCCAAACCAAATGCCAACGTTCGGGCAGGACAACGTCTGTCCGGTCCGCTAGTAGGTCTATAAATTGTTGTTGAAACACTTCACCAAAGATCATAAATGAAATAATATACAGTGATACTTACTCTATGGCATTACGAACTAGGAACACTGTTACAGAAAAATTGAGAAAAGAGAAACATCTTTGTCCACCAAAGAGCATAAGAATCAAATTCATTTTAAAAGATTTGAATTAAAAAGTATATATTTTTGCTTATAGCTAAGAAATTATTGGTTATATAAAAATTTATTTCAAATAAAAGATGTTTATCTTTAATAGTTCTACAACTTTACAATGATAAGTTATTTCCTAACTCAAATAATTGTGGAGAAATGATGAAAATTGGAAAATTTCCTTATGTAACTTACCCTCAAATTCATTTCCATGAGAAAATTAGAGTTTCCATCTTGTTTATAATTATACACAGTGTCTAGATATCAAATTTAATCAAAATCGTTGGACCGAATTACGAGAAGATTGATTTTTTTTCTCTTTTTGCCCTTCATTAAACTATCCTTAAATTTAGGGCTAGATATTTAATTCTAAAAACCCCTCGGGGGCCTTATATAAACCCCAGATACCAAGTTTTAGCCCAATCGGTAAAATAGTTTCGGCTCTAGCCCGAGATACAGACGGCATTGCGAAAAAAACTTTTTTTGTTTCAGGGAGTCACGAAACGTCGTCAGTTAACAAAATCTCTAGTTCGATATTTTTTGTAGATCACAATACTTTCTCTACTAGGGGTCGAGAGAAAGTAAAAAATGGTATAGCTCTGCTAGGAGTCGGGATCTAACACAAAAATGTTACATTCACAAATATTTGACTAGGACAAAATGTCCGACTGTAGGTAGCGCATCTGTATACTCAGCTAAAGAGTGTCGAGTTTGATTCCTGTCACGATTGAAATGTTTATCACTGGAAAAATAGGGGCTTTTTACCTTTTACATTGTTAAAATAAAGACTGGGGAAGCAGGTTTTGTTTTTTTTTTTTTAGTATTAGGTTAGTTTGTAAACCGTGTTCTGATAGTATTATAGTTGGCTCAGAAAGTCCACGCTAAGTATCTCGCAAAAAACACTTAGCTAAAACTCGCATAGGTGGGAATGCGCTATAAATATAAAGCCAATCTAGTTTGTATTTTTCGGTGATGGTGGGGTTTGAACTCCGGCCAGGGGTGTAATGAGAGTGATTTTTTCCTAAATGGTATTTTACTTCCACGCAAATGTGGGTACGTTTTCCCTAAGACTACACCTTCCTCATACCCATTCCATTAGTGTAATTAGTGTATGCATATAATTCTAGCGAACAACAAGACGCGGTGGAAAATAACTCGTTGACAAATTATTTTTCTTTGTTTGGGTGTTTTCTAATCATATTTGGGATATTTAGTCTGTGAACTTTAATTTATTTACTAACAGTGTGCTTAATTTCGAACGGATTTTTAAACACATAAAATGAAATAAAGAGACCAAAATGAGGTCACAAAATGTGTTAAGGATTTCTCTACTAGTTTATCGTTTATATTTTGTTTATTTTATGCTCATAGCGAGTTAAAAATGTACTACATTTCTCTGATTTCTAGAAGTAATCTCCCTAAACTAAAATGATTTCCCTATAGAGAGAATGAGTGTAGATCGGATGATGAAGCACATATATGAAGGTAGAGTGCGTGGATCAAAAGGAAGCGGTAGGCCATGTCACCACGTGGAATGTGTTAGACGAATATGTGAAAAATAGAAACATTAAAAGTTTTAAGAATAAAAGAGCATGGATGACTCAGTGAATGGGTGTTGTTGAAGCGAAGGGAGTATGTAAGGATATGCCAGAAATGTGTGCAGTGCATTCGTATTTGAATGATTACTCGATATTTTCCGCGGTAACGATGGAGGACAAAGCGACAAAGTTTCTTGTTAATAACTACAACATATCCCTATCATGACAGAATAAAGATTTGTGCACAGTGCTTATCTGTGAAACCGATCTAAAATGGTCACAAACAGTATTTTCAATGCAGTTTTTATCCAAATATCATTTAATATTTCAACAATGTTCAATATTAGGAACTTTTATTAACTCTTTATCTTCATTAATATTTAATCTGAAATGATCCACGTACAATAGTATTCGTGTAAATTTACGATTTCGAGCCGACTGTATCACAGAGTTGATGGGCATGTGATGCACGCTCGTAAGTAGTTTTTGTTTATGATATACGAGTTTGCACAGTTATTTGCCTACCCTGTAAGGGAACGGCGCGATTAGGTATGTGTGTATCGATGTATAATTTAGTAATAAAATATATATTTTATTAACATTTCATGGTTACAACATAAGATCTAAACTTATTTAATGTATTTGAACGGCATTTCGTGTCCAGAAATGTGTAGCCTTACCCTCATATTCCCTGTGTACGTATATTATGCCCAGCAGAGAATTTCTTATGTGTTCAAATCGGTATATTATTATTATTATTATTATTATTATTATTATTAGCACCGCGTCTTACTACCCGTTCGGGTTACACGTACTTACGCTAATGTGCAATGGTAGGGTGATTGTGAGATGAAATGGAGGACCTACAGTTTAACGTGGGATCCGAACCACGGTGGAGGCCTGGCATTCCACACATTCACAAGTTGTGATTAATACACGTCTTGTCAGAGGTGAAGGAAGGGTTTGTCAATCCGATAAATCTGTGTCGGGACCGAGGATTGAACCCCGGACCCTTAGAAGAGAAGTCTGATACCTTACCCCTAGACCGCCAGGTCACCGAAAATCGGTCCAACTGACTAGATACTCATGCATCTTCGTCAAACCTTAGACTTCCGTACCTAGCTATAATATCTTCTATTCACGAACTGAAAGTTGCTCCCGCCTCTTTACGCGATTTCTTTCCCTTCGAGAAAAAGATAAAATCTACTTCGAGTTAGCCTCTTAAACAATACTCGTAAATTACTTATTACAAACATGAACATCAAATGAAAAAATAATGTATCAACAAATTATACAAATATCATCATAATATGAAGTAAACGTTTGAGATAAGTTTGGAAATTGACTTTGGTTAATATCGACAGTCACAAATATTAAGAAACTAATAAACCCACATAATATATTTCATATTCTGAAAATTGAAAATTTACACATGAACATGGGAATCGAACCTGGAACCTTTGACTTTGTACGCCAATGCTCTAACCACTGAGCTGTCCAGGAATCTTCCCGTGCTTAAGGTCATTCTTCACTCATACTTTAAGGCACATAATAGAGCTTATATCAATAATCCGTTGAAATTAAGCTATCAACATATTGATACAAACCTATCTCTAAGACGTTTTGACAAACTTGATTTTTAATTTATTCTTTTACTAGGTTTTCCTTGTGTGAGACTTTTAGTAAAATAAATATCGTAATTTTGATAGTTCTATTCTATGGTCTTGAATTTTTGGAGACCAGAGTTTGATGACTTGGAATGGATACTGCACGGAGGAATAAGGGAGTATATGGAAGGGTGAGGGGATTACTGACAGGGGAAAGAATCCTGATTGATTTAATAAAGAGGATTGCAAAGTATTTAGTGTGGAGTGAGGTGACGTATGGATCTGAGACGTGGACAGTCAGGAAGAGGAAAACAAAGGTATTTGGAGGGTTTCGAAACGTGGTTATGGGGAAGGTGAAATGGATGAATAGGGTGAGGAATGAGGAAGTGTTGAGGAGGGGGGAAGAGGAAAGGAGCCTGATAAGGATGATAACGAAGAGAAAAAGTCTTGGTTCGGCCACATACTAAGTAGGGATAATTTTGAGGATCATGGAGGGGAAGATAGAGGAAAAAAGAGGAAGAAGAAGGTTTTGAATTCTGACGGAAATCAGGAAAGGAAGAACTTAAAAAAGTATGAAAAAAGACGCTCAGGACCGAAGAAAATGGAAGATGTCCAGTTAATACACGTCTCAAGACAGATTCACAGAAGAAGAATAGTTTGATAAAGATAGATTTAAATTATATACTCGTATATATGTCATATGTCATCAATATTCTATTGTGTTATAGAAAGTATCACAACAACGACAAAACCATTCCTTTATGAAATCAAATTTAATTAAGTTCCAAAAAATTGAATACAAACGTAGTCATTTTATTTTTACTAAAGTTTTTTCCTCAAATTTTTTTGGTTTAATTTCAAGGTTAATGTTAGCTTGGGCGTGACGTCATGGCCAGTTCACTCGTTAACTTGAATGGAGAGAAGATTTCAGTTTAGGCCCCCTGCAGTTTTAGGAGTTTCGTAACGGTTGTAGAAATTAAGTAAACTCTTCTTATGAATATATAAAAAGGAAAGTCTCCTTTTGTTTCCTTCTCAGAAACAGTAAAAGGAACACATTTGTCCAAATATGACTTTAAAAAATAAAAACCCTAATAAAAAGAAATAATTTTTTTAATATTACTCTTTATTGTTTTGTATATGGACAGAGAAAAGTCTACTCTGACTTTGAAATGCAAGAGTTATTTTCGAGATTGGTATATTTTATGAGTACTCACCTAAGGCGAGTTTTCACGAATGACTGGGCTATGTCTTGATGGCCAGGTTCATAGTCAGACTTAGTACTCCTCAAGTACGGCACTATACTAAATACAAGACAACACCTACCTAGACCAGAATGGAATGGGCCAGTTTCATAGTCAGACTTAGTACTTCTCAAGTACGGCGCTATACTAAATACAAGACCACACAACCTAGGCCAGAATGGAGTGGGCCAGTTTCATAGTCAGACTTAGTACTCCTCAAGTACGGCGCTATACTAAATACAAGACAACACCTACCTAGACCAGAATGGAGTGGGCCAGTTTCATAGTCAGACTTAGTACGTCTCAAGTGCGGCACTGTACTAAATACAAGACAACACCTACCTAGACCAGAATGGAGTGGGCCAGTTTCATAGTCAGACTTAGTACTCCTCAAATACGGCGCTATACTAAATACAAGACCACACCAACCTAGACCAGAATGGAGTGGGCCAGTTTCATAGTCAGACTTAGTACTCCTCAAGTACGGCGCTATACTAAATACAAGACAACACCTACCTAGACCAGAATGGAGTGGGCCAGTTTCACATGTGAAGCTGGCCCATTCTATTCGAGTTTAGGTGGTGTCGTCTTGATATACTACTATAAAGCCACATGGCTGACTCACTCACTCACAAACTGACACGAATGTTTACCCACTTCCAGATGAGCTAAATACTTGAAATTTGGCAAACTTATAGCTTCTAGCATGTAACCGACGGTAAAATTCCTTAAAAAATTAAAAAAATTAATTTTTAACCCCCGAAAAAAACTCAAAATGAGGGAGCTGTTACGCTCAAAACAACGCTGGAATTACATTAGTTTACATCCACTTGCAAAGAAAACTCACTGGGGGTTTAGGGGCGAAGCCCCCAACAAGCAAAGCGAGTATTTAGTACAGCGCCGCACTTGAGGTGTACTATGTCTTACTATTAACCTGGTCCCTTGGTATCTACTGTTATCACCCAGGTGGTTTTGACTAAGGTAGAGCGCGAAAATTACTTTGAATTGTCTTTCTTAAACAAAAATTGTGGTTGGGGTGGAGTTGGACTGTATAATAACAGCTAGTAGGTTAATTGATGTAAGCCTACATGTACTGCAAGTCGACGTAAAATGAACTATTTAATTTTATTCTTAGTTATATTGGTGCTTATTTCGATTAGTCCTAATATTTACACAAAATACCATGCTAATCACATCTTCCCAAATATGACCTACAGAAAAAAACACTAAGCACGTATGAAGAGTAATATGATTGTATATTTATTCTATCCATAGCTAAACGTTCTCTAAGTATCTACTTAATGTCATATATTTCAATCAAGTAATTGCTGTTCATTTATAGTTTTATAACTTATAAGTTTATAGTAGAGTGCCAGGCCTCCACCGTGGTTCGGATCCCACGTTAAACTGTAGGTCCTCCATTTCATCTCACAATCACCCTACCATTACACATTAGCGAAAGTGCGTAATATAATAATAATAATAATAATAATAATAATAATAATAATAAAAATTATAACTGTTAAAACCCATTGACTACGAAGTTATACTAGTTTGAATCTAAAATAAGGAGTCTTGCTGTTTTGAAATAGGAGCACAATTCTCAGTTCGTTGGTTGATACCAGGTTGGTTTGGTCAAGGAAACTTTTACCAAACCAAGGTGTGGTATCGTCTCATTCGTAATCAGCCGCGATAACAGGAGTGCGAAAACGATCTGGTAGTAAAACATTGATACCAGCTCAATCACGAAAACACGCCTATCATTCGAAAATACAGTTGGAAAATTCATGCTACTTCTCGTTCAGTAATTTGTTAACATCTCGCTTGCTGTGCAGGAATGTAAAGCTTAGAATAAACAAAACAATAGCACCGGTTGTTCTTTATGGTTGTGAAACGTGGTCTCTTACCTCACATGACGAGAAGAAATTTAGGATGTTCTAAAAGAAAGTCCTGGTACTTGTAAAAATATTTGATCTAAAAGAGGAACGAATATAATTGAGGTTGGAGGAAGTAGCATTATGATGAGTTACATACCATGTGTATTTTTAGGGTAAACAAATCTTGATGGTTAGGGGAGAAGGACATGAAGCGCAAATGTAAAAAAAACCCAACTAAAACCACGTTCAAGGAATTGACTGACAAACCCAATGGGAAGATACCATTTGGAAGAACTAGAAGAAGATAGGGAATAACATTAGAATGAACTTGAAAGAGATAAGGTGTAATGAGATGGACCAAATCGAACTAGCTCAAGATAGAGATAGGGTGAAATGAGGTGTACCAAATCTAACTAGCTCAAGATAGAGATAGGGTGAAATGAGGTGGACCAAATCTAACTAGCTCAAGATAGAGATAGGGTGAAATGAGGTGGACCAAATCTAACTAGCTCAAGATAGAGATAGGGTGAAATGAGGTGGACCAAATCGAACTAGCTCAAGATAGAGATAGGATGAAATGAGGTGGACCAAATCGAACTAGCTCAAGATAGAGATAGGGTGAAATGAGATGGACCAAATCGAACTAGCTCAAGATAGAGATAGGATGAAATGAGGTGGACCAAATCGAACTAGCTCAAGATAGAGATAGGGTGAAATGAGATGGACCAAATCGAACTAGCTTAAGATAGAGATAGGATGAAATGAGGTGGACCAAATCTAACTAGCTCGACCAAATCGAACTAGCTCAAGATAGAGATAGGGTGAAATGAGGTGGACCAAATCTAACTAGCTCAAGATAGAGATAGGGTGAAATGAGGTGGACTGGATAGAATTAGCTCAAGATAGAGGTGGCGTACTTGTAAGTGCGGCAATGAACTTTCGAGCTCCTAATGCCATAGAATAAGTACATGGGAATGCTATTCTATTTTGTCATCTTCATGCAAATACTTTCAATGTATATATTATTATATTTGTTTGGCTATTTTTCAGTCATATTAATACAAATACTTCCATGCTATTCATAGCTATCTTCGTGTAAATACTCTACTATTTACTTGGGCTACTCATTTGACAGCCAATATCTTCCTAAAAATCTACTCCAGAGACGAAATTACACATTAACTGAGATACTACGTGACATTTTCTGATACTGAAAGACAAAAGTTAAAGGCCGTTAGGGTTTATTTCTGATTCCAGAGCGGTGAAAAGTATAGGATCACATCCCAACGTAAAGCGAAACCCAAATTTATAAATAAATCCACCACTATGGATGTTCTGAAACACACAAACTGTTGCGTGGGAAAGGGTTGTAGCTTGTTCGAGAATTGAGAGGGATACATTTTTCAAAGAAAAATTTACAACATTATATGCTAACAAAGGATGACAGTAAGGCAGGGGGTGCAAACTCAAGAAAGTTATGAATTAGAAAGGTTCTTTCTTACTCTATGGCATTAGGAACTCAAGTTCACTGTCGCACTTGCAAAAGTACGCCACCTATCCCTATCTAGTTATATCCAGTCCACCTTATTACATCCTATCCCTATCTAGTTATATCCATTTTCCTTCATTACACCCTATTTATATCTTAGCTAGTTATATCCAGTCCAACTAATTACGTCCTATCCCTATCTTGAGATAGTTATATCCAGTCCACCTCATTACACCCTATCCCTATTTATTTATATCCAGTCCCCCTCATTACACCCTATCCGTATCTAGTTATATCCAGTCCACCTCATTACACCCTATCCGTATCTAGTTATATCCAGTCCACCTCATTACACCCTATCAGTATCTAGTTATATCCAGTCTCCCTCATTACACCCTATTCCTATATTGAGCTAGTTCCTAGAATACTTACAAAAATGAATATAGAGTGGACAACATTGACGTGTGCAGCAGTTAACGTTATCTAGGAAAGGTATTTTAAGTAATACAGACCTTTTGCAGCCCAAATTGATAACACATTACTAGTGTAATTTTATATAGCAAAAATGACAGCTGCAGATCAGCTGACTTGACGTTTGAATGCATGAAATTATGTCTAGTAATTTTACTAGCTGTCAGATAAGTCTTTCCTATAATTTGGAATGTATCTTACAGGAATAATTTATAGATAATTATACTATAAACTAAATCAAGAAGTATAGAGAAAATATTGCGATAGTGAAATATCTTATTTCTAAATAGTGAAGAAAATATACCTTTATGTGCTTCAGATCTCGAAAAAAGTATTGTTATCATTATGGTTTATATGTGTTTGCACTTCCGTATAGCTTAAATAGTATGTTTGATTTTTTTAACTTTGGAATTTATAAAAAAAAACTAATTTAGGAAGCATTTTGATTTGATAATGGAAGATATCTTTGGTTGAACATATTTAATTTTTATGAACTTTGATAAAAAAAATATCATTATTTACTGACTGTATCTAAATTAATGACAAAACAAACTTTTTTAATAAATTCAATGTGTAAAATTTAATAAAGCTAAAATCTTTAAATATCTAATTTATAATATGATAAATCTCTCTTGTGGCATCATACGATAATGAAACTAACACAAACTGTCCCTTGATTCGAAAAAGTAGGCCTACTAAATTTTTTGATTGATTTAACTTATTAATACAATTTTGTTATACTAGTTTTACCCTGAGAGGTAGCAGTCTTACCTTAAGATATTA
The DNA here is from genome assembly GCA_033556935.1 of Timema podura. Lineage (NCBI taxonomy): Eukaryota > Metazoa > Arthropoda > Insecta > Phasmatodea > Timematidae > Timema > Timema podura. The sequence continues at coordinate 35,009,192 of JAVRXN010000014.1, forward strand.
CACTATGGCCCTATCTTATAAGCTGCACCATAGTGTATAACTTCAAGGTAAGCTGTCACGGTCAACAGAATATAAACAGTAATAAAGTATAAATGTTAAGCTTATTCAAATATAACAATATGGTGCCTCTATTTAAAAGAAACATCTGAAAACAAGTAGTAGGCGTAATAAATTCAGTAACCATCAGTACAGGTCACTTTTATTAATGTTAGATATTTATAAAATATATTTACCATAGAAAGTTTTACTTTACCTAAAAAAAAACAAGTTTATTTAATATTTATATTGTTGCATTTATTTTATTTTTTTCTACAATGTATTTTCTCCACACTACATCTTTTTATAAGACCGGGTGCAAAAAAAATGACCAACTTTGCTAGGGATTCCCACTTGCCCTCAAATAGAGAATCAGATAACATTAATTATTCCCTTTAGCTACTTCTAACCCACAGTCTCCTCAAACCACCGCCCGTGAAGATCACAATACTTGTTGTTTCATTGAGAAGACGGAGGGTGAACTCCTACTAGGGTTAGGGCGGAGGGGGGAAGGTTTCACACGAGGGTAGGTGGCGGGGGATTCGCTGTATCGTAGTCACCCCAAAACCCCATTACTTTCGTCGGTATAAGCGAAGCTCTTCTGGATACTATAGCAACCAATTCCACGACATAATAAGGGTGGATTTTCTAGCTATCTGCAACAAGAGGAAAACAGGCAGATACTGTACTTGACTCGGGAGTTCGGGGTTCAATCCAGGAGGGTGCGGCGTTTTTTTCCTTTGGTGGCTTATTTTATTATTATTATTATTATTATTATTATTATTATTATTATTATCACCACGTCTTACTACCCGTTCGGGTTACACAAACTTACGCTAATGTGTAATGGTAGGGTGATTGTGAGATGAAATGTGAAATGGAGGACCTACAGTTTAACGTGGGATCCGAACCACGGTGGAGGCCTGGCATTCCTCACAGTGGCTTATTTCACGCGAACTTGGGTGCATTTCTTTAATATATCTTCTTTCGTTTGCACCAAGTCTTACTATGCGTCCGGACAATCCGCATTTAATTACAATAATGGGTTAGGGCTGAGCAAGGTGGAATTTAGAGGAAGCGTACCCCCATTTGCGCGGAGAGAAAGAGTAAGAGAACATTAGGTAAAAAACCAGCCTTTGAACATCCAATGGGTATTCGAAGCTCGGCTTCCCGAAAACTGCCTAAGAAGAGCCGATACCTGCGTCGTGGTCTAATGGTCTAACACACCACTCTCGTGTTAGACTGGCCTGCTGATGATGGGAAGGTCGTGGTTCAAATCCCAGTTCGGTATACTTCGGGTGGTTTTCCCTAAATGGTTTCTCACTCTCCTTCCATACAAATGCGGTTAGATTACCTCTAAAAGGCTACCTTGCTCATCTCTACCCCATTAGAGTAATTATCATATATGCGTATAATATGAACAGGTAGTAAGATACGATGATAAAAAAAATACCAGCCGATTTTGACGTTCATTCCTTGGGCTTACCAATTGGGGTCTTAGTATTTAAAGGACTACCATATTTTAGGAAAGATATTTCAGGCCATTTTATGAACAATTAATCTCAATGTTGAAGAAAGCCTACGACTTATAAGTAATACACACCTGCATGACGAACAAAAGTTGGTATGAAGAAATAAAGCAAGTAACTCAAATTAACAAAATACTCAAAATATTGAAAATTAGAATGCTTACCTTCTACAGCAGGTATATTGTGAAGATGATATAGATGGCTGGGCTTCTTGTTTGTTTGTTTTTTCACTCCAGTATATTTTTTATTAGATGGCATTTTCTTTAAAAACTGTTTGTTGGATTATTTTATAGTCACAAACCTCAAACACACAAGGAGAAATTACTCATAACTAAACACGTAAGCACCGGTAAAAGGCCCCATACATACTCGAACATGTTGGGAGAGCATGTTGGTAACTGGCTCGGCCAACATGTTTGAGCGTTTATGGGTGCGACGCACATAATTGGTGATTGGCGTGCTTGGCTCGGAGTTCGGCTTGACGATCCCCTCCAACACGAGCCGAGCGCCCAACAAGCTGGTACATGTACGGCAAAACGGCGAGCATGTTGGCCATTGACAGTTTAGTTCTAGTCTTGGCGTGGTGTGAAAAGTATCTAAAGTTTTTATTATTTTGTACTTTGGGACGTAAGAAACATAGAATACAGCAACAAGCATATAAAAAGAGAGCTTTACGATGTACGTTTGATAAAGGTTAAGGAAATTAATTCTTCCACTGATGAAAAATACGTAAAAGCTAAAATAGAATCCCTAAGAGCTTCATTTTCAAGACCGTAGCCGTTTATGAACCAAATATATATGGCTTTATTTATGGTTCAAACAATATCAAAATTAAGATACAAGTACAAATTAGGGGGCTGTGTAACCATAATAAGCACTTCAGAGAGCTTCTAGAGGTGTTTAATATTTAGAAATTTTTCTAGTCTTCAGTATTTATGGTGTTATGTTGCCAAAAAAACTTCAGATAGCTTCTAGAGGTGTTTAGTATTTAGAATTTTTCTATCCTTCGACAGTTATGGTGTTATGTTTCCAAAAAAAGCACTTCAGAGAGCTTCTAGAGGTTTTTACTATTTATAATTTTTCCTAGCCTTCGGCAGTTATGGTGCTATGTTGCCAAAAGAAGCACTTAACATAGCTCCGAGAGGTATTTAATATTTATAATTTTTCCTAGCCTCCGACAGTTAGGGGTCTATGTTGCGATATAAAAACCTTCAAACAGCTTCTAAAACGGTTTATAATTTATAATTTTTTCTAGCTTCCGGCAATTGGGGGATGTGCCCACCAAACCCCTACTTAAATTATTGCCTGGCTACGGCCTTGTTCATTTCGGAAAGAGTTGAAAAATGTGCTAGCATCTAAGAAAACAGGAAGCTCGCAAGATGATGTTTATGAGCCAAATTTGTGGTACTTCGACCTATTATTATTTACGGCAGATCAGGAAATTGTAAGAAAAGGTGTCTCTTGGTTAAGAAAGAGAAATAGGAACTCTGAAGAATATCGTACTGATGATCATGACGATGAGGAAAATGCAGAGGACCCTAATAAAGAAATTTCACAAATGAATGTAAGTTTTTATTATTACATATTCTATTTAAAAATACTTTAACCACAAAATAACATTATTATATTTAAAATATACAGCCATAAAGTATATATTAATAGTTAACGATGGTTAATCATTTGTTCTTGAAAGGGCACTTTGCCTTCATTATTATAATATTCTTTGTAAAAAATCTCGAATCCTTTCAGCTGGTATATTTTTTTTCACGATTCTTTCTTATTGGTTGAAGACCCACTAACTCCAATACTTGTTGCCTCCATTTTCCTTCAGTAATCTGGCCTGTAGAAGTGTCCTTAAAGTCAACAGCTCTGGGTGTTAAATAAGATTTAGTCTTTTTTCGTAAAAAGCTATGTAGGACCCAACAAGCTAATACTATTTTGTCTACTGCCTCCATTGAGTTCACTCGTAAGGTCTGTAAAACCTGGAATCGACTGGCAACAATTCCAAACACATTTTTTACTATTCGTCTAGCACGACACAGGCGATAATTGAAAATCTTTTCATCATGAGAAATTCCTTTTCCAGGATAAGGTTTGATGAGATTTTCCTTTAGTGGAAAAGTCTGATCTCCTATGAATACAAAAGGTAGACCTATATTTCCATCCTTTTCAAAGCTAGTTGGCGAAGGAATAATCCATCTGAAACTCTCCCATTCATTCCACAATGAACGTAGATAAATTCATAATAATTGGCATTGACAATTGCGAAGAGTACCACACTGTGAAATACTTTATAATTAAAGAAATAGGGACCACTTTTCTACTGGTTTGTTAATAGCAATATGTTTGCCGTCCATTGCACCTAGACTGTTTTCAAATTGCCAAGCCTTCTCGAGATCCTTCGCAATGTTTATCCAATCAGCCCGCATAGAAGGAAACTGGAAAAAAGGTATATTAAAATTGTGAATGGTATGATTTCTAATTACTTACCGTTACTATGTATAAATAACATATTCCCAATTCCGTCTGTCTGTCGGTCTATGAGAGGAAAGGTTTGGCTTTACAATTTTTTTATTTATTTCAGTTTACAAGAGAGTCCCCAATAAACACAAATGGAAGTCCAGTATCTTCAGAACAGCCCTCCGGTGCTTCAACGTCTCAGGAGGTTATAGGTAGTCCACCTGTGAGCACACCAATTCGGGAACCGACTAAAAAAAAAATCGCGTAAAATACACAAAAAGTAACATAAGTGCACTCGACAAGAAAAAGGAATCTTTTTTAGATATAGCTACAAACTTTTTAACCAAGGAAACTAAAATTACAGTCTTTGGAAGTAATGTTGCCTATCAATTGGAGGACTTGGACTGTCAACAGTGGATAATTACTGAGAAACATATCTTAGACGTGCTCTTTCACGCAAAATTAAACAATTTAACTGAACACTCTTCAATTTTAGTGAAACCAAATTATCCACAATAATCTGATTATTTTATTCAGCCATCTAATTTCCATCCTTCGCAAAGCCATTTTACTGTGAACCACTTCAACACAATGAACCATTCATTTATTCCACCTACCGGTAACTTAGAAATAAATTATCAAAATCAATATCAGAAATCTTTTTACCATTAAAAAAAAAAAGATTTATGTCACAGATTCTTCATCCAACTGGGAAACTAGAAGTACAACAGTTCATACTCCTCTTGGATCGCTAGAAAACAGCAGCAATAATCACACGCAAATGCAGGACTAAGGCACAACTGGCGAACTCAGAGAGTTTATTGTTTTTGGAAATCGTGACAGTTCGAAAACACAAATAAACAAAACAAAAATTAACACTCTATGAAGTAACTAGTATTTATGTCCTATTTTGTATCAGTTATCTTCATGTGATGAAAAAAGATTTTTACAATAATTTTTTTTGCAAAATATAAAAATATGTTTAACCAATTTTTAATTTTTATTTACACTTACAGACTGGTCGGTGTAAGTTGTGATTGTGCCAAATCAGGCAGTAAAACTTGTAACTCTGTTAAAAAAATAGAAAAAATAAAGCCAGTCGAATGGGGAACGATTCAAGAGAGAATCGATGGGGGGACCTCATATTGAGCCGGGACACTTTACATGAACATGCGTTTTTTTAAAATTTATAAGTTTAGTTTCATGGATATTAATGACTTGACACACACACACACACACACACACACACACACACACACACACCAGTGATCCCACGGTCTAAGAGGTCAGGCTCACAATATAATTGAGACCCGCTTGGGTGTCCACGTGGTCTAACGCGCTACTCTCACAGTGAACTAGAGTGCCGATGACGGGGAGATCGAGGTTCGAAACTCGGTAGGGTGTACTGGGGGTAGTTTTTCCAAAATGACTTTCCACTATATCTCCACGCAAATGCGGATACACTTCCTCTAAATATAGCCTTCCTAGCTCCTAAAACCACTAGTCTAATTAGTACATATGCGTATAACCCGAACGTATAGTAAGACTCGGTACTAAAAAAAAAAGATAAAGATGCCCTATGTTTCGTCCTGCAAAGCAGATTAATTTTTCTAATTTAAGTGGTGTGTGTTCGGCTTTACAGCAACGGTGACGTCACAGCATGTAACGAGACACTTGTGAGAAGAAGAAGACCCTGAGGGACTATTTGTCGCGGTGGCACCACATGGAACCAAGAGCGTCTCGACAGTTCCGGCCGGTCCTGGGGCCTTCGGTACCGCTTGGAGGGATCCTGGTTCCATTCCACATGTCAGCGTCGCTTTATGCGCGCGCGGGAGGGATGAGAGTTATTCCGTCAGAATGGCAAGGCATGAGTTGATTCGGCTGAATACAGTCCAATGTTCATAGGAGCTCATCTACGGTTGGAGCTTGGTGACAGCAGAAGGTTCTTTATTGCAAACATTGGCTGAAAGTCACTGATGTCACCAATTAAAAAAATTATTATTTTCTTAGTAATATTATATTATCAATTATTTCTGAATAGGTTGACATCAGTGACTTTCAGCCAATGTTTGCAATAAAGAACCTTCTTTCAGCTGTCACCACACTCCTATCTAATGACCGTTCAGGTTAAAGCCTATGAATGTATTACGATAATGTGTTAAGGATGAGGAAGGTTTAACTTAGTGAAGTGTACCTGCATTTGCGTGGAAAGAACGTAGAAAGCCATTTAAGGGAGAAAAAACCCTCAGTAACCGATTGGATTGGAACCCTAGTCTCCCCGTCATCGGCAGTCTAGTCTATTGTGAGATGACGCCTTAGAACATGCAAACATCGAAGCGGGAATACATATTTTAATCACACTCTGGGTAAAGGATGAGGACGGTATAGTTGAGAAAAATTTGCCCATATTTGTGTGGATATAGGGTGGAAACTATTAATGTAAACCACCCTAGGTCACAGACAAGGGAACAACTTGAAAGCGCTGTTATCACTGGATATTTTAAGTTCTACCGAGTCGAGCGGCGCAGCAAATCTCCCGTAAGGCTGTGTATCTGTCATTTCCTTGTCTGTGCCCTAGGTACATACTATTATTATTATTAGCACCGCGTCTTACTACCCGTTCGGTTATACGCACTTACGCTAATGTGTAATGGCAGAGTGATTGTGAATGAAATGGAGGACCTACAGTTTAACGTGGAATCCAAACCACGGGAGGCCTGGCATTCACACGTTCACAAGTTGTGATTAATACACGTATTGTCAGAGGTGAAGGAAGGGTTTGGCAATCAATAAATCTGTGCCGGGACTGAGGATTGAACCCCGGACCCCAGCACAGAAGTCACCTTACCCTTGACCGCCAGGTCACCCTAGGTAGTACATACTGCGGAACTTGAAGACTGATCCTCTCGTCACCAACAACCCAACCACAAGAGCCTGACGTTTATTTCTCGTGCCCACCGATGTAGGTCCATCCACACTACAGTCTAATTTTCATAGGAAGGGCGCTATTAAAATACAAACTTTTTTATGGTCAACATTGAGAACATTTTACTATATTATTAGTGTTATTTTGTAGTTAGTGTTGATAATTCGATAATTCTTCCTTCTTCATCCCAATCACATTATCGTAATTAGTACATATGCGTATAACCAGAACGGTTAGTGGGACGCGGTGCTAAAAAACAAAAAATCCTCTGACGTCAGGAGGGTTTATGGACCGTATTACTTTGATGCGGCACTTCCTGTGACGTCACACAGAGGACGGCCTTCACACCGGCATGTCCGGAATGTGAACAGGAAGTAGCCTTGACCTTGGGCTGGGAAGGTAAAGACAGATTGATGTTTGTAAAGAGGGGGAGGGGTATAGGTATCGTATCTCTGTTGATTACACACACTAATGTCTCAGCTGGCCACGACTTGAAACGGCATCGCCCGTTTAAATACGCTCTGGTTGATTCAGAAAGTGGCTACAGTAGCCCCGGCTTCTTTGGTGCTGACTGACAGTTCAAGCTGACTTCTGACAGTCGACATTTAGGTATATACCTAAATTTTGACTGTCAGAAGTGAAAGCTGCTAAACAATGTTTTTTGCAGATCATATGGTTCGGCGTAGGGATACATAATTTGGTCCGGTACTTTTCAAAGCCGTCAGAAGTCATCTGTGAGCTATCAGTCAGCACCAAAGAAGCCATGGGGCTACTGTACCGTTGCTACAAGATAACAATCCAGCCTTGAGGTCGCCTGGTCTTGGCGGGCCCCAAACTCGTTTGGTCAAAAGGGCCTCATTGAACATTAACAACACTGAGGGGGGCTGCATTTAAATATTGTCACAATTTTAAAATAAAAAAACTCAACTAAGCTATGCTGCTTTCTAAGTGAATTCTAAGATTCTTGTAAAGAGGGTTGCATATTAGTTTGACGTACACAACCAATGGATTGTAGAAAGACCGTTATTTAGAAAATGGAAGATCATGTTATCACAGTACGGATAATATTATTTATTTGAAATTGAAAATAACTGACAGGATGACGGTCAGTGTCATTTTTAAATTCAGATTGTATTAGATGGAGTAATTCCATAAAACTATATAGCTTTAGATATAAATTTATTTTATTTATGAGTATTACGTGTATTTCAACGACGGATTATATCAGCAGTTCTTCAATTTCTATGAGCGAGAGTGAAAAGACCTACCAATTTTGCGGGAAAGGTATTTTCACATACTATCCAGGGTTCTTTTGAATGCCACAATCAACATTGGACTTTCCCTCCGAAGGAAGTTGTGCTAAGATTTTTATCACTCAGTAAACATCTATCGACCTCAGATGGATATGAACCCACGAACATCAAATCCTGAGGCGAGCACTTTAACCCAAGACCAACGAGGTAATAATGTATATTTGATTAAGTTACTTTTATATGACTTATAGAATTAATCCCATCACCATTTTTTATAGCTTTTTGTTTTGTTTTACTATCATTCGGGTTGTTACTAATAAGCTCTAATTACCTAAATGTGTTAGGGTCGAGGAAAGTTGAATTTTGAGTAAATATACCGAGAGTGGAACACCATTTAGGATAAACCACCTTCAAACGACCAACCGGGATTCGAGCCCTGATCTCCACATCATTTACAGGCTAACCTATAGCGAGAGTGACGCCTTAGACCATACAGCCATTGAAGCGGATATTTATCATAATATTTGTTTATTTATTTGGTATAAATAATTTCAATTTTCTAATTTAAAGTGAAAAATGTTTTCGCCTTGTTCCCTCCCCCTCACCCCCCAAACAAACACACACACACACACACAGTAATTAAGAACTAGCGATGCCTTTGGGTTTATTGGTCACGAGCTCTGCGACCAGTGGGAATATCAGCCGGTAAGACTGTTCGGTGACCGCATAGGGTTCCGGTAGTCGTGGCTTAGCTAATTTCGACAAGGGACCTGCGGCCCTTTGAGGTGTTCCGTGCGGCCTTCTCCCATATTTACTTAATTATGTATCTTCATAGTTTACAAACTATACCTCAGTTTTTAGCTTCTGTGGTGCTTGACGACAGCTCACAGCTGACTTCTGACGCTTTGAAAAGCTACAGACAATTATGTTTCCTACGCCGAACTATATGATCTGCAAAAAACATGTTATTTAGCAGTTGTACTTTGACAGTCAAAATTTAGGTATATACCTAACTGTTGACTGTCAGAAGTTAGCTGTGAACTGTCAGTCAGCACCACAAAAGCTAAAACTGAGGTATATACACTATCAATACAATTAAAATGAAAAAATCGTTATTTTTAAATCTTCACGCTAAACTAAATTTTTTCTTATCGATCTATCTATCAATTGTCACTACTCCCCCACCTGTGGGCCAACATGTCAGGATGGTTTATTGGGATGAGAAGGTGGTGGCAAATAACTGTGGGGTTCGTTTTGATCTTATTTATTGAAATTGATTAATTACTCTACCAGTGTATAATGTTATGTAGGATTTAGAACTAATTGAAAGAATTTAGAAAAAGCTCCTCGTTCTATCAATGTCCCTACTCAGCAGTTCCACGCCCTGACCTATCCTTGGTGTTATAACTCTATACTGCGTTTTAAACTGCTTTATGATTGAGGTCAGCGGAGCCGGTGTGGGAAGTGAAGGCTCGTCACATGCTCGACCAATCCGTTAAGGGTAGTTGTCATAGCAACCGAAGCACGTTGCCAGATTTCTTGACAGTCACTGAGTATACTTGCATAATAGTAACGCGCGAACTCCCGCTATGTGGCAACTATGCTCCCCAGCCTACCCACCACGCGGATCCTAAAGCAGTTTAAATCGCAGTACAGTTAGTGTCAAATCACCCGACTGCCCATCGTCGCATGGTTGTGATCTCAGACTTCTCAGAGGGATGGGGCGTCCTTCTCAGTATTCAACAGGGGCTCAAGCTGTAGGATATTCTACTTATAAGTTGCGGTAACTTGGTAGCTAAGTATGAAGAGCACATCGAACTAGCCCCTCTAAAAGCTGGCGTTCCTCTGCCACCCCCCTCCCTTCTTCAAATATCTAAAAACTCGCTGCTATATACCCAAGCTACTAATTTTGCCAACACTTTGTGTTATGCTAATTGGAAAAACAAACTATGTTTTTAAAATCATGACCTGGTACGAATACACGACTGCTGATTCAGGACCCGTTGGCATTGTGAGTTCTTAAGTCCTTAGGCTTACGTCATTCTTGCATGTCTAGTTTGACTAAGGCTGCAAGCTATGACACTATTTATGATTGGCGGACTATCATATTTTGGCAAAATTTATTATGCACTATCTTTACCCTGAAAGGTAGCAGTCTTACCTTGACGGATTATATTATGGCTCTATCTTATGGGCTATACCAAAGTGGAATAATCCAAGATTGGTTGCTACCTTACAGGGCAAATGATGGGTACATGAAGCGTGCAACCTTATGATTAATCCGTAAAGTGACATGCCGCTGGACAAGGATGTACCCCATCGGCTCATAAAACTTGAATATTTATTTTTTAATGTTTTTTTTTGTCCAAGTTTCACACACATCAAAAGTAGTCAGGCATAAAAACTAAAGCTGTTGTTTTTATGTTGATCAAATAAATTGACCCCATTTTTTATTACAAAGAGTGTAAAAAAATATTTAAAACCCACGTGAAATTTATTAATCTAATCACACGATTATTTCAAACAAATAAATTTGATAATACACACAATTCCATTAGTTTGTCAAGAAGTGGGCGACTAGTTTCTCCTGGTCATAGAATAGTGATTAGTTCCTCCTGGTCACAGCTCCAATGGAAGTCCTAGGAGAAAGTTCCAGTCGCGTGCATCTGAAATATAGAAAGAGATAAAATTTAAATATTTAAACATACTAAGAATCAACGTTTTACGAGCGAGTCCGTAGTGTTACTACTCCTTTAGGCAGAAGATATAGGATCAATGAAATCGCACGTTATCGGTCAACTTGCTGTGTATTTTCAAGTAAAATATCGACTTGTTAATTTTAAAATATTAAAAAAACAAACCTGTAGGCTCTATTTAGTTAATTTCAAAATCTCCCATTTCAAATTTGAAAATATTCGCACTGGTAGGCACACGGATTAAATGTCAAGCTCACCTAGTCTGGTTTGAAGTTTAATGGGAGGTTGGGGTTCGAGACTCGCCAATGTGTACTGAGGGTGGTTTTTATTGAATTGTTCCTTATTATCACTCCTCGTGAATGTAAGTACATATTTATAGGCCTATATAAAAGTAGTCGTTTTCTGGTGTTGTGACTATGAGCCTGTCTTACTTGATATGTTTCTGAGTAGTAGTACTGAATTATTATTTTAGAGTTTACATTTTTTTACTGTCAATTATTTCCACTCCTTATTCATGACTTTGGTACTATTGTTGTTTTCACTCATTATTTTAAGAACTTTAATTTGAATAGTTCTTAATTGATTTAAATATAGATCACTTGTCTTTACCCAGGAAGTAATACCATAGCCTAGATGTGATTCGATTAGCGCATGATACACTATTTTTTGGATATCAAATGTTATATATTGTTTTAGTATACATATATTAACCATTCCCGGTCTTACATTAATAATAATAATAATAATAATAATAATAAATAGTAATAATAATAATAATTTAGGGCTGTAGATCCAGTTTTTAAAATTCCTCTGAGGAAACTTATGAAAACCCCCAGATACCAAGCTTTAGCCCAATCGATAAAATAGTTTCGGCTCTAGCCCGAGATACAGACAGACAGCATCGCAAAAAAAAAAAAACTATCACAATACTTCTTACTCCGAGGAATCGAGGAAATGTAAAAAGGATTAAGAAAAAGTATTTCCTTTCTTTTAGCTATCTTATGTTTACTTGCTCGACCTTGATAACTCTAATTCATAGTTTATGTGTTATTTCTAACGATGTATTATAATAATTAGCTATATATTAACTACTATTATATAAACTATATCAAAGCAACAATCTCTTGTTAAAGGTATATGTACAAACATTGTAAAGGTAGAAAGCAGTCTGTTAGACACCTTTCAGAAAACCCTTTCACTTTTGAGTTAGCTCTATATATTTTTTCGTTCTGACTAAGGACCTAAACAAAGTTTTGATTGGGAAGGAACGTGTTGTACACTCCATCTGCTCTAAAAGGCAGTAAGCTTACTTTAACATGTTACATTATGACCCTATTTTATAAGCTGCGCCATAGTGGAACAATGGATGGTAAGCCTGCTAACTTTCAGGGTTAAGTGCCTGAGACAGGACTACAATACCTGGTGTTAAATGCCTGGGACTGGTCTACTATATCTGGTGTTAAGTGCCTGAGACAGGTCTATTATACCTGGTTCTAAGTGCCTGGGACAGGTCCACTATACCTGGTGTTAAGTGCCTGAGACAGGTCTATTATACCTGGTGTTAAGTGCCTGAGACAGGACTACTATACCTGGTGTTAAGTGCCTGAGACAGGTCTATTATACCTGGTTCTAAGTGCCTGGGACAGGTCCACTATACCTGGTGTTAAGTGCCTGAGACAAGTCCACTATACCTGGTGTTAAGTGCCTGATACAGGTCCACTATACCTGATGTTAAGAGCCTGAGATAGGTCCACTATACCTGATGTTAAGTGCCTGAGACAGGTCTACTATACCTGATTTTAAGTACCGGATACATGTCCACTGCGGTATGTACTTGATATTAAGTGCAAGATACAGGTCCACTGTGCCTGATATTAAGTGCGAGATACATGTCCACTGCAATCTGTACCTGATATAAAGTGCCAGATACAGGTCCACTAAACCTGATATTAAGTGCGAGATACAGGTCCACTGTACCTGATATTAAGTGCGAGATACATGTCCACTGCAATCTGTACCTGATATAAAGTGCCAGATACAGGTCCACTAAACCTGATATTAAGTGCGAGATACAGGTCCACTGTACCTGATATTAAGTGCGAGATACATGTCCACTGCAATCTGTACCTGATATAAAGTGCCAGATACAGGTCCACTAAACCTGATATTAAGTGCGAGATACAGGTCCACTGTACCTGATATTAAGTGCGAGATACAGGTCCACTGTACCTGATATTAAGTGCGAGATACATGTCCACTGCAATCTGTACCTGATCTAAAGTGCCAGATACAGGTCCACTAAACCTGATATTAAGTGCGAGATACAGGTCCACTGTACCTGATATTAAGTGCCGGAGACAGGCCCAGCTCACTGAAGATATCACTGTCCTCTTGAGACAGAGGGAAGCTATTGGTCCCCTTGTAGCTCGCCAGCCAGTGACTCGCGGCCTTGGAGCGAGGAGTGCGCTGACTCAAACAAGGGGAGTGACACACATGGGCTGGTAGTGATAGAGATGTTACACTCAAGGCCACCGGGTCGGACCCGCTAGCTGGAACCCACCCATGGGTCGGTAGAACAACCAATAACCAACACTTAAATTTCGCCCAATTTCATAAGATGTGAATGCTCATTAGTTCATGCATTTTAATTTGTAACACCAGGGTTAGTTTATAAGTGATTAATCTTTAGTGTTGGGATATAGAGAGTGTTTAAAGAAAATGCACTCACATTAGCTTAAAGAGGTAATGGGAATATCACAGTCATCAATCACATCGGAATATTATTGTTTTTGGGCAGTTAAACTAATTCCCAGTTGACAAGGAGGGGCAGGTTAACCAAGTCCCAGTTAACAAAGAGAGGCAGGTTAACCAAGTCCCAGTTGACAAAGAGAGGCAGGTTAACCAAGTCCCAGTTGACAAAGAGAGGCAGGTTAACCAAGTACCAGTTGACAAAGAGAGGCAGGTTAACCAAGTCCCAGTTGACAAAGAGAGGCAGGTTAACCAAGTCCCAGTTGACAAAGAGAGGCAGGTTAACCAAGTCCCAGTTGACAAAGAGGGGCAGGTTAACCAAGTCCCAGTTGACAAAGAGGGGCAGGCCAACCAAGTCCCAGTTTACAAAGAGGGGCAGGTTAATCAAGTCCCAGTTGACAAAGAGAGGCAGGTTAACCAAGTCTCAGTTGACAAAGAGGGGCAGGTTAACCAAGTCCCAGTTGACAAAGAGGGGCAGGTTAACCAAGTCCCAGTTGACAAAGAGGGGCAGGTTAACCAAGTCCCAGTTGACAAAGAGGGGCAGGTTAACCAAGTCCCAGTTGACAAAGAGGGGCAGGTTAATCAAGTCCCAGTTGACAAAGAGAGGCAGGTTAACCAAGTCTCAGTTGACAAAGAGAGGCAGGTTAACCAAGTCTCAGTTGACAAAGAGAGACAGGTTAACCAAGTCTCAGTTGACAGAGAGAGGCAGGTTAACCAAGTCTCAGTTGACAAAGAGAGGCAGGTTAACCAAGTTCCAGTTGACAAAGAGGGGCAGGTTAACCAAGATTCAAAACCCAATAGACCCGTTTCCTGCAAACTGTACAAGATGAGACTAACGCCTTTGTCTGCGTGTCCACTGATACGGGTAGTATAAACAAGATAAGAATATGACAGGAGTTTGAGGAACTCTCATCAGGGTGAACACGAGGACTAAATGTCAGGCTCATCTAGTTTCCTCCGCTGGTGACATCAGAGCTTGTATTTAAGCTCGATGTACTTGAGGATGGTTGTTTCAAGGTTGTTTTCCCACTCTCCTCCCACGCAAGTTCATGTAGGCCTACATGTCCTCTAAATTATATCTTCCTGATCCCGATCCTATTAGCGCAAATAAATTAGGAGAGCTTGGACAGGTAGTAAGATGTAGTGAAAAATAAAAAGGTTTGAAGAGATTTAGTCCAATTTTCATAAAATAAACCTTTTAAAAATATGAGCTGAGTTTTTTGTGGTCAACATTGATAACATTTTACTAAACTATTATTGTTATTTTATAGGTATTTATAATATCTATCAAAAGTGACAATTTCACACAACATGACTTGACGTATGAATATGTAAGAGTAGATTTAGAAACTTTTCTAGCTGTAAGATATGGCCCTTCCTAAGAAAATGGAGCAATAGTTAAGGTGGGAATGCAGGGAATGCGAGAAAAGGTAAGTTATTTTTTTCTGTTTTTATACCAAAACTTTTTTGGACAAAATAAATCAAATATTGCTGCAGTTGAAACATAGAGTTTAATTCTCTTCATATGGTGATATCAACAATTGTTGAATATCTGTCATGAGCATAGCTGCAGTAGATGAGAAACTTTTTAAATTAAGAGATAAAGTTGTCATTAAATTCCAGGACACCCTTGAAAGATATTCAACAATTAGTGATATCACCATATAAAGGGAATTAAACTCTATGTTTCTACTGGAGAAATATTTGATTCATGTTGAGCAAATTTTTTTATTAAAAAAATATTTAAGGTATTTAATGTGCACTTTCTGAACCGACTGATTCTATTGGCACACAAGAATTTCTATGAGCGAGAGCAAAATTGACTACACATTTTGCCAGGAAAGGTGTTTCCACATACCTTCCAGGGTTCTCTGACACTCCAAAATCGACATGGGACCGACGGCTTTACTTCTCCTCCGAAGGAAGTTGTGCTACGGATTTTTATCGCTCAAGAAATATTCTTCGAACTCAGCTGAGTTTGAACCCACGAACTTCAGGTCCTGAGGCAAGCACTTTACCCCTTTATCACCAAGATCGATACAAAAAAAGAGTTTTGCTCTAAAAACTGCAAAAACACTGACCATTCCTCGAGTTCCCTGCACGCCCCACCTTGAAGAGTTTTTCTTATCACCATGTCTCACTGTCTCACTACCTGTTTTGGCTATACGCATGTGTATTATTTCCGCTATTTATATAGAGATAAGAAAGGTTGAGTTTCGAGGAAGTAGAAAGAGAGTGGAAAACAAACCTTGAGGTAAAACGTTCCTTGATGATGAATCCATGGAGTCACTCAGTATCAGAGGTCTTGGCTTTATTCCCAGGAGAGGTCTTGGTGGGAGAGAGTAGGCCCTTTGAACAAAAAGAAGGCGCGTAAAGACGAGAATATAAAGAAGAGATCTTTACTGATACCACAATCGAACCAATGTTTTGTTGTACTCTTACAGATTTTTGTTTATTTGTTACGTGCCTTACTACCCGTCAGAGCTTTGCCTATTTAACTACACTAATTAAGTATTGATTAGGTAGATAGAATTTATGAGGAAACCTACATTTGCGCGGAGAAGTGGGATACAAATCAGGGGTGTAAAAACCGTCTTTACAACCGGTGGGGATTTAAGCTCATACCTCTTCATCATAGTGAAACTAAAACCGGCCCCGTGGTGTAGTGGTCAGTGCATCTGGCTACAAGCTTAAGGGTCCCAGGTTCGATTCCAGGCTGGTACCATTGGTGTTTTTCCCTTTAGAGGAACAATCCCAATGATCACCAGGGTTTTGTTAATTAGGCTTAAGTTAGGTTAAGACTCTCCCCAGTTCCACCTCCTATGCTTATTCTACCACCAAAGCGGGTCACTTTGTAAGTTCAACAGTTCAATCACAGCCTCCCTTCGGAGTCTCATGTCGATTGTTGAATGTAAAATAACCCTGGGATATAAAATAACTTCCCTGGCAAAACTTGTAGGCTCTTTCGCTCTCGCTCATTGAAATTATCGTGTGCTGATATAATCAGTCGGTTCAGGAAGTGCACGTTAAATACCTCAAATAAATAAAAATTGATAGAACTATCTTATGATAGGTATAGGTGCGGCAATGAACTTTAAAGTTCCTAATTCCATAGACTAAGTATCTTCTCTCACTTATCCATTTAAGCATCTCTTCACCTAATCACTCAGAGGATTTCTACTACCTCCTCCGGCACGGTCCTCAACGACTTAACATCAGGATCCTGAAGGACAAGGAATTTAACCTCGCCTTGGATTGTGCCCACCTTGACCATTCACGGTCCATCCATCCCTTTTCTAAGATAAGATACCAGCATCTACATCTAATCTCTGACCTTCTTCATGGATCATATTATAAACATCATGTCAACTGACATTGTGCCAGATTATAGATGGCGCTAGTTCTTTATTATTAGAAAGAGGGTGGGGAGGACAAAAATAGCCCGATTTTCACTTTGAATTAGAGAAGAAAGAATTAAAAAAAAATTAAATGAGTAATATAAATATAAAAATATAATTAATTCTATCGTCATTAGGGTACATTTATCTAAATTCAACTTTCCTTAGCCCTATAACACTTAAGCGTAGTTAATACATATAAGCTTAAAGCCTGAACAGGTAGTAAAACACGGTGACAAAAAAAATCAAACAATCCTGAAATTAGCTTTTTTATAAGAACAAGCATACTGTCTTATTTATCAGGTAAAACACTAGCTCAGATATCAGATTTGAACAAAAATTTTAGGAAAATTATTTAAAATTTAAAAAATTCAATCATCAGTACCTTTATACGAATTGTCTCCCCAAAAAACAAGTAAACATTATTAGTTTTCATACTAAACACTGTCTAGATATCATTTTTAAACCAAATCTTTAGAGCCATTACCGTAATATTTATGATTTTAAAATATCACTCATCAGTAAACTACAATTATTAAAATGTGGAATAAAATCAACATTTTAAAACAAGCCCTAAGGTATGACTTTGTGACATATAAATATCAAGTTTGAACAAAATCCATAAAGTAGTTTCTGCTGTAGCCTTAGGGACCAACATATAACTTTTTTTGAGGGTTTAGGGAGGGACATAAAACGTAGATATCCATCATAATCTCAAGGTCAAAAATTTCCACAATATTTTATCTGTGAAATAAGAACAAACTGTGATTTATGTTAGTATTAAGAACGTGAATATTTTTTATTAAATTCATTTTATAAGGAGTATTATACAATAATAGTTATCAAATCTGTGACATATTAATTTTAAATCAGATAAAATTTGAAGTAGGAGTTCAAATGAGCCGCCTCCAAGCGTAAGTTAAAGCGTCGCTGTAAAGAAGTCCGTGTGAAACACACGACCGTTGTTCACCTGAGGGGTGTGATCCATTCCTTGCGGCTCTCCAGGCTTGGGGACTGCGAGGGGTACCGGCGCTCCACCAGTACAACCCTCTGGACGCTAATAGAGGGCGCCACGACGCCTGCCTTACCTCGCACCTCGGGGAGAGACTTCCTCTGACCGCGACATCTGACCGGCGGGGGGCGGCACTCCCGCCTTCAACACATGGCTCAAGATATATACCTCGACCGTGGTCATGATCATCGAGGGCTTTCATTTCGGGAGGTGACCAACTGATTATGAGAGAATCTGATTCATATCCCAGCGGGTCCAATTTAATTTTGCACTTCACGTTTTACTATCCGCAAGATTTACTCCAACGGGGTAGTGATGAGGAATGTAAGGTTTAGAGGAAATGTCCCCACAGCTGTGTGACGGGAGGGTAGGAAACCATTTAGGGGAAAACACCCTTAGTACAACCGGCCGGGATTCGAACCCTAGTCTCCCCTTTACCGGCAAACCAGACCAAACAAGACTGGCACCTTCATTCACGTTCCTGCCGATGCGGCTATTTAATCTAGATTGGTTCTAAGGCAGGTGGATACGAGCGGTTCGGAGCTCACTAAGTGTTTAATACCATCTGTTAATAAACTTACTTACGTGTTAAGATCCTGTTAACACTATATAAAGACTCTATTTATTAAAATGTATAATATTATAAATATATATGTCTATACTTATAAACAGTTTGTATATAAAAGAGTATACATTATATGTACTGTTTTTAAAAGTATATATTCTAACAAATACACTACTATGTGATCAGACACACATTGCTGGTAAAAATAATGTTGACTTAGTCTAATTATAAAAAAATTCATGTAAGTTTACAACATATATTATTGATCTATTTTACAAAGATAAAGTCTAAGTACACACATAATCTTTTGCAATTTTATCTTATTTAATGAAAAATGACGATTAATGATTACAGATTAAGAATCATTTCTGATATTAAAATAATAAATTGCTACATTGTAGGTTCATCTTAGTAACATGTGAACAGATATGACCTGCGATTCGATAAATTTATTAACTAAGAGGTGCGTCATAATTTTTTTAATGAATGAGATCAACTCATATTGTGGTAGTTGTAAATTTGATTGAATAAATTCTGTACTTTACACTATAGGGAGGACTGTATCAATTAAGTAAACGGAAGAAAACTGCTGTTGTCGCAGTAATTTGTGCTAATCTCTACGTAAATAACTATATATATATATATATTTAGCACCGCGTCTTACTACCCGTTTGGGTTATACGCTTAAGTACTAATTACGCTAATGGATTAGGAATTGGGAGGGTTGGAATTAGAGGAAGTGAACCGCATTTGCGTGAAGGGAGAGTGGAAAATCATTTAGGAAAAACCGCCCCCAGTTCACCCGACCGAGATTCGAACCTCGATCTTCTCGTCCTCGGCGGTCGAGCTCAACACGACTAGCGCGTTAGCCAACAACGCCACCGAGGCGGGTAAATAACTATCCCTCGCGGAAGTTTAAATCTTGTTGGGCCAAGACGTGGTTTCCAAAAAGAAATGGTTATCGCCACTTGAAGTTACTGAACGAAAACTATTTAGGCGTGGCGTAGGATTATCATATCCAACTACTGAAAGCAGGATCTTCTTATATTAAAAAACAACAAAATCCACGTAGTCAATGAAACGTATTTAAAAAAAGTCATTGTTCTTAAATCATTTGACATTGTGTGTGTGATATTGCAGTAGAGAAAGTGATTTTGTCACTACTTGTAAACAAAGTCTAAAGTGAACCACAAGAGTGAATATTGATGCTGCCGTGCATACGTCACTAGGGTCGGCTCCATGAGTCCACTTTTACCTTGCCCACACACGATCGAGTTTGGCTCAATGGCGAGTCTATCTTCCAACTTATCCGTGGAGTAAAGCCGTCGATTCAGATATACCGCTGAGCCAAAAACTTGACTCGACTCTCACCACAAATTACTGAGTTTCATTTGCGTTGTCTGACGCGTACAAGCCCGATGGATATATGGGATCTGCCTCAAGCATGTATGACCAGCTTTAAGGCGGCCAACTCGGTCAGCGAGAAAACATCAATCGCTCTCAGTCCACACGGCTTAAAAGACAACGGTTTGTGTCGTTTTCTGGAACGATTTCTTTATTTTCTATAAGCTTATACTCTCTTTCAACCTTCACCCACAACCACCCTTTGTCATGTCAATAAGAAAAAGGAGAAAAAAACCTCCAAAACGTATTATCTCAACACTCAAGGTTAAGAGAAACCTCGCTGCAAGTTTTCAAATTTCTTGAAATGATCTGTTGTGAGCCTATCAAAAAATTACTGTATTTGTTAAATAAAGCCTAAACCTAGAGCCTTTTTCATCAAGCCTAGTCGCATAGTTCCACAAATATGCTCAAAATGTGTTGTTAGAAAGAAGCTAATATTATTTTCACATAATATATTTTTTCTATCAATAAAACTCTTAATATGTAAAGGGCTATTGAGGAAAAAGAGCCCTGTTGAAATATTTCGGCTTTATTTTGGCGTGAACCATAATCTTGAAATAACGCATCGTAGAATTAAATATTGCGTTAGAGCTGAACGTCTGCACGGCAATTATTTCTCGCTTGCCAAGGCGGTCCCCCTAATTGGATTTGTACTAACTTAAATGCTGTATTCGAACCTCAGAGGTTCAATATGATTTATTTTAATTTCTTATGCAAATAAGACCACCATATCTGAGACCTCCATTTTAAATATTAATTTGACTTGGATTATAGATTTAGGTGTTTCTTGGATCCACTACCTAAAATATATATTTTACATGTTTTGATTGAGTCTAAACTTTTAAAACTACTCATTTCATAACTTTTTTTTAATTAATCTAGAGTGTTTTCAAAATTGAAAAATTATTTTATTTAAGAAAATTAAAGGCCCACCAAGGCCATTTTGATACATATTCTAGCTTAATAATAGCGACATTACCGAAGATTTTTGTGTAGGAGTATGGGTTTGACGACAGTGCCGTCTATTGGACAGGTGGCTGAAGTTTGAAGCAACCACTGGCACAAGCAGCGATCATGAAACTGATGGCCGCATGGCATCATTCGCACCATCTGTTTAACCTTTAACAACACACCATACAACAGTGACAAATGTGGTAAACTAGAGAGTGATCCACCCAGGACTATGACCGGCCATGCCACCGATACTACCTTAAAATATACATTTGTTTAAAGACTGCGTAAAAATATTAGGAAGAAACTAAGGTTTGACAACGAATGTTCAAGTTCAACAGACGAGAGAAGGGAACCAAAATTACATTGGTTGGAAAGTCCTAGTAAATTGAGCTTATACACATTTAGCAATACAAAAAAGAAGGCTAGTGGCATAGTCAGAAACAAAATAAATAAATTAAAATGGTACGGTGCACCACACAGCCTTTATCACGCTTTTATATTAAAAATAGAGTGACCTGGTGGTCTTGGGGTAAGATGTCAGACTTCTGTGTTGGGGGTCCGGGGTTCAATCCTCGCTCCCGGCACAGATTTATCTGATAGCCAAACCCTTCCTTCACCTCTGACAAGACGTGTATTAATCACAACTTGTGAATGTGAGGAATGCCAGGCCTCTACCGTGGTTCGGATTACACGTTAAACTGTAGGTCCTTCGTTTCATCTTACAATCACCCTACCATTACACATTAGCGTAAGTGCGTATAACCCGAATGAGTACTAAGACGCGGGGCTAATAATAATAATAACAATAATAATAATAATAATAATATAATAATAATGAGGTGGCTACACAAGTCAGTCAAGGACAGACCCACAACGAGGGGAGGGCTATTTGTGCTATAGTACAGGTTCAAAGTTAAAAGCAATGTTAGTAAAGTACGGAGTTGTTGTTTATCAACTATATGCACAGTTCCTTATTTTATATTGCTATTGCCAAATGTTAATCTAGTTCATGTTATACAATGGAACAGAAAGTGTGACATTTCTAAATTTGAAGAATGACGCCTTGGTATGTATTTCTGAGTGCCTTCTTGAACATTTGAATAGTTTTCTCTGCAAGGTTAAATGGGAAAACCATTCGAGATGGCTATGAATGTATTCAGGAATACACCACACCTCCTGGACAGTAACATAAAAACTGGAATTTTGTCCTATCGTATTACTCATATGCACTAAAGCACACTGGAACATACCAGAGCCTAGGATAGTTCGGAAAGCAATATAAATAGTTTCTGAACCAATGGGCAATGGCCCAGAGCTCAAGTCTTCATAATTGTGATATTTAAAAAAAATACATAGTGCTCAGACTGATTTAAGTACGAATATTCTTGTATCTTGAAATCATCCATAAATCAATAGATTAATCTTCATACAATTATAAACGCACTCGTGTTCATACGCAGGAAGTGTAATTTGAAATGGGATGAATATGACAAACAAGACCAGTTTTGGATTGAAGCAGATTTAATTTTTGGGCTTTTTTTCCAATATTTATTCGTGTTCAAAAATATATTTAGCAAAACAATTAAATTGTAATATTATAATACGATGTTTTAGAGCAACTTTAATGCTTTCAATTTGTTCATAGTCACTTCTATTGTTCATGATCACTCTTATCTTTCGTAACCTAAATATAACAGGTTTGTACTTTGTAGACTTTTTCTGTCTTATTTAAAAAAATAAATCAGCAATTTATTGAACCATAAGATTTGTGTGAAAATAACATTTTCACACATACGTACCTAAGGCTTGTTTCTTGTGATATTCATGACACAGATACAAACACCTTTCCTGAAAATACTACGGAAATGAGAGAGGGTAGGTGTGACTTTCAACCCCGAAACAAACCATTTTCTCAATTCTCCCTTTGGGGGCGAGTCAGTCGTACAAGTTATCAGATCAAAACGCAAACGACTGCAAAACTTTACGTGTGCGTGGCACGTTTTGTCCGAATGTAAGACGCAGACGCCGAGTGTATGTTTATGAGAGAGGTCTAATAGAGCAGAGAGAGGAAACTCTCCTCAGCTACCCCCTCCCCTTTACCCCCTTGCGACTGGATCAATATGAAGGCAAAGTCATTGGTAATTTGGGAGCACGTCTCGGGCCAGTGGACTTGCCTGAGAGGGGAGGAGAAGGTTGCTGGAGAGAGATTACAACATTCCTCTCACGTCTTCTCCAGCGCCGGGCGGGAGTTTCTCCCCCCCCTCAACTCACCCCTTGTGGCAGCACTAGCGCTACGGGTGGACGTGAGGGACATGCTCAAACTAGAGTCCGCTCTGCGCTGGTTCTATCCCGCCCTTCTCGCTTGTTATCCGTGCACGCACTACGGAAAAGGGGAGGAGAAAAACGGCCGACTCATCAAAACGAGGATTCGTTGTGAATTACCTATTATTTATGTTATTTTTTTTATGTCTCGGTTTTCGGAGGAGCTACAGTTTGGTATTCTTGGTATACATTAATTAGTGTTTGTTTTAAGGTTAAATTAATTCGGTAAAAAATATAAGAAAATAGTTAGAACAAAATATTTGACAATAATTTTTCTGCAACGAAATCTGAAATTATAATTCCAATAAAAGTTTTCATTGGGTTAATTAGGTCGTTTCTTATGAACCATAATACACAAATAACATTAGTTTAGTATGCAATCAAACCTTGGGGGCCGTCCTGGAACTACGTAAGGGTTTTGAAGAGGTGGGATTCAGTATTTTCTTACGGAAGGGGAGGGAGTTCAAAATCCAACTTACTCAAGATTTTTTAATAAACTTTTATTGTGAGAATTTTTTTCGTCAGAAAATTTTGGATGTTTCATTTTAATTAATTGATTAACCCTACTTTAATGATTAATTTTCACTGTTTTATGGAATTAGAATAATAAATATCATTCGCTTGGTTAAAAATCCTTATGTCTAAAAATAACTAAATGATTAAAATAATATAATTTACCACATTGTAAAAAAATACGCAAGATAGAGGGGGCGGAAAATCTTACAATCCCTTACGCGGGGGAAGGAGGGCGTCGAAAAACATGAATAAAAGCATCACGTAATACGTAATATAAGGATGGCCCCACGACAAGTATGGAAGTAATGATAAAACTCTTTGGTGACGTGCGTTTATCTCGGTCTATATAGAACGTCATTCGATACTTTTTATAGACTAACGTTCAAGGCACCATTTGATCGAAATTAAATTCAAGTGGTGGCGCAAAAGAGATCGATCTACGAGCAGTTCATGTAACTACGATTCCAGGCAGTGTCTCAACCAGAAATTTACTTTTGAGGTGCTTTAAGTTATGCTTCTGGTTTTTTCAATCGTGGATTATAAAAAAAAAGGCACTTTTAATGTTTACAGTGGTGTCTTACTTATGTTTTTCTGTCTTAAATTTAAGTCATCCCATTAGATACATCTTCAGTACTTTCTCTATAAATAGATATATAATAAAATATCTGTACTCCATGTGTTTTTAGTTTCAATCAAAATTATTCTTCATCTTGGAAGATCAAACCCCCCTTCATCCCCACTCCACCCTTCCATAATTCACCACTATTAGAAGTTATTAAATGGTCTTTTGAAAATTATTACAATAAAATCTGGGGACAAAGTAAGGCGAGTGCTCCCACCAGTGGCGTAAATAGGATATATTTTGGGAAGGATAGAAATGGGTTCGTGTGCGAAAAAATAATAATTTTTAATGGAATTTTGTTAAGAATGTGAATGTTTAAGTAAATGAATATATAGAGTAATTTGATTGCAATATTTATTAAGAGCGTGCATCACATACCAATCAACTCTGTGATACAATCGACTAGAAATCGTAAATTTACACGAACAATACTGCACGTGGATCATTTCTGATTAAACATTAATGGAGATAAAGAGTTAATAGAAGTTCCTAATACAGAACATAGTTGGAATATTACATATTTGGATAAAAACTGCATTGAATATACCGTTTATGACCATTTTAGATCGGTTTCACAGATAAGCATTGTGCACAAATCTTTATTCTGTCACAATAGGCCCATAATGTAGTTATTAACAAGAAACTTTATCGCTTTGTCCCCCATCGTCACCCGGGAAAATTTCGAGTAATCATTCAAATAAGAACGCATTGCACACATTTCTGGCATATCATAGGTGCTTTCTTTTTTATAACTCCCTCCCATACCTCGTGCACATACACTTAAACGAAGATGCGAGCCGGGAGCTTAGTTAGAGCTGCTATGATGAACGCTCTTAAGTATTAATCATGATATTTACTAATTTGAGAAGCTTTTGATATTCTCAACCTCTATGTCTGGGTCAACTCATACGATACGGGACGGGTGTCAACCCTTGTGTAGGATTTACACTATCCAGTGAAAGGTCGCACTAGCTGCTCTATTTCCACTCCACGCTTTACTCTCTTTACAGTGCTGGTGATCACGCGGTTCGAACGTCAAGCTCATCTAGCTTGATTTGCCAGTGACGCAGAGGTTAGGTTTCGGAACACAGCAAGGTGATTTTCCACATGTGATTTACTGTGATCTTTCCACTTTCTCTCCACGCTAATGTGAATGCACTACTACTAAAACCACTCTGACTATCCATACCACTTTAATTTTACCGTTACGATACTAGATTTTGTGTTGAGTATAATTTTTTTTTTACCATCGCTATTGGGTTCGGATTACGCGCAGAGTTATGTAGGCCTACTAATTTAAACTAATGTTTTAGGGATGAGAAATATTGAATTTAGAGGAGGTGTACTCGCATTTGCGTTGAGGGATAGTGGAAAGCCATTTAGGAAAAGCCATCCCAAGTAGCCTACATCCAATCAGGATTCAAGCCCTATTCTACCTGTCATCAGAAGTCTTGTCTATTGCGAGAGTGATGCCTTAACTAAACCATCAGAAGTATTGTCTATTGCGAGAGTGATGCCTTAACTAAACCATCAGAAGTCTTGTCTATTGCGAGAGTGATGCCTTAACTAAACCATCAGAAGTCTTGTCTATTGCGAGAGTGATGCCTTAACTAAACCATCAGAAGTCTTGTCTATTGCGAGAGTGATGCCTTAACTAAACCATCAGAAGTCTTGTCTATTGCGAGAGTGATGCCTTAACTAAACCATCAGAAGTATTGTCTATTGCGAGAGTGATGCCTTAACTAAACCATAAGAAGTCTTGTCTATTGCGAGAGTGATGCCTTAACTAAACCATTAGAAGTATTGTCTATTGCGAGAGTGATGCCTTAACTAAACCATCAGAAGTCTTGTCTATTGCGAGAGTGATGCCTTAACTAAACCATCAGAAGTCTTGTCTATTGCGAGAGTGATGCCTTAACTAAACCATCAGAAGTCTTGTCTATTGCGAGAGTGATGCCTTAACTAAACCATTAGAAGTATTGTCTATTGCGAGAGTGATGCCTTAACTAAAACCATCAGAAGTCTTGTTTATTGCGAGAGTGATGCCTTAACTAAACCATTAGAAGTCTTGTTTATTGCGAGTGATGCCTTAACTAAACCATAAGGAGTCTTGTCTATTGCGAGAGTGATGCCTTAACTAAACCACCGAGGCGGGTACATTAACTAAAAATATTCTTGGTTTTTTTAAGGATCGTCAAAATTTTAAATCAATTCTGAGGGTTGTAATTGTGTAATTCAGAGGCATGCGCTATGGTTAAGTGAGTAAATATGTAAGTAGGCCTACTAACCTTGCGGTCAAAAATAATATGATACATCAATGGGTTTGTTCTTGTTGTGAAACTTAAAAAATGACGAAACAAACACATTTTTTTCAGATGAAATTTTGATGAAGTCAGTGGCACACCCAGAAATTTACTTCAGAACATAAAATTAAGGCCGTAACAAGAGTGAAATTTCGGTAGTGTGGGGGAGAAAGGGGTAGAGGGAAGGTTCAGCTGGAGGCCAAGAAAAATGTATGAATATTAAATTCCTCTAAAGCTATTTGGTTTGTTTTTATTGTGACTGAGGGCAGCGATTTAAATAATTTAAATGCTGTAAATGACTTTTTTTTTCCCGTTTAATGTTAGTAACGGTACACATTTTGAATATAAATTTGTAGTTTGGTCTTAAAATGTAACCTATACGTTCAACACGTCTGGTGTTATCGGGGTTCGAATCCCAGTTGGGTCTACTGATGATGGTTTTTCATTAATGGTTTCCCACTTTCCTTTCATGCAAATGCGGGTATATTACCTCTAAAATAGTTCCGTCCTCATCCCTACCCTATTATAGTAATTATCAAACATGCGTATTAGGACACGGTGATTAAAATTATACTTCATAATATTTAAGATTATATTAAAACTATTTGTGGTTTTACAAACGCCCCGCCACCTCCCCATGAGGATGGAATGAGTGTTTAGAGCGGCTTGGTGCCCTAAGCCGGAAGCCAAGGTTTCAAATTCCTTTTCGTTTGTCATTTTTATAGGATTTTTTTTTTTTTTTTTACAAATTGTAAGTCACAACCTGTTCCTGCAAACGCGTACCTTGAGGGTAACCCCTCCAAGTTTCACAAGGTCGTTAACATTACATCCGGTAGTTATTCCCATATTCAAACAATGAACCTAATAATTACAGCCTTAAACAAGAAATAACTTTTTTTTTGTCGCGTGTACTAAGTGGTTGTATATAACACAGTCAATTTTTTTTATATAGCGAGTCGCTAGAGGATTACTCTATAATCGCTCATAATCTCGTAGGTTTTGAAACGTAGGCCTATGAACCGCGAAACCTGACGTCACACTAGCGACTTGCGAGAGGAGTTCAACTCTCCAGCAAAACATCGTATTAGACCGGACTTGTCTATCGAGTAGATTAACATAAAACACTTTTTCAGTTGTAGTTTTATGAGAAACAAAAGGGTCACTGTACAAAATATATAAACAAAAGGAAAAAATACAGCAGTTTCGGTAAAACTCTTTGCATAATTTAAAGAGAGCGAAACACATTGATTTAATTTACAATTTAAATATTCTGTCCTCTTAGCTCAGTCGGCATGTCAGCATCATGACTTCCTTTAAACACAAATCTTAAGAATTCATTTAATTCTCATTGCAAACATTAAAAAAAAGTTATCTTATTGTATAAGATACCCTTTCAATTCATAAATTGTATTATTAAAAGGTGTTTATTTATTTTTTAAATATCCATCAAAAATATAAAGCCTGCTTGATACCTGAGCCTATTTATACCACCCCAATACTATTATTTAAATAACTAACAGGCTTTACATTAACTTAGAAATGTTACCCGTAGGTGATATTTAAACACAATATTAATGGGTTTAAGAACATAAAAAATATGTTTATTAAATAAAGGGCTAGGCAAATTAATTATTATTGAGATAGCCAAATTTTCCTTTAAAAAAAGTTTCGAAATAAAAAAATACTATTGTGATACTATACTACAGTTGACGAGTTTAAAAAAATTCAGATACTATTTTAAAGTATCCTACTTCGGTGGCCACGTGGTCTAACGCACTACTCTCGTGTCGGACTGGACTGCTGAAGACGGGGAGATCGGGGTTCGGTCCCGGTCGGGTGGACTGAGGGTGGTTTTCCTTAAATGGTTTTCCACTCTACTTCCACGCAAATGCAAGTGCAATTCCTTTCAATTAACCCTTCCTAATACCTAAACTATTAGTGTAATTAGTACATAGGCGTGTAACCCGAACGTATAGTAAGACGCGGTTCTAAAAAAAAAGTTTTAAAATAACCGAGGAATTACTTTGAGATCTCAGACTCTGAAAGCAGACTGAAACGCTATCACCTAGCTTGAGTTTGAATGATAATATAACTATAACCTCCACCATTTTCAACATAATCATCTTGGTCGCAAACAAATTGAAGATTTGAAACTAATAAGAATAACAAAATCGTTTTGCATGGTGCACTCTGTAATGTAGTTGATTTTTGGACTGCTCTCATATATTTAAAAAGGTCATGGATGAAGGTATTTTTCTTTGAAGTATCTTATGTAAATTATCCTTTTACTTCATCCATGGAGAATCACGCGTTTTCGCAGAATAGTCCGTAAAAGGATTTCACTAGAAAAACTTGTTTACTTTTCTCAAAATATAACTCCGCAGTATTTAACAAACTAGCGAGAAAAGCCAGCTCCCTATATCCAATAGGAAGCTAGCTTTCACTGCACCTGTTGAAGAGAAATACCTGATTGGTTACTCTGGACAGCGTCGCGAGATATACAAGCAAGGGACACATCCACATATAATGAAAATATACGTAGAAGGTTAACAGAATGTGCCAGTGAAGGAGAGAGAGTAGACGTAAACAGAAGGTGCCGGTCAAGGAGAGAGAGTAGACGTAAACAGAATGTGCCAGTGAAGGAGAGAGAGTAGACGTAAACAGAAGGTGCCGGTCAAGGAGAGAGAGTAGACGTAAACAGAATGTGCCAGTGAAGGAGAGAGAGTAGACGTAAACAGAATGTGCCGGTCAAGGAGAGAGAGTAGACGTAAACATAAAGTATAAGTGATCACAATCAATACAGACTTTAATTTCATCAATGTGTAAATAAATAAGTAATAAAGAGTGTACAACATAAACAGTTTTATCAATATCAAACTTTCCAGAATAGGCTCCCCATCGCGGGACATTACATCGTCAAATCATCGATATCGGTATAATTGTCGCCCAAAAGTGGGGCAATTACTCTATCAAAATCGTCGATAACGTTACAATTGTCGCCCAATCGCGGTGCAATTAAATAATCACATCATCAAACACCTGATAACGTTACAAATGGCGCCCAGCCGCGACGCATGAACTTCCAAACCCCGAGACAAGAAAGAGACTCTACCAACTGAGACGCACGGCACACTAGACGGCACACCACCAAGAACATCCAACCGAGAACCGAGGTGAAACAAGCAGACGTTTCACGCACGGCACACCAACGAGGAACATCATTCCGAGGTGAAACAAGCAGACGGCACACCAGAAGTTTCACGCACGGCACACCAGACGGCATACCAGAAGGCACACCGACGAACAACGTCCTACCGAGTTGAAACGAGCAGACGTTTCACGCACGGCACACCAGACGACACACCTAAGAAGAATCAATGAAGTCAGATAAGTCTTAGACAATTTTTTTTGTTGTTGTTTGTAATTATTATTATTTTTATTTCACAACATGAAAACTCTGTTGTAATACTGTATAAATCTTGTTAATATTAGTAAATTTTGGAAGGGAGGATGGCGGATTCAAGCCTAAATGATAATAGTGACACAAATAGCAGTGTTGATGAAACAGAGTATGAAAATGGACCACATAATCAGTTAGTTTTAGAACAATCAGATGAAGAAATAAGAGAAAGGGAGCAGGATAATGTAGAATCAATTGCAGAGGGAGAGAGAGAAGAAGAGGCAGAAAAAGATACACGAGGAAATTTAATTAACATAGAAAGTGCTATAGTAGTAGATGAGGAAGGGCGAGAAATAGTAAAGGAACAAACAATGGTGGAACCCGTAGGAGATTCTAATCAGTTTATGAGGATGTTACAGCAAATAGTAGCTGGTATGGATGCAAATAATAAGGAATTAGTAGCAACTAATAAGGAATTAGTAGCAACTAATAAGAAAATAGATGCAACTAATCAGAAAATAGATGAAACTAAACAGGAAATAATAGTAGCAACTAAGCAGGAAATAGACTCAAAACTTGAAAAAATTAATAACGATCTAAGTACTAAAATTGAACAAAGTAAGGAGGCTTGTGAACAGAGATTTGTTTATTTAGAACAAAAGTTCGATCAAGTAGAAATGGTTCATCAAAATTTGGCAGTACGGTTAAATGAAGTTGATAAGAAGGTAATAGAAGGAGAGAAGGTAAAAAAGGTTTTGGTGGAAAGACAAGAAAATTTAAGAAAGGGACAGTTCAAATTAATGGAACAGATAACAGCTAATAAAAATAAAATTGAAATAATTGAGCAGGAATCAAACAAAGGGTTAAAAGAAGTAGAAATTAAGGTTGGTAATCTTGACCTTCAAATAGAACACACAAAAACTAATGTAAAGGTAGTCCAAGATAACTTTAAAAAAGAAATTGAAAAAGTAAAGGCAGCATTTGACACACAACAGGATACGAATAAAACTTTAATTACAACACAAATCGATGGGATTGTTACCGAGGCAGTAGAGAAATTAGATAAAAAATTAACAGATTTTGTAATAGAAAATCAAACAACAAATCTAGGCGAAGTTAGTAACTTAAACAGTACTACCAACCTATTTGTGAAGGGACTAAGAGACACCTCATTAGCACTTATTCCAAAATTCAGAGGAAAAAGAGGAAATATCTCAGCGGTACAGTACATAAACAAGGTAGAAAGGGTATTTAAAGGAGAAAAAATAATTGAAAAGGTCAAAATAGAAATATTTTTATCAGGTTTAGAAAATGAAGCAAAATCTTGGGCAGATAGCATAGAGAGTGAATGGGAAACTTACAATCAAGCGAAAGAAATATTTTTAGAAAAATATTGGTCTCAGAATATGCAGGATGATTTTCTACAGTTGATTTTTAATGGAAAGTATAACAACAAGGATGGTACAATGAGTGAATATTTTAATAAGTTTGTGACACAGGCAAAATATTTACGATACCCAATAACAGAAGATAGATTGATAGGTCTATTAATGAATCATTTCCCAACTGCAGTACAAGATGTTCTGATCAGCATAAATAAACAAAATATTAAAGAGGTAGAGAGAGTGTTGATAGCATTTGATGATAGATATCAACGAATTCAAGAAATCAATGATCAATCAAACAGATATAGCCTTGATAGACACAAGCAATTGTCAAAACCCCAAATCAGAGAAATCACTAATAGACAAGATAGACTAAATAGATATCAAAACAGTTATCAAACACCAGAGCAAAATAGGAGATATCCAAATCCTAATACATTGTATCAACAGGATAGGAACCAAGGACCTTCGAGGCAAATAAATTCCAATGATAGACAAACTAGTAATAATAATAATACAGGTCAATCTAGGTCAATGAACGCGCAAATACATCAACCTCCATATTTGAATTCAGTACCACCATTCCCAGGAACCTCAAATTTAAATCGGTACGGTTCTAGACAAAGGGAAAACTAAGCAGTCAATCACGTGACAGTCCGTACGTGATGAAGATTTCAATTAAAAACCGGACTACAGAACAATCAGCTTATTTAGATTTTGTTAGGCAAAATGTGATATTACAAGGTAACCCAAAGGAAGACTTATTATTTGAAACCAGAGATAAAAATAAATTTAGCAAAGTAGTATCACCCGAAATTGAAGGAAAATTAGGTAACGTTAAGGTAAAAATGTTATTAGATACAGGGTCAGAAGTGACGGCAATGTCACAGGAATGTTTTGAAAAAATAAAAAATAGTAATTTAAAAGAGGCTATTCCCGTGTTACCAGTAACTAATACAGTGATAGTAGGGGCAACTGGGACTAAAAACAAAAAGGTTAAAAAACAAGTATTAATTGATGTTGATATAAATAATATAAAAATGAGTATCATATTTCTTATCATAGAAAATTTAAATGTTCCAATTATATTAGGGTCGGATTGGTTAGCAGGATTCGAAGTTGATATAAACTATCAAAATAGACAAGTTTCAATTAATAAACAACCTTTTAATTTAAAGGTGCCATTTTTAGAAAAAAATTGTTCAAATATTCTAAGACTACAAGTAAAAGAAATAGCAAACAATCAATTTCAAGAAAACAGCATAAAAAGGTTACAACAGTCATCAGTGAATAATTTACAAATACCTTGGTCTGATATAGAAGAAATAATTTGTAAGCTGTCAGTTATCAGTGCAGAGCAAAAACAGAAATTATTAGATGTAATGTGGGAACATCAAGAAATTTTTTCAGAAAAACCAGGATTAAATAATTTATATAAATGTCAACTGCAGGTATCAGATCAAACCCCCTTTAATAGTAAGTCTTATCCAGTACCCTACAGCCAGAGATCAGCTGTGGAGGAGACCCTTAATCACATGTTGGAATGGGATATAATTGAGCGGTGTAGTTCTGACATAATAAACCCATTGGTAGTAGTTAAGAAAAAAGATGGGGGAGTGAGATTATGTTTAGATGCCCGTAAAGTGAATCAAATTTTGATTAATGATAATGAATCACCTGCACCAGCAAATGAATTAATTCAGAAATTTGAAGGCTGTAAATTTTTGACCTCCTTAGATTTAGTTAGCTCTTTTTGGCAAATTGAATTAGAACAAAATTCTAGAAAATATACCTCTTTTATGTATAATGGGAGAACATTTTGCTTTAAAAGGATGCCTTTCGGACTTACAGTATCAACCAGCAAATTCATTAGAGGGTTAGAAAAGGTATTAGGCCCCGAGGTACTTAGCTTTGTAACGCTGTACGTCGATGACATAGTGATTGCGTCAAAAACATTTGAGCAACATGTAAAACAATTAGAATTGGTATTAAACAAACTTAAAACAGGAGGAATGACAGTTAATTTCAAAAAATCAGCTTTTCTTTGTAAACAAATAAACTTTCTAGGTCACATAATATCCCCAGAGGGAATTTCAGCAGATAAAAATAAAACCAGGTCAATTAGGGAATTTCCCACCCCTAAGAATAAAAAACAACTACAAGCTTTTCTGGGTCTCATAAACTATTATAGGAAATTTGTTAAACAGCATTCAGACCTTGTGTTACCATTGTTAAACTTAACAAAAAAAAAATCAGGAATGGAACTGGGGCAGTGTAGAGGATGCAGCGATGGAAAACATTAAACAGCAGTTTGTAAGTACCGTAACCCTAAGACACCCTGACCATGAACAACCCATGAACATATGTTGTGACGCATCTGGATTCGCGATAGGTGCTGAGCTGTTTCAATTTGATAGTGAGGGAAATCGTAGGCCCATAGCATATGCTAGCAGAATACTTCATGGTCCTGAAGTTAATTATACAATTACAGAAAAGGAACTATTAGCTATAGTATACGGATGTCAACAATTTAGAATTTATATCTATGGAAAAACAACTACTCTATATACAGATCACAAAGCCTTAATTTTTATTAATAAATGTAAATTACTTCATGGTCGACTAACTAGATGGATCTTACTGTTACAAGAATATAATTTAATAATAAAATACATAGCAGGAAAAGACCACATAGTAGCAGATACTTTGTCACGATATCCACCTGAAGGCGTAGTGGAAGGTACTGTTGACAGGGAGTTCCGAGTATTAGTACACAAAAGAAACGTCGTTAGTGAAATAGACAAGAACATAAAAAAGGAGCTACCATCATGTCAAAAAGAGGATCCAAAACTAAAAAGGGTATTTGCAGAACTAAAAGAGTTAGAACCTAGATTAGAAATTGCAAATAATTATCAAATTTATAATAAGTTACTTTTCAAGAAAACTTCCATAGATAAAATTTGGACTATTTGTATCCCCACAGAATTAATTATACCTGTAATAGAAAGCTGCCATGAACAATATGCCCATGTAGGGGTAAAGAAATGTTACAATATTTTAAAAGAGTCATGTAATTTTCCCAAAATGAACAAAACCATAGCAAAAGTACTACAACAATGTGATATATGTCAAAAGACTAAAATCCCTAATGTAAAGTATGAGGGCTTAATGAAAAATGTATTAGCTGACAGACCGTTACAATTAGTTTTCGTCGACCTATATGGACCATTACCTTCTAGTATTAGAGGTGTACAATACATATTTGCTGTTCTTGATATTTGTACTAAATATGTTAAACTATATACAATAAGGAGAGCAACTGCTAATGCAGTTACAAATAAAATAGTTGAAAATTATGCAAGGGACGTAGGCATCCCACAAACTATTGTTTCAGATCATGGAACACAGTTCACAAGTATAAAATGGAGGTCGACTCTAGCAGACAACAATATTACTGTTAAATATACTTCAGTCTATCATCCCCAGAGCAATAGTGTAGAAAGAGTCAACAGAGAGATTGGTAGGTTTTTAAGGTTATTTTGTCATAATCATCATTCTTCATGGGCAAATTATGTAGAAAAAATAGAAATTTGTCTAAATTCAACAACTCACGAAAGTACAGGATATACACCTCAAGAATTAATGATGGGAATTAGACCTATTAGAAATCTCGAGAAACTCTTTGATTTTCCACAAAGGTTAGAAACAGATCACCAAACTAAATTACATTTGGCAGTAAAAAGATTAAAAGAAACGGCAGAAAAACGATCCCGGTACCATGACGAAAAGATCCTTAAGCCTATTGAATACTTAAATGGACAGTTAGTTCTTGTAAAAAACCATCAACTATCTTCAGCTTTAAATAAAGAAATAAAAAAGTTCTTTTTACTATATGAAGGACCCTATCAGGTAAAACAAAAAATAGGTCAAAATGTATACTTGATCCAAGACCCTGAGACTCATCAGGTTAGAGGTGTTTTTAATGTAACAGAACTAAAACCCTATCACAACAAGTCAAATTCCACCAATAGGTAATTAATTATCCACAGATCCCATCAGAGCAGGATTTTAATTACCTAATCAAATAAATTTGGCTGTGGAAGAGGTTGAATATAAAAAGTTTTGTCAGGTTGAGTTCCCCAGTAAAAGAGTGGGTAGTAACATTTTATCTTTAAACAGTTATATGGGGACTGGTTCTACTCTATCTATCGACTAGCGAAGAAGAGTGTTTTAAACACATCTACACCAGGAGGGTGCTTTTAGATGTGGTTTAGGTAAATTCAACTCGTAAGAGCCCAAGTAATGTAGGAACGGCGCTTGATCGTCCACATTATAGGCCAAGTAGGATACGTATAAGATAAACTTAAAATAAATATTTGGTGGAGGGATTCCTTAGTAAATAAGAGTGTTTTTTTTAGGTGACTTAGGTAAATTTAACCTAAGGAGTTACAGGTTGGTTTAACCAGACATCGAACTAGAGTCTAGCTAGCTCAAATACTAAAATAAATATAAAACTAAGGGTAACTATTATTATAAGCTCAGTGCAGCTGCATGCTGTTTTTCTGAAAAGAAATACGCACTTGCTATGAAAACCTAAAATAAACATTTCTAGAGAAACATTTCTGCGTAGCAGTAAACCCAAGTAGTTTAAAATTTTCTTTTGTGAAGTGAAGAGGGTGTAGATGTGACACGAACATCTTTAAAAACCACACCTTAAATTTAGTGACAGGTGACAGACATTGTTGTGCACTACTGGTAAACATCTTTTGTTCAGACAAAAAAGAGAGAGAAACCTCTGGCGCAGTAAGTGCTGACTTAAAAGCAAAACGTAGAATTCAAGATAATATATTTTCAATGAGTAAGAGTCAAACCCCGTATCATATATATATAATCTTTATGTTTAATTTTATAAATTTTTAAAAGAATCATAATTGATCAAGTGGATTTAAGATAATTATAGGAGGTTTAATTGATAATTATAAATGATAATTAACAAAAGTGTGCTTATAGCAGGGGACATGTACCCTCAGAAGCATGCGAAAGGATAATAGGATAGGTGAGGGGTTGGTTATAATTTGTCAACTAAGGGAGCGTGAAAGTACGCGAGGAGAAATTATAGTGTGAGGAAATTCTACGGACATATTTTATTAATTATATATTATTTGGTAAAAATTTTTTATCGGTTCAAAGTAACATAAGATTATGCCAAAAGGAAATTTTCAGTTTAAGACATTTTGTAGGTTTGACTAATTAGTTAGGTAATTAGGATCAAACTTAATTAGTAGACGATCTTGGAAATCAAAATAAATGTATCATTTCACAAATGGTGAATTTTATGTGTGGCAGTTAAGACACGAATCTTAATATTTGTGTGGGGGGTCATTTCAGTTTAATTTATTATATTTTATATCAGTTTAACAAGTATTGGTTAAAACATTAATGAGTCGCATAATAGGCTGATGAAGTAAAGGATGGAATTTAAGATATCTAAAGAAGTTAATTTGGAGATTCGCGAGTACATTGTTACAGTAAGTTAAGGTGAGTGGAAACATGAGAGGCCAGTTATGTCTTGTTTTAAAACAATTTTTTTATGTAAGAATTAAGATACGTTGATTAAGAAGTGAAGGTATAACATAGGCATGAAGAAAGCCATGACCTATGTCAAGCGTCGTCATTTTGTATGTAAAGATGGCCCGAGGGCATCTTACATCGTTGAGGAGGAATTAAGTATATTGAGGATGAGTTAAGGTACATTCAGACATGGAAGTAAGCCATGATTCGTTTATATTGATGGTGTATTGATAGTGATTCAAGGAACCAGCAAAGAAAGGGTATTGTCGTCAAACATAGAGCTACCACAGCCTATGAATTGGTTAGTAAAAATGAGGCAGGCCTATGTATTTTCCACGAAGATGTAATAAATGTCCAGCAGTAAATCTGGATTGAAACTAACAGATATTAAGAAAATTATAGAGAAGTTGAAAAGGGTTATCGGTGATTGCGTGATGAAAAGGCCAATACTAATAAAGTAACAAAGGGTGTAAGAGAGCTAAATAGGGTGTTATACCTAATTAGGCTACTATATTAAATTTTTAATTATAATTCCATTTTATGTAAGTGCCTAAGGCAACCAGGCAACATTTGGAAGGTTTTACTCAGTATAAAGAAGTTTTTCTCGCTAATGAGAAAATAATTAACCAATTAGAAAGGGAAAAATAATTTTGAATATTTCACAGTGGTGTGACATATGATTTCAAGCTGATTTCAAGCGTACTATAAGATTCCAAGATTGTTTTATCTAAGTTTCAGCTATTTTAAAAACCATAAGGTTGGAAGAATACAGTTTATTTTACTTCGCTCACACGTAGTTGACAAGTTAATATCGCAAAAGAAAGTTAGAAAGAGAGGGAAAGTGAAAGTTAGAGAGAAGGGTGAATAGAACAGCTGTGTTACTCGTAAAGGTAAAAATAAGAAAGAGGTAGAGGTTAGTTTGACCTTGGGTGAAGAACCCTCTAACAACAGAATATTACAATAACAAACTTTACTCTGAAGTTAAAATAAATGGATTCAATATGTAATCATGTAATATACTTTGCTCAGATGTTAATATAAGTAATAATCTAGATTGAATATGTAATGATGTAATATGTATTGTTAAATGGCAAGTCATTAAAAGTTGTTCTATGATAATAAATAAATAATTGAGGTCACATCAATAAATAAAATCAATTAAATTAATAAAAATTAAATAAAAAAGTTTAAGAAAACGTGACTCAATTTTTCAAGTTAATTTAGGTTAGCTATTAAGAGTAAGTAAGATTTTTATATGTTAACAATTTAAATAAATATTTTTATGTTTAAGTAAGTAAAGTTATGTTGTACGGAAGGTTTGCCCTAATGCATTCAGTAAACAATGACTGGATAATTAACAAAACCCACATAAAGATTTGAGTTTTAAAAATAATTTTAACATTTATATTTCATTTTAGCATTTCAAATTTTAATTTGAACTTAAGGTACTTTGAGATACTTTAGTCAAATTTTTTATTTTTCAAGATTTTTCAAATCATTCAATTAAATTATAATTGAATTTAAACTTAACCTAATATTACCTAAGCTCAAATACAGAGTTAATTATTCAACCAAAGCAATTTCTAAATTTGTTAAAAATTTTATATTATCACCACTTCAAGAACAGTGCAATGAACAGTGCGACAATTTTTCAGTGTAATAAAAAATATAAGGAAATCAACAAGAAACACTAAGCAAATAAAAAGACAGAAAGTACTTTCGTTTCGTTTATTCATCAAGAATATTGGACATAAAAAATAAAATCAATCAATTGTGAAAATATGTAAACAATATATCATAGCTATTGTATTGTCATGATATCAGTAATTTTAAGTCAATGTTTACACACACACACAATTTATGTAACTTACACTTTACAAATTTATTTATGTTTAACTTTAAGAATATTGAGTGTCAAATATGACGTAAACCTTGCACAGTATAGAATTTGCTTATATCAAAATTCATTAAATTCTTTAAATTCTTTCAGATATAAGCAAATGGGGGGTATTGTAATGTAGTTGATTTTTGGACTGCTCTCATATATTTAAAAAGGTCATGGATGAAGGTATTTTTCTTTGAAGTATCTTATGTAAATTATCCTTTTACTTCATCCATGGAGAATCACGCGTTTTCGCAGAATAGTCCGTAAAAGGATTTCACTAGAAAAACTTGTTTACTTTTCTCAAAATATAACTCCGCAGTATTTAACAAACTAGCGAGAAAAGCCAGCTCCCTATATCCAATAGGAAGCTAGCTTTCACTGCACCTGTTGAAGAGAAATACCTGATTGGTTACTCTGGACAGCGTCGCGAGATATACAAGCAAGGGACACATCCACATATAATGAAAATATACGTAGAAGGTTAACAGAATGTGCCAGTGAAGGAGAGAGAGTAGACGTAAACAGAAGGTGCCGGTCAAGGAGAGAGAGTAGACGTAAACAGAATGTGCCAGTGAAGGAGAGAGAGTAGACGTAAACAGAAGGTGCCGGTCAAGGAGAGAGAGTAGACGTAAACAGAATGTGCCAGTGAAGGAGAGAGAGTAGACGTAAACAGAATGTGCCGGTCAAGGAGAGAGAGTAGACGTAAACATAAAGTATAAGTGATCACAATCAATACAGACTTTAATTTCATCAATGTGTAAATAAATAAGTAATAAAGAGTGTACAACATAAACAGTTTTATCAATATCAAACTTTCCAGAATAGGCTGCCCATCGCGGGACATTACATCGTCAAATCATCGATATCGGTATAATTGTCGCCCAAAAGTGGGGCAATTACTACTCTATCAAAATCGTCGATAACGTTACAATTGTCGCCCAATCGCGGTGCAATTAAATAATCACATCATCAAACACCTGATAACGTTACAACTCAATAGAATAAAAGATTTTTCTTTTATCTACATATCCTGTACACTATCGAGTTTCGATCCCATTACCTCAAATCTTTTAAAACATCATCAATGTTACAGTGTTGTCAGATTGAAAACTCAATCGCTAACGAGTAAATGGCATTCTGTAACAGACCAATTCGAAGTGCGACAGAAACATTTCAAAACTAAACTGTTCTGTGTCATTCTGCGGTTTGACAGCTTGAGAGATCGTGGCTTGCAACTTAGCTCGCTAGCGAATTTTCTCGCATGTTTTCCTGATACCGACATCACAGATCATATAATAATATCCCTCCCTTTATACTAAAATGTTAATTAGGCCATACAACAAAATGTTTAATCACATCACGAAAAATATCGGATAAAAAAAATATACATGTTGATTCCACATCAAAACTAAGGTTTCGATTCGGTAAAGTGGTTCGGCAACTCGTACAAGCAACAACCCAAAACCCGTTTTGGTGGTCACATAGTCTAAGGTGTTACTCTCACGGTAGTCTAGACTTCTGATGACGG
Organism: Timema podura; assembly: GCA_033556935.1. Classification (NCBI taxonomy): domain Eukaryota; kingdom Metazoa; phylum Arthropoda; class Insecta; order Phasmatodea; family Timematidae; genus Timema; species Timema podura. Next base: position 35,049,705 of record JAVRXN010000014.1, read on the forward strand.
GGAGATCAAGGTTTGAATCTCGGTCGGATGTATTGAGGGTTTTTTCCAAAATTGTTTTTCACTCTCCCTCCAGGAAAATGTGGGTACACCTCCTATAAATATAACCTCCATCATCCCTAAAACCATTAGCGTAATTAGTACATATAAGCGTACAACCCGAACGGATAGTAAGACAAGGTGCTAACAAAAAAGTCTAAAAAAAAATATGCGTGGGGCCCGACGTGGCCCGCGGATCTCAGGTTAAACATGTTTTCGGCTTATTTCCACGCCCGGGAGGGAAGCGGCACCGGAGACAAAATGTAGGAGTTGAGCCTTCCGTGTAGTGTAGTCGATAGAGATGAAAACAAACATCCGTAACATCCATCCCCCTTTTAAAGAACCGGCCCCAACAACTAGGGGATAATCATGACAAGATAAACATTGAAGACCTTTCTTTTTTTTTTACTTGACCATAAGGCTAGCTGCTGCTGGCCAGGAAGCATCCCTTGCAGTCAAGGAGCTTGATATATACAGGGTGATTCGAAACTTTGTTCAAACTTAAATGGCAGCTAAGGAACGGTAAAACAAATCTTTTTCGTTAATGAATGTATGTCTGAAGACCCTTAGGTGCTAGAGGGTGCTGTTGGGCCGCTCATCAACTTACTATTTCTCGCCGTCATCATTCATAACGTGGATTTCGTATGGTCTCAAGATCCGATGTTCATGGGTTCAAACCCAGCCAGGGTCGATTGATTTTTTTCGAGCGGTAAAAATCCGTAGCACAACTTCCTCCAGAGGGGAAGTAAAGCCGTTGGTCCTATGTCGATTGTGGTATGTAAAAGAACTCTGGAAGGTATGTGAAAATAACTTTCCCGGAAAAATTTGTAGGTCCTTTCATTCTCGCTCATAGAAATTCTCGTGTGCTGATGTTATCAGTATGTTCAAAAAATTTCACGCTAAATACCTCAAATAAATAAATTAAGACTTAGTACGTGTAGCACGGAACAGATTCTGAGATAGCTGACATGCATCTAACATATGGGGCTGGGGAATTTTTGAAAGTGTACGGCAATCAATGCGTCGACACTGTCGGGAATATTTATGTACAAACATCAACCTCTATCACCTAAGGGGGACGTCTACGGACATATATCCATCAGCAAAAAAACACCTTTATTTTAGGGTTCTTTATTTCCCATTAAAGTTTGTACAGAGAATTTCGAATCATCCTGTATAAAGGGTGTTTGTTCTTGAGAAAGAGGAAAAAAGCTCTTTGTATTGGCAAACTCAAAGAAAGCCTCACTCATGCCCTCACACAAATCGAGTTTAAGAAATGATACTAAAGGCTGGTTAGTTTTCGACAGGTCCTTAGCCAAGTCGGGCCTAAATATCAATTAATAATACATTAATTAAAATTAAAATGACCCGCACTGGTGGGTATGCAGATAACGCTGTTCGTCTCATATAGTTTGGTTTGCCAGTTATGAAATCAGCGCCTCATTTAGCCGAGGGAAAGATAAGATAAGATCTCCTTCGTAAGAGTTGTAGTTTTCTCAGTGCTTGTCGCTTGGTATAGCCGAGGTAGAGAGAATATAAATCTCCTCTATAAGAGATTGGTAGTTTCCTCAGAGCTTGTTACCTAGTATAATCAATGGAGAGAGAATATGATAACTCCTCCATAATACTTGTAGTTCACTCAGAGCTTCACACCTAGTATATCTGAGGGAGAGAGAAGTTAAATCTTCCCCATAATACTCGTGGTTTACTCAGGGCTTGTCATCTAGTATAGCCAAGTGAGGGAGAATTTAAATCTCCTCTATAAATACTTACAGTTTCATCAAAGCTTGTCACCTTGTATAGTCCTAACCGAGGGAGAGAGAATGTAAATATACTCTAGAAAAGACTCGTGGTGTCCTCAGAGCTTGTCACCTAGTTTTGCCGAGGGAGAAAGAATGTAAAATATCTGTTCTATAAAAGACTCGTAGTTCATTCAGAGCTTGTCACTTAATATAGCCGAGGAAGAGAAATTTAACTCCTCCATAATACTCGTAGTTTACTCAGAGCTTGTCACGTAGAATAGCCGAGGGAGAGAGAATGATATAACTAATCAATTAGACTCATAGTTTAATCAGAGCTTGTCACCTAGTATAGCCGAGGAAATCTCCTCTATAAAAGACTCGTAGTTTCCTTAGAGCTTGTCACCTTGTATAGCCGAGGGAGACGAAATATGATAACTCCTCCATAATACTCGTAGTTTTCTCAGAGCTTGTCACTCTGTGTAATAAACATCGATTCACTCGGCAGGTCGCAGCCCCCAGCTTTCTTACCCCAGAAAGACCACGTTTCAACCACACCGGGAGAAGATTGGTTGTCGATTAAGGCCCAGCGACCCCTCAAACTTATCTCAACCACAACTGAGAATAGGTGAGCGTGAGCATTCTCAGTGTATCTGGAAGGCCCTTTTTCCTACCAGAATACCACTGTAAAGTAGGATTCTGATAGGATAAAAGGACTTCCAGACGATCCCTTGTAAGAAAATCAGGCTATGGTGTACCCACGCCCATTTAGAAAGGGCGAAGCCTACACTGTTGCGTTGACCCCCATAACACCGCCGCTGCGAACGCAATCGAAAATTCCCAGCCGGAAATGGCATCAAGCCACCACCAATATAATGTAGGTATAATATCAACCAGCACGCGACCGGAGTACTAGGTAAAACACACGTTTGCGAGTAATTTGTTTCAGAGTAAAAACCAAACCACGTACAATTACTGCTGACGTCAAGGCCTTAGTGTTAGCTCTGTAGCTTAGGCCCGGTACACACGACACAATTTCTGGTACACAATTTTGTACAAGATCTTGGTCACATTGATTGCACACAAGTTTTATCCGGAGAGTGTTAACATAAAATAAACGAGTGCATACAATATGGACACAATACGATATGGCTTCTTAGCCATTTTTTATGGGTAATTAATCAGTGGATGTATTTTTGTAATATCATTTATTATAGATATTTGCTTAACCAGTCCCAAAGGTGATTAACATGAATAAATTATAATTTAAGATTGTATTTTTTATGTACAAACAGTCGAAAACCTCTATATTAGGTAGACCTATTCAATTGCTTATGATTTTAATTGATATATATTTTTTATCATGGTTTTGTTTGTTAGTAAATTTACAATCATTCATTTAAGAAAGTTTTAGCACTAAATTGTACGGTAAAAATTGCTGATATAGGACAAGTTCTATTTACTGTACGGTATAAAATATTGCAGACAAAGAGTTGTGCAAAGAAAATCTTGTACAATAGTGGATGCTCCACGGCGCGATATTGTGGCCACACCGTTTTGTACAATTTTTGATGTTCACGTGGCACCATCTTGTGGCCACAACACCATGTACAGCTTTTTGTATTAACGTAGTACCATCTTGTGGCCACAACATTTTGTACAATCTTGGCAGTTCACGTGTACCCATCTTGTGGCCACAACATATTGTACAGTCTTGTCAGTTCACGTGACACCCTGTTGTGGCCACAACATATTGTACAGTCTTGTCAGTTCACGTGACACCATGTTGTGGCCACAACATATTGTACAGTCTTGGTAGTTCACGTGGCACCATGTTGTGGCCACAACATATTGTACAGTCTTGGTAGTTCACGTGGCACCATCTTGTGGCCACAACATTTTGTACACTCTTGGCAGTTCACGTGTACCCATCTTGTGGCCACAACATATTGTACAGTCTTGGTAGTTCACGTGGCACCATGTTGTGGCCACAACATATTGTACAGTCTTGTCAGCTCACGTGACACCATGTTGTGGCCACAACATATTGTACAGTCTTGGTAGTTCACGTGGCACCATGTTGTGGCCACAACATATTGTACAGTCTTGTCAGTTCACGTGGCACCATGTTGTGGCCACAACATATTGTACAGTCTTGGTAGTTCACGTGGCACTATCTTGTGGCCACAACATTTTGTACACTCTTGGCAGTTCACGTGGCACCATCTTGTGGCCACAACATTTTGTACAGTCTTGGCAGTTCACGTGGACCCATCGTGTGGCCACAACATATTGTACAATAAATGGTGTCGTGTGTACCGGGCCTTATACGTGTCCAGTCCACATCACAATAGTGCAGGAAGGGGGTGACGGGAGGGAAAAGAGGCCATTCGGCCTGGGCCGGATCGCCGACAGGTGTCGACATGTCTCAGATGATTACAATAAAAAAAAGTCTCATTTGTCCGATGTAAGGATTCTCCCACCTACGTCCAGGTGTATCCACTACAAGGCCTGGAGGTGTAATTAGCGGGTGGGAAAAAACAGCAACAGGCGCGTGCGCGAAAATGTGAGGCCACCGGACAACAACAGACCGACCGCACGAGACAGATTAGCTACCATGGAGCTAGGAGCGTGGGACATCGTCTGTGTCTTCAACGACGTACCGGGTGATGACTATTTCTCACTACCACGTTCAACACGAGATATGGTGTGTGTCGAGTCTTACTGCCCGTACGGGCTATCCGGGTATCTATACTAATAGGGTAGAGATGGGAACATGTAGCCCGCATTTGCGTGGAGACAAGAACAGGCCTACCACGAGGGAGGCGGGAGGGGGACTAGGGTCCCAAGCCCAAGATTCAGAATATTTAAAAAAATAAAATTGTAGTAGGTAGATTAAATCAAATAAAGCATGAATTATATGCAATAAAATGCCTATCCATTCTAATAAATAATTCAGCTGAGGTTTGTTTTGGTAGAACTTACTGGCATTTGTCTGGTAGCATCGCGTCTTACTACCAGTTATGGTTATAGGATTTCTGTGCTAATTACGTTAATGGTTTTATGGATAAGGGAGAGTGGTGAACCATTTTTGAAAAAAAACTCAGTACACCCGACCAAGATTCAAACCTTGATCTCCCCGTCATCGTAAGTCTGGTCTACTGCGAGAGTAGCGCCTAAGACCACATGGCCACCAAAGTGGGTCTCCGATAGTATTGTCCTTCGTAACTTAAGAAAATGTTCAAAAGTTTCACGGATTTTATTATTTTTGTACTTAAATTTGGCGCGTGAAGAGAGTCGGGTGGTGAATCAATTTAAATTTCAATTTAAGTATTATATCATAGGCATAGCATTTCAGTGTTCAGTTACTGATTAATTTGCGTACATTGCTTTTCTTTTGTAAAAGATTTTAATAAAACGTACAAATCTAAGTCAAGCAGTGGTGGCATAACAGTGGTGAGTTCTCCCCTTGAGAAATAATTTGTGTCCTCCTCCTCCTACCTATTGGAAAATACCTGCCCCTCTTTAGATTTATTTCACTCCCCTTTGATTTCATCGAATATCTACCTGAAATATGTTCTTGTATCAAATTCCATGTAGCTTCTAGGGGAATTCATTTTTCAAAAAATTGTCAGGTGTAGACCATTTTAAATGTCTTCTAGAAGCATCTAATTTAATAAATATTTCCAGGCAAGAAACTATTCAAATATCTTCTAAAGGAATTCAATCTTTGAAATTTCCAGAAGGAAGACAATTCCAAATAATATCTGAGAGCCTCTAATTTTCCAAAATTTGCTAGAAGAGGCCCACTCTAAATATTTTCTAGATACATCAGATTAAAAAAAAATCAAGGTGAAGACCACTCCAAATAGCTTCTAAAGGCATCCAATTTTCCAAAATTTGTCGGGAGAAGACCAATTCAAATAGCTTGTATAGTAAGCACCTAATTTTACAAAAGATGTTTAGATAACGGCCATTCTATATAGGGATATTCAAATTTCAAAAAATTTCTGAAGAAGGCCCACTTCAAATAGCTTATTGAGAGGTACAATTTATAAAAATAATCAGATGAGGATCACCCCAAGTATCTTCTTGGCGTATCCTATTTTCTAACTTTCGCCTAGGGTACCTAGGCCCCGCTTTAGCTTTGGGGTGAAAACTTCTCAAACCCCTTTTTATTTGCTAAGCGAATTTCCCCCCTTGATAAATTAGGTTTCACCGCCACTGAAGTCAAGTATAACAGAGAGAATGGGGTGGGGAACGCTTTCCCCTGGTACCGGGCCACGTTTGAGCCCCTGGTGGGTCTGTATAAGAGCGTGAAACCATCAAGGAAAAAACACCCTCATTACACAAGGCCAAAATTCCTGCCCCACACTTCCTGTCATCGGCAAACTTGACTTGTCGAGGTCAACGCCTTAAGCTACATGCTCACCGATTTGGGTCACAATTGATATATATATATATATATATATATATATATATATATATATATATATAGTCGCCTTCTCGCAAGTCACAGAAATAAAATTCTATATATAGAATGATATCTAATTTTTGTTCTTTGTTCTCAGAAGCTGCAACTTAGGAGAACCCAACAGGGTTGGTGTTTGTTATAATTGTGACTGTATTATTATTAGCACCACGTCTTACTACCCGTTCGGGTTATACGCACTTACGCTAATGTGTAATGGTAGGGTGATTGTGAGATGAAATGGAGGACCTACAGTTTAACGTGGAATCCGAACCACGGTGGAGGCCTGGCATTCCTCACATTCACAAGTTGTGATTAATACACGTCTTGTCAGAGGTGAAGGAAGGGTTTGGCAATCAGATAAATCTGTGCCGGGACCGAGGATTGAACCCCGGACCCCAGCACAGAAGTTCGACACCTTACCCATAGACCACCAGGTCACCCATTGTGACTGTACAAATATTGTTTATTGTCCTGTATACTATGTTTGATTGTGAATAAATGGAAATTAAAAGAAAGAAAAAAGCTACCACCTCTTTGGTCTAGTGGTCAATAGTTCCTGGCTACAGGTCCAGAGGTCCCAGATTCGATCCCTGGGAGTTCAATATTTGTCTGAGAAGCATTGGGTCCGGAACGAGATCAATTCATCTTCGATAAGCACAAATGAAGGAAAAGCAGCGGCTCCGGTCTAGAAAACTGAGGTCCGATACCTTAACTCATTCGGTGGCTTATCTGTCTACTGAATTAAGAGTCCCGAGATCGATTCCTAGCATGATCGAGAAATTTATAATTAGTTAAATGTGGGTTTCCCTTTTCACAGTGATGAATTAACGGTCGGGGTCAGATGTTGTGTCGGTTCTAGACTTACGTTAGTTTATAAGTTGTGTGCTGATATAATCAGTCAGTTCAGAAAGAGTTCGTTAAATACCTTAAATACATGTCGGGAAAAAAAAATAGAAAACTGATATTAATGGGGGAAGAGGTTCGTTGACCTGACCACAGGACACACTCTATAACTATATGTAGATGTTGTCATTATCCTTACCAACAGACGGCGGCCGGTTTGTCGGTATAGCTCGATTGTAAGCTGACGCCATAGAGTTGAAACAAACACTCCGTATCTACAATTTACCACCGAGTTCTTAAGAGAAAATATATACGATCTCCTTTCTATCCCCTATCCATGACCTCAGTGAGAATTATTAGTACTTACCACACTTCCGGAGTGAAGTAATAATAATAAAAAACCCACCACAGACGGTAAAAAGAAACTTAGTCCTCGGCCCGAATCGGTCCGATGAATGTGTAATAGCTCGTCGGATTCGCGGAAAAGCTCGCGGCTTCCAAAAGAAGCGCCCGCACACGCCTCTCTAACAACATGTCTTACATGATCGGAGCCGACAGACATGTTGTGAATGGAGTCTTGGAAGGTTTTAGAGACGCCCGTGTGTTATTAGTGGAGCCGGTGATAACCAGACTTTGAGTCTTTGGGGGGTCGTCTGAAGTCTCCCGAGAGGTTCTAATGAGAACACAAGAGCCTTGTGTTGCGTGGGTGACCCTCGGTCATCGGGCGGGTTGTTGTAGCGACCTTCAGATCGAGACAACTTCAGGTAAAGAAATGATTAGTCTACTATTACTAAATCAATGGACTTTCCCACCAAATAGAGTGATTTATGTATGAGTATATCTTCCACTTTAGTTTCCTCACGGAAAATACGGTCCAGGTTTCATTAGAATTGGAGATGTTCGATTCATAGGCCTTGAATCGATACTCTGGATCGATTTAGATCAATAAGTTTTGTATCTTTTTAGGAAAAGTATCGAGTGCATCGAATCGAAATTTGATAAGATATGAAACGGGTTTATTTGACTATATTTCAAATATCAATGGACATATTTTTCGTAAAAATAAACAAAATTTAATCCCATTTATTTGAAGTATTTAACGTGCACTTTCTGAACCGATTGATTATTTCATCATACGAGAATTTCTATGAACGAGAGCGAAAGGGCCTACCAATTTTACCGGGAAAGGTATTTTCACATACTTGCCCGGTTTCTTATTCACACTACAATTTGACACGGGAGCAACGGCTTTAATTCCCCTCCGAAGGAAGTTGCGCTACGGATTTTTATCACTTCGTTGACCCCGGGTGGGTTTGAATCCACGAACATCGTGTCCTGAGGCGAGAACTTTACCCCAAGATCACCGAGGTCGACTTTAAAAAATTAATTTAACACATAGAATATGAGTATATTTTCAGTTTATTCATAATTTAATCAACTGTTGACAATCTGTTTATCATATATTAGTATGGTGTAAAAATGTTCTTATCACCCGTTTGGTGGCCGCATGGTCTTAGACACTACTCTCGCAATAGACTAGAATGCCAATGACGGGGAACTTGTAATGAAGATGGTTTTACCTAGGTGGCAAATGCGGGTACACTTCCTCTAAATTCAATCTTCCTCATCCCTAACCCATTAGAGCAATTATTAGTCTACATAAACGTACAACCCAAACGGCTGGTAAGAAGCGGTGCTGATCAAAATATCACATTTTAAAGACCTCCATAATTAATATATATATATATATATATATATATATATATATATATTATATATATATATATATATATTTGATTATGGCTCAGAAACCATTGGTTTTGTAAAAAAAAAAATTACAATAAAATATTGTTATTGTTAATAGTACTACAACTTTACAATGGTACATTATTTTGTATCTCAAATAGTTGCAGATATAATATCAAAATTAAAATTTCCAGTGGCGAAAACTATCCTTAGAGTCATTTCCACGAGAAAAAGAAAGTTTCCATTTTGTTTGTAATGTTAAACAATGCATAGACACAAAATTTAACCAAAATCCTTACAGCGTGTTTCGATAAAATCAATTTTTAATCTTTTTGTCCTTCAGTAAACTAGCCTTAATTTTAGGGTTGGATGTTTAATTCTAGAAACTCCTCGGGGGAACCATATGAAAACCCTAGATATGAAGTTCGGTCAGCCAAATGGTTTCAGCTCTAGGCCGAAATACTGACAGACAGACAGACAGACAGACGGCATCGCGAAAACAACTTTTTTAGTTACGTCGACATTTATCAAAATCTCGAGTTTGATTTTTTTACGATAGCAATATTTCTCTCTCCGAGGGGTCGGGAACAAAGTAAAAACTACTTAGCATAACATGGTGCTGTTTTGACACTGGAAGTGGGGTAGATAAAATAAGTGAAACCCCGCATTAATCCCTTTTATTGCCAAATATAGCGCTGAACGAGTCAAATACTTAAGTTAGGATGGAAGGGAAGGCGAGTTAAAATCCATATTTGTACAGTTTTTATGCCAAACAATTCTTTGGCCAAAATAAATAAAATATTACTTCAGTAGATACATTTGATTTCATTTTTTACATTTAGTAATTTCGAAAGTTCTCGAACATTTGTCAGAGTTATGTATTCAAGATACCTGTCATTGATACCTGTCAAAAATTAAAATAAACCTATCTTCTGAAAGAAGATAATTTAATTATTTTGGTAAAATTTTTATGCTATAGAAACTTCAAAAATATTGATACTAACTCCACGCAGTACATAAACTTGGGCTTAATCTAAAGTCTGTTCCATTTTATCTTTAACAATATATTAATACAAACAAGAGTCAATTTTGATAGTTATCTTTTACAAACATATGAACATCCCAATACAAAAAAAAAAGTTTACATAAAATCTTTATGAAGCTGTGATTTTTCCTTAGAATTTCTCTTATCTTTTCTTAATGTAAATAACTATGCTTATTTTATTAACTGCCATCCTCATCTCTAACCGCTATATATGGTCGTTGATGGCTTTCGAGATAAAAAAAATAGGATTTATTATCACTCTCACCAATTATAGGGGCATGGAGTTCTTGGGGACGAGGAGAATTCCACAGAACACCAACAACAAGGTCATAGAGTTCTTTGAGACGAGGAGAATTCCACAGAACACCAACTACAAGGTCATAGAGTTCTTTGGGACGAGGAGAATTCCACAGAACACCAACTACAAGGTCATGAAGTTATTTGGGACGAGGTTAATTCCACAGAACACCAACTACAAGGCTATGGAGTTGTTTGGGACGAGGAGAATTCCACAGAACACCAACTACAAGGTCATGGAGTTATTTAGGACGAGGATAATTCCACAGAACACCAACTACAAGGTCATGAAGTTATTTGGGACGAGGTTAATTCCACAGAACACCAACTACAAGGCTATGGAGTTCTTGGGGACGAGGAGAATTCCACAGAACACCAACTACAAGGCTATGGAGTTGTTTGGGACGAGGAGAATTCCACAGAACACCAACTAAAAGGTCATGAAGTTCTTTGGGACGAGAATAATTCCACAAAACACCAACTAGAAGGCTATGGAGTTGTTTGGGACGAGGAGAATTCCACAGAACACCAACTACAAGGTCATGGAGTTATTTAGGACGAGGATAATTCCACAGAACACCAACTACAAGGCTATGGAGTTCTTTGGGACAAGGAGAATTCCACAGAACACCAACTAAAAGGTCATGAAGTTCTTTGGGACGAGAATAATTCCACAGAACACCAACTACAAGGTAATGGAGATATTTGGGACGAGGATAATTCTACAGGACACCAACTACAAGGTCATAGAGTTCTTTGGGACGAGGAGAATTCCACAGAGCACCAACTACAAGGTCATGGAGTTATTTAGGACGAGGATAATTCCACAGAACACCAACTACAAGGCATGGAGTTAATTGCGACGAGGAGAATAGTTGAACAGAAAGAGATTAACCTTATTTTATATGTAACATACTAGAGGTGATTGGCAGCATTGTACGAGGCAATGCTTTGCTCTTCGTTACAGACAGGAGTCTGGTTTCCGAGAAAATCGGTCAAATGTATAGGTCAGCCTATAATGATGCTGGTTTCTCAAACAGTTACGAAGATATGGAAATTTCTGCTTCTGTAAAGTACCTTAAAAGTCATTTTCATGGGAAAATGAAAATAGACAGTTTATTTATAATCTTAATCAACGCCTAGATACGGATTTTAATCAAAATCGTTAGAGCCGATTTTGAGAAAATCGATTTTTTCTCTTTTCGCTTTTTATTAATATACTCTTAATTTTAGGGTCAAACAGACACACAGACAAATGGCGTTGCAAAAACAACTTTTTAGGGTTTGGGGGGTCATTAGGCCTCGACATCCATCAAAATTTCGGGTTAGATTTTTTTTTTTTACGGTCGCAATACTTTACCTTTAGTGTTCGAAAAGTTAATACTTATATATATATATATATATATATATATTTGCGTATAGCTTGAAAGTTATTGATTTTATAAAAATATGTTTCAAATAAAATATTTGTATTATAAATTATCCTACATATTTGCAATGATAAGTAATTTCATATCTCAAAGAGTTACGGAGATATGATAAACAATGAGAATTTACGCATCAGATTGGAACCATTAGTCATTTTGCCGAAGTATTGAGAGTAGCCATTTTGTTTGGAATATTTATAAATGTTTAGAAATTATATTTAAACATAATAGTTAGAGCAGATTTTGAGAAAATAGAATTTGTCTCTTTTTGCCCTTCAGTAAACTACCCTTAATTTTGGGGTTAGATATCCAATTCCAAAAACCCCTTTGGGCAGCCCTATGAAAACCCTAGATACCAAGTTCCAACCCGATCGGTAAATAGTTTAGGCTCTAGTCCAAGGTACAGACAGACAAACCGAGATTCAAAAACCCCTTTTTTGGATTCGGGAGGTCATTAAACGTCAACATTTATCAAAATTTTGAGTTAGATTTTTTTGACGATCACAATAGGTAGGCCTACTTTCTCTACTTATAAGATAGCGAGAAAGTAAAAAAACAATTTATCACAGCAAAAAATTGTAATAAAATATTATAATTTCAGAAATTCAAATAAATAAAGCATAGGAACTAAAATTGTGACAATCCTGGTAAAACAGTGAAAATGTAGGAATATAAACAAACATCCTTTAAGATGATATGAGCTGAACTTTTTAAATGCAAAACAAACATTTATATATTACACATTAAAATTGTATTTTAAATACTAATTCTGATTTATTTTATTTAAAGCGAGAAGGAAAATTATTAATATTTACTGCCAAGCAAGGGCTTAGTAAGGTATTAATTTATGAGTTGACATGAAAATAGACAGAATAATAAAACTTGATTTAAAACTACTTTTTTCAAGTTTTCAAGTGTGGTATATTTGTATTTTTTTGATCAATAAACCCACATAAGAAGTTTCAAACTAATTTACAATTTTTTTTATGAGGTTAGTTATTATTTAGTTTGTTTATTAAACAAGATTGGAAGGATACTATTGTGCATTGATTTGAAGTTTATCACATCGAGTGCGTTAAAAAAATATGTTCAAGTAATTTGTTTCCTGTTTGATAAGGGTAATCAATAATTTCTTTTAAATTTATTTTAAAAGAATCACTAAGTCTGATTGAAACATGGTTGATATTTTTACCAAGCTGTTGTAGCAGTTCATTAAATATAATAATAATATCACCGCGTCTTACTACCCGTTTGGGTTATACGCTTAAGTACTAGATACTCTAATGGGTTAGGAATTGGGAAGGTTGAATTTAGAGGAAGTGAACCCGCATTTGTGTGGAGGGAGAGTGGAAAACCATTCAGGAAAAACCACCCCCAGTTCACCCGAACGAGATTCGAACCTCGATCTCCCCGTCCTCAGCAGTCTGGCTCAACAATCAGCCAGTTCATTAAAAATTTTTTTTAAATAATGGTACTTATAAATTTATATATAATCCTTTAAATAATCAGTAATTAGTCACCAACATGTTTGACAAATTATCAGTGATAGTATGTCAACGATGTCAACGTAATAAATTAATAATTAAACGTAGATATTATGATAATTACCTTGTAAGGTTGAAGGCATAAACAGCACTGTTGCCCTCTAGCGAGTAGAAAGTGCCCCGCTCGAACCTTCTGAGTAGGCAACTCGCATAGCAGCTCTGCAGGAAGTCTTCAACACAGGTACGGTAAATAAATTAGTATTAAATATCCTAGCACTAAGTTTCAATCAACATTTCTATCCTTTACACTCTAAATGAGTGGTCTTTTTATCACCGGGTTTTACTACTTGTTCAGATTATACGCATGTATAATTAATTACTCTAGTTGGGGGTAGGGATGAGGAAGGAGACATTTTAGAAGTAATCTACCCGCATTTACGTGGAAGGTGAGTGGGAAACCATTTTAAGAAAACCACCTTCAGTACACCTAACCGGGATTTGAACCCCGATACCTTCGTCTTCAGCAAGCCAGTTTAAAAAGAGAGTGATGTCTTAAAGCCCTTTTATGCAGGCGTTTTGTGCCGCGCGACACATGGCGGCAAAATCCATCTTGTTTTCTAAGTCACTGGGAACAAATTAGTCATTTTATTCTTGTCGTCGTGTCTTACAAAACGCCAACGGCAAAAGCCGCCCGAAATAATCTAAGTACATGGCATCTTATGGGTCCATTTATGCAAACGCGCCGCTTGTCTGCTCTCCGTTATCTAGACATCAAAGCTGCCAACCCCTGGCTAGTAAATAATATTGGTCCAGTTGCCTGGAGATTTACAAATATGATTATTGTGTCATTTGAATAATTAATATTTATTATCATTTTTATTAAAAAAATCATGATTTGTATACAGAACGTTTTAAAGATGAAATCAAGAAAAATAAAGTAATTTGAAATTAACCATCGGAGAAGTACAAAACCAGAAATATAAAGAAAAGTCAATGGATAGAAAGAAGTGTGTTATGTGTTTAACTATTCAAAAATAGTTTTTAAAAACTAGTCTCTGTCGTCTCTTAATTTTTTTTAGAAGTTACGAAATGCCTCATCTTCAAATATTGCAAAGTTGATGGGATAAACATCCAATTTTCAGACCGTACTTAAAATAAAAATACTGTTTGGTGATTACAAACTTATTGTAGAAACACAAATTTAACTAAAATAAGATTTTTTTGGTGCAGTACTCAAGAGCCCCAATTATGCATTTTGACATATTTTTCATGTCACTCTTATGGGACCATCAAAGCGCCCCAAAGTGTCGCGACAACCTCTTTAAGGTGGAATGGAAAGGGACGCAAGAAAAGGCCAATGTTTTTTGGAGTTTTTATGGCAAAACTTTTGTTGGCTAAAATGTTTGATCCAGTACAAACATAGAATTTAATTTTCTTTACATGATGACCTCAAAATTTCTGGAATATCTGTCAAGGGTGATCTAGAATTTCATGACAACTTTTTATCTTCATTTAAAAAGCTTGTTAGATAATGCCACCATGCTCATGATCGATTTTCAGGAACTGTTGATATCAACATGTAAAGAAAACTAAATTTTATGTTTGTACTGGAGAAATATTCTATTTACTCTGGCTCTCTGTAGTTTTATCAGTAAAATCAGATTCTAGAGAAAAATTTCCATAATGTTAACGGCGTTTATTAATAAATGAGGTGGGACACTAAAACTAAAATTCAGATTTCTCAGTTTTGGGGTTTATATACCTACTGCCTTCCTCCTAAGCATGGTAGTAAGTAATTGTTAAATCAAAGAGAAACGAGAAAAATCATTTTGGCTAATGGAAGCCATGGAAACAGCAAGCTCGGCCTTTCTAAGCCGAGACTTCTCCCCTCCCAACATTTGGCATTTATAAATTAACGCCTCGGACAGAAACAACGCAACCATCATGCCAGAGTCCGAAGTGTCCAAGAAGATCGTCGACGATTTGAATAACATATCCGGCGTAGCCCAGATCTGCATCGGTGGCATCTTAGGATGGGCGACGGGATACCTGACCACACGGTGCGGTAAGGTGGTGACCCTGCTCACAGGGGTGTGCTTCATCGGGTTCCTCATCGCAGCTCATCAGGAGTACATCCCCGTCGACGGGGACTTGGTGAGAGAGTTCGGGAGGGATTATAGCTTCCTCGTCGCTTCCTACACGGCGGGCATCCTGATAGGGAACGCCACGTCACCCTAGTCTCTTTCTCTATTTTACGAGACTGTACCATAAACTTGATGTGAAAACATTTACGCTTATACTTGATAAATATTGATATGATTTTCACTGGCAGCCCAAAATCAAGAAATAAATTAAGTTCATTTAATAAGAATATTCTTCCAACCAGAATGTTTTTTTTAATGGCACGGGTGACCTGGTGGTCTAAGGGTAAGGTGTCAGACTTCTGTGCTAGGGGTCCGGGGCTCAATCCTTGGTCCCGGCACTGATTGCCAAACTCTTCCTTCACCTCTGACAAGATGTGTATTAATCACAACTTGTGAATGTGTGGAATGCCAGACTTCCACCATGGTTCGGATCCCACGTTAAACTGTAGGTCCTCCATTTCTTCTCACAATCACTCTACCATTACACATTAGCGTAAGTGCGTATAACCCGAACGGGTAGTAAGACGCGGTGCTAATAATAATAATAATAATAATAATAATAATAATAATAATAATAATAATAATTTAATGGCACGTCTTACTATCTATTCAAGTTATACCCATTATTATGATAATACGGTAGTGGGGTAGAGATGAGGAAGGAAGCATTTTAGAGGTAATACAGCGAATTTCCACGGAAGGAAAGTGAGAAGACATTTAGATAAAACCACTCTCAGTAAACCCGACCGGGATTAAAACCTCAATCTCACCGTCATCAACAGGCCAGTCTAGCCCGAGAGTGATGCATTAGACCGTTCGGCTACTAACACGGATAGCATCTGGATTCATAATTAAAACCATTACTTCGAGATACATTTAAATGTTTGGTTACCGTTTTAATTAATCACTATTGATCACAGTCTTAAAGTATGATATTAAAAAAGTTAAATTTAATAGTTACTAACTCTTCCAAAACCGACAGTTAAATTTTCATAGAAAGGGCATGCTAGAAAATATAAACAAAATTTTGTGCCCAAATTGATAAAATTTTACTATATGATTAGTGTTAGTTTATAGGTAGGCGTATTGATATTTTCTATCAAAAAATACAGCTGAAGATCACACGACTTGACGCATGAATACGTTAAAGTAGTTCCAGTAAATTTTTTTTATAATATTTAGCACCACGTCTTACTACCCGTTCGGGTTATACGCTTAAGTACTAATTACTCTAATGGATTAGGAATTGGGAGGGTTGAATTTAGAGGAAGTGAACCCGAATTTGCGTGGAGGGAGAGTGGAAAACCATTTAGGAAAAACCACCCCCAGTTCACCCGACCGAGATTCGAACCTCGATCTCCCCGTCCTCGGCGGTCGAGCTCAACACGACTAGCGCGTTAGCCAACTACGCCACCGAGGCGGGTTGAATTTTATTCATATGAAAATTAAACTGTATACAATTATTTTCGTTGCATTGCAACTGTAATTTCAAATAACTCCGACAAGCGACAGAAGATGTGAGATGGTCTCTCAGTGAAACTTACCCATTCTTAACGTGAATAACACGAGTGCAGAGTTTTGTCTAACCTGACTCGGTTTTTTGAGGGATTCGTATGATATTAAGGTGGAATGGAAGGGCACGAGAGGAAAAAAGTGTTTTTGTAATTTTTATGGCAATATATTTATTTGGACAAAATAAATAAAATATTAATTCAATACAAATATAGAATTTAATTTTCTTCCCATGGTGACCTCAACAGTTTTTGAATACCTTTCAAGAGTGTCCTGGAATTTAATGACAAACTTTTCTCTCCATTTAAAAAGTTTGTTAGATAATTCCACCATACTCATAACAGATATTCAACAACTGTTGATATCAACATGTGAAGAAAATTAAACTAAATGTTTGTACTGAAGCAATATTTTATTTATGTTGGCCAAAAATGTTTTTCAATAAAAACTGAAAAAACACAGGCCTCTTTTCGCGTACCCCTACATTCCCCTGGTCTATCACTATGAAATGTATCACGTTAATTCAAAACCAGAATTATGTCGGATCCCACACACACACACACTTCTACCTTCATTGGGGTCATCCATAAGCCACGTAAGGCTGTTGAGAGGGGGAGAAGGAGATATCTAATATCTACATGGTGTTACATAAGAGGAGGGAGGGTAAAATACAGTTTACGTAGCACAGATCTTACGTTGGTAAACATATCGTACGTGTATAAAACTTCCGATTATGAGCTGTATTAAATGTGTCCCTCTTTTAGTGTCACAAAAGCTTTCCTATGAGATTATGAGATAATGGGCGTATTACAGTTGG
This sequence comes from Timema podura, assembly GCA_033556935.1. Classification (NCBI taxonomy): domain Eukaryota; kingdom Metazoa; phylum Arthropoda; class Insecta; order Phasmatodea; family Timematidae; genus Timema; species Timema podura. Next base: position 35,067,269 of record JAVRXN010000014.1, read on the forward strand.
GCCACGAGATCAACTGCGTTTATAAGGTTAGCGTTAATGCCGAATTACAGTTGAACCACTAGTTCACCTGCATTTATAAGGTAGGCGTTAATGCCGAATTATAGTTGGGCATTAGTTCACCTGCATTTATAAGGTTAGCGTTAATACCAAATTACAGTTGGGCTGCGAGTTCCTTTTTGGGAATTGTAAACAAGGTGTATTGATGTACTAACTCGGTCCCGGCTGTTGTGGCGCTCCATTTAGGTTAGTTGTAAATGTTTTCTAAAGCTGAGCATAAAAGAGCAAGTGATGGATACTAAGACACACAAAAAAAAGCCAATATAAGCTTAACTAGTCTAAGCTATTCTAACTTAACCTAACCTAGCCTAGCATAACCTAGACAAAACTAACCTAATATAAAGCAAAAAAGATTGGAGGGGCCGAATTCATATCTACCCTCAGGTCTATTATTTGTTATAGTCCTCCTAGCCAGTGATCGTGGTCCAACTAAGCTATGACGATAATCCTTCTGGTCAGTGATCGTGGCCCAACTAAGTTATGACGATAATTCTCCTGGTCAGTGATCGTAGCCCAACTAAGCTATAACGATAATCCTCCCGGTCAGTGATCGTGGCCCAACTAAGTTATGACGATAATCCTCCTGGTCAGTGATCGTGGCCCAACTAAGCTATGACGATAATTCTCCTGGTCAGTGATCGTGGCCCAACTAAGCTATTACGATAATCCTCCTGGTCAGTGATCGTCGCCCAAATAAGCTATGACGATAATCCTCCTGGTCGGTGATCGTGACCCAACTAAGCTATGACAATAATCCTCCTTGTCGCTGATCGTGACCCAACTAAGCTATGACGATAATCCTCTTGGTCGGTGAACGTGGCTTAACTAAGCTATGACGATAATCCTCCTTGTCGCTGATCGTGACCCAACTAAGCTATGACGATAATCCTCCTAGTCAGTGATCGTGGCCCAACTAAGCTATAACGATAATCCTCCTGGTCAGTGATCGTGACCCAACTAAGCTATGACGATAATCCTCCTGGTCGGTGATCGTGACCCAACTAAGCTATGACGATAATCCTCCTTGTCGCTGATCGTGACCCAACTAAGCTATGACGATAATCCTCCTAGTCAGTGATCGTAGCCCAACTAAGCTATAACGATAATCCTCCTGGTCAGTGATCGTGACCCAACTAAGCTATGACGATAATCCTCCTGGTCGGTGATCGTGACCCAACTAAGCTATGACGATAATCCTCCTTGTCGCTGATCGTGACCCAACTAAGCTATGACGATAATCCTCCTGGTCAGTGATCGTGGCCCAAATAAGCTATGACGATAATCCTCCTTGTCGCTGATCGTGACCCAACTAAGTTATGACGATAATCCTCCTGGTCAGTGATCGTGGCCCAACTAAGCTATGACGATAATCTTCCTTGTCAGTGATCGTGACCCAACTAAGCTTTGACGATAATTCTCCCGATCGGTGATCATAGCCCAACTAAGCTAAGACGATAATCCTCCTGGTCGCTGATCGTGGCCCAACTAAGCTATGACGATAATCCTCCTGGTCGGTGATCGTGGCCCAACTAAGTTATGACGATAATCCTCCTGGTCAATGATCGTGGCCCAACTAAGCTATGATGATAATCCTCCTGGTCAATGATCGTGGCCCAACTAAGCTATGACGATAATCCTCCTGGTCGGTGATCGTGGCCCAACTAAGTTATGACGATAATCCTCCTGGTCAGTGAACGTGGCTTAACTAAGCTATGAGCTTTTTGGGTCAAGAGGTCCCGTGGCCAAACTATTATCCGCCGGAAATAATGGCATTCACTCTTGATGTGAAGAGTTACGTAGCACAGGTCATAGAGGTTAGGATAAATGTCTACATGGTGTTACATGGGGAGGGTTAGAAGAGAGTAAAAGGTAACTAAAAAGCGTTACATGGTTTATGGATGACTCTATTGAAATTATATCTGAGCACGCCTATGAAATATTTTTAATAAACTCATCAAAGGTTTGCGCTAACACCGTTGAACTCTGAACATGTCAAAAGAATGACAGGATTGTTTCGAACCCTCCCGGGAAGGAGCGCCATCTATTCCCCCCACTCCTTTTCATTTTTAGCACGTATCCGGTTTACACCCTTTCATCTCTCTTTTTACAGCGTCTTCGCTGTCATCATCTTTTCTCATGTACGGGGTCCATCCGTACGGCTTTTCCATTTTCCTTCAATACTTATCATCTAAAAAGGGAGGTATGAGGGTAGAAAGAATCACGTGCAGTTTCAATCCCGGGACTCTTATGGCCCCTCGGGGCGACTACCGTGTCGCGCTCTATCGTCCACAAGGGGAGGGAGGAGGGGATGAGAGGGATCATGTGACTACAGCCATCGGGGCTTCTCCAGGCCAGCCAATCTCGGGGATGAAAACTTAGGGGGAAGAGGGGGATTTTGTGCCGCTAAATTTGGGGCAGTCGAGTCGTATCCTTGGGGAACGGAAAGGAAAAGGTGGGAGGTCAAATCTCACCTTTCGGATTTGTGACTTTTCTATATAGCGTTTCCTAGCCCCTGATAAATAGAGAATTGGGGAGATTTATTTATTTATCACAGAATGTACAACATTGTTTTTGTCTAGCTAAAAGGATCAACATTATTAGCTTATCTAGGAAATGTGCAACAGCTTCTTTCAGTCATAAAACATATATACTGTATGGAAAAATAAAAAGTATAAAAGAGTTTTTCAATATTAGTTTGATTTCGAAAAAATTAGCCCTCCATGTCCAAGAGCTATAAAGCTCTCAGCGTTTTTGATTATGATTCCGACTGGAGATTATTGAGTAGGTCAAGTCAACAAGTCGAAAGAGGTCGTAAGTCAACATTTACTATGTTCAGGTTCTAACAGAACATAGAGTAGACAGCTCAAAGCGTCAGTTTTATTAAATAGAGAGTAGACAGCTCAAGCCATCAGTTTTATGAGACAGAGAGTAGACATCTCAAACCATCAGTTTTATGAGACAGAGAGTAGACAACTCAAACCATCAGTTTTATTAGACAGAAAGTAGACAGCTCAAACCGTCAGTTTTATGAGACATAAAGAGTAGAATCAAACCATGAGTTTTATTAGACAAAGAGTAAACATCTCAAACCATGAGTTTTATTAGACAGAGAGTAGACATCTCAAACCATCAGTTTTATTAAACAAAGAGTGAACAGCGCAAACCATCAGTTTTATGAGACAGAGAGTAGACAACTCAAACCGTCAGTTTTATGAGACAGAGAGTAGACATCTCAAACCATCAGTTTTATGAGACAGAGAGTAGACAACTCAAACCGTCAGTTTTATTAGACAAAGAGTAAACATCTCAAACCATCAGTTTTATGAGACAGAGAGTAGACATCTCAAACCATCAGTTTTATTAAACAAAGAGTAAACAGCGCAAACCATCAGTTTTATGAGACAGAGAGTAGACAACTCAAACCGTCAGTTTTATGAGACAGAGAGTAGACAGCTCAAACCGTCAGTTTTATGAGACAGAGAGTAGACAACTCAAACCGTCAGTTTTATGAGACAGAGAGTAGACAGCTCAAACCGTCAGTTTTATTAGACAGAGAGTAGACAACTCAAACCGTCAGTTTTATGAGACAGAGAGTAGACAACTCAAACCGTCAGTTTTATTAGGAAGAGAGTAGACAGCTCAAACCATAAGTTTTATGAGACAGAGAGTAGACAGCTTAAACCGTCAGTTTTATGAGACAGAAAGAGTACCTATCAAAGCGTTAGTTGTATTAAGCAGATAGCCAACATCACCCAAACGTCAGTCTTAAGGTGAGAGTGTAGTGAACTAGAGGTAAGGCCTTGTTTTTGCAGTTTTTACAGCAAAACATATTTTGGTCAAAATAAATCAAATATTGCTCCCGTATAAAAATAGAATTTATTTTTTTGCACATGGTGACAATTCTTGAATATCTACCATGTCCATAGCGGCATTAGATAAAAAACTTTTTAAATGGAGAGAAAAAGTTGTCATTAAATTCCAGGACACCCTTGAAATATATTCAAGATTTGTTGAGGTCACCAAGTAAATAAAACTAAACTATAGTTTCCTACTGACGCATATTTGATTTATTTTGACAAAAAAAAGTTTTGCTATAAAAACTGTTAACAAACTCTCACAAGTCCCCTACATTCCCACCTTTTGCGAAAAATCCAACATTAATAAACCGCAAAAATGTTATGCCGACGTTTTCTTTATATATTATATACCTACTGATGAAATTAGCGTTCGAAGGTCTAGCGTCAAGTTAACAATGAATATCACATATGAGTGATATTCAGCTCTATGGAGAAAAGATTTATCTTTGCTTTCTCTCGGTTAACTGTTGCCAAATATCCTAGCTTTCAATTAAGTTGGGAGGTAGTGTGCTCGGGTAAGAAGGAACTACTGGCAGCGTCGTCGAATAAGCGTTGCAAAATTTATCTTATATTAATAGTTGAAGGGAAGATTGACAACAAAAACAGGCGAATGTGTTTCCCAATAGAAGCCTTACACAGTTCCCTCATCCATGTAACAACGATATAAGCCTCACCGGTGGCCGAGCAGTCAAAACGTTAGACTCGCAGTATTTTTGGTCACCGTTGACGTGTCGGTGTTTCGAATTCCGACAAATGTCCATTGTGGTTTGTTTTTAAAATTGTGTTCATCGCTTTGGTTTACCCACCCTTCTTCGTAGTATGCGGGCATATTTCCTCAACGCTACAACTTAAATCAAGCCACCAGTAAACCTAGTATTAAACGTAAATATAACAAAATTCGAAGATGGTTTTATGAACATACGTTGTCATATGTTGGAGACACAAACAGAGTGTAATTTGCATTCGAAAAGATTTTTAGAAAATACTAAAAAAAAATTTTTTGCTGTCAAAATTGATAATATTATACTATTTTGTTTGTGTAATTTTAGAGGTATTGATGATATCTATCAAAAGTGATAGCTGTAGATCACATGACGTGACGTATGAATATGTGAAAGTAGTTTTATAACTTTTATATCTGTCAGATAAGGCCGTTTACTTGAGAATTGTATTCTAACACACAGGTGACCTGGTGGTCTAGGGTAAGGTGTCAGACTTCTGTGCTGAGTGGTCCGGGTTCAATCCAGGTCCGGACAGATTATCTGATTGCCAAACCCTTCCTTCACCGCTGACTAAGACGTGTATTAATCACAACTTTGAATGTGAGGAATGTCAGGCCTCCACCGTGGTTCGGATCCCACGTTAAATTGTAGGTCCTCCATTCATCTCACAATCACCCTAACCATACATATTAGCGTAAGTGCGTATAACCCGAACGGGTAGTAAGACGCGGTGCTAATAATAATAATAATAATAATAATGTTCTAACACAGACTTTAATCATAACTAAAAACAAACAAAATACGAGGGAAAAGGCCCGGTAACAGCTTACCCTCCACTCCTTCCCGCCATTAGAAGTTGGTAAGAGTGCACCTGTACCGCCACTTTTTCGGTTGGAAGCGCGGGAAAGTGGCCTTTCCACGAGCCGGCACGAAGAGATCGATATCCCCCATTACATCTGATGGGGCGGGAAGGAGGGAAGGACGAGACGATCTCTTGCCCGCTCGAATCTTAGGAAGGCCCCCCCCCCCCCTTCCACCGTGAGATTGAAGAAGTGTCCCGATAATACTCTCGACACGCCCTCCCTAATGGAGAACAACACGCTATAATGTCATCATACTCCCAACGCGAGACATCGATCTCTCAGAGATGACGTCTCACTAGTGCAGCGTTCCACAAACCATTGGGGGTAGAGGGGGGGAGGAACCTCTTTACGTGGGATGGAAAGGGACGTGAGAAAAGTTCAGTGTTTTTGCACTTTTTTATAGCGAAACTTTTTTTGACCAACAAAATAAAATATTGCTCCAATACAAACAAATAGTTTAGTTTTTTTTACAAGGTGATATCAATAGTTGTTGAATATCTGTCATGAGCATAGCAGCACTAGATGATAAACTTTTTAAATGAAGAGAAAAAAGGTTGTCATTAAATTCTAGGACACCCTTGACAGATATTCTCTGTTGATATCACCATGTGGAGAAAATTAAACTCTAGATTCCTACTAGAGCAATATTTGATTTCTTTTTTAGATGTTGTTTTTATAAAAAATACTACCCTTAACTTGCAGACACTATCGTGGCACCTTAAACTAGGATGGAAGGGGCCGTGAGTTAAGCTCATTTTTTTAGTTTTTTTTAAAAGTTTTTATGACAATATTTTTGGACAAGATAAATAAAATATTACTACAGTAGATACATTATTTTTATTTTCTACAACTAGGGGTATTGACAGTTTTTAAATATTAATTGTAATGAGTACTGTGGCACTTGGTGAATTTTTTTTTAATGAAGATAAAGTGTTCTCGTCAAAAAATGCCACCATGCCTATGAAAGAAATTAAAGAAATGTTGAGAGTAATATTTGTAGAAAATTTAACTAAATGTCTTTACTAAAGCAATATTTTAAATATTTTGCACCAACTCGTTATTTAATAAAATTAAAAAATACTGAGCTTAGCTCGCACTTCCTTTCCTCCCACCCTAAGGAGCCCGTCTCACTTCCACGAATAGCACCTAGCTTAGTTAGGAAATACAGCTCAAACCAGACGTCCCGTCGCACTGAGGATTTTTGTATTCTACTTAAGAAAACGGTGGAACTGAAACCAGTGAATCCGTTTCACCATATTAAAAAAAATACTAAAATAATTATTAAAAATACCTATTAAAATGATCCCAATTTTACTGTTGACAAGTAATAATACTATTGTGCGTTTGAGCTACAAGAATCATAGTCTAGTAGTGGAAAGATAAATTAGTATTAATGTACCGTTGACCAGGGAGCGCACGAATGTACTAATTGTACAATTGTACAATTGTACATGCTTTCGTGGAAGTACTTTCTAAGCCCCGATTTTTTTTTAATGAATGGCATATATGACTAGTAGGGATATAAGATCTAGGTTCGGTCACCTTATGTGTAAACTATTAGCCGCTCTAATGTCACAGAACGTTGCCCAGGGTACATCATAGGAGGTGGAGCCGGGGTGAGACTTAACCTAACTTAGCCTAACTATCCAAGCCCTGGTGACCGTCAGGATCATTCCCTTTAAGGGAAAAATACCCGAGGTACGAACCGGTAATCAAACCCGGGACCCTTAAGACTCGTAGCCAGCCAGTTGCACTGACCACTACACCACGGGGTCGGTACTGTTGTCAAGTGAATAATGCAGACAACCGCACCTCGGTGAGTTTTATGGTTTAAGTGAATTCTTAACTGGCATCGTGGTATAGTATTCAGAGCTCCTGGCTGCTGACCTAGAGGTCCCAGGTTCGATTTCCGGCTGGTAACAGATAATGTTTCTAGAAACAGGAATAATTCCCATGGTCACCAAGGTTTGGTCAGTTAGGGAAGTTAGGTTGTAAGTGTTTCAACTGGTTCCACACCAGTGGTTTCCAGCCTTTTGCAGGATTTTACCCCTATTTTTATCTTTGAGAGCATCGCGACCCCTTGATAACTTACAAACCATTACAATTGAGGTTTTTTTTTTTAGTGTACCTTACTACCTGTTCGGTATATCCGCATGTAGTTACACAAGTGGGTAAGGTAGAATTTAGAGGAAGTGTACACTTAACTTATTTGCTTGAAGATAGAGGAGTAATATGTTCAGGAAAAATCATCGTCAGTACACCCGGCCGGGATACGAATCCTAACTTCCTCGTAACCGACAAAACCAACCAAATGAGCGTGATTTAGGAACACTGACAGAGTTGGATAAGACACGAGATTGCTCCAGTAAATTGATACGGATAGCACACTGACAGAGTTGGATAAGACACGGGATTGCTCCAGTAAACTGACACGGATATCACACTGACAGAGTTGGATAAGACACGAGATTGCTCCAGTAAATTGATACGGATAGCACACTGACAGAGTTGGATAAGACACGGGATTGCTCCAGTAAACTGACACGGATATCACACTGACAGAGTTGGATAAGACACGAGATTGCTCCAGTAAATTGATACGGATAGCACACTGACAGAGTTGGATAAGACACGGGATTGCTCCAGTAAACTGACACGGATATCACACTGACAGAGTTGGATAAGACACGAGATTGCTCCAGTAAATTGATACGGATAGCACACTGACAGAGTTGGATAAGACACGGGATTGCTCCAGTAAACTGACACGGATATCACACTGACAGAGTTGGATAAGACACGGGATTGCTCCAGTAAATTGATACGGATAGCACACTGACAGAGTTGGATAAGACACGGGATTGCTCCAGTAAATTGATACGGATAGCACACTGACAGAGTTGGATAAGACACGGGATTGCTCCAGTAAATTGATACGGATAGCACACTGACAGAGTTGGATAAGACACGGGATTGCTCCAGTAAATTGATACGGATAGCACACTGACAGAGTTGGATAAGACACGGGATTGCTCCAGTAAATTGATACGGATAGCACACTGACAGAGTTGGATAAGACACGGGATTGCTCCAGTAAATTGATACGGATAGCACACTGACAGAGTTGGATAAGACACGGGATTGCTCCAGTAAATTGATACGGATAGCACACTGACAGAGTTGGATAAGACAACTAATGTTTAGATAGGCCTGTACATGATCTAGAAGTTATAAGTAACATTTGTAACCAAAAATAAAAATTAACTGTTAATAGAATCATGTGTATTTGTATTTGTGTATTTTAAAAGCATTTGTCTAGTTTTTTGTAAAAGGTTATGTTATATTATTTTATGAAGGTTATTTAAATATATTACATAATTATATTTTATTGTACATTGTGGCATAATACCATGAGGGTTAAGTGGAGGTGATGAGTAAAGGTAATATTTTTTTTATCACCACGTGTTACAACCCGTTCGGTTTATACGCTCATATACTAATTACACTAATGGCTTAGAGATTAGGAATGTTTCAGTGAAATGAAGTGCACCCGCATTTGCGTAGAAGGAGAGTGGAAAACCATTCGATAAAAAACACCCTTAGTGAACCCAACCGAGATCGAACCCCAATCTCACTTTCTTCGGCAGTCTAGTCCAAAACGAGAGTAGCGCGTTAGACCACGTGGCCACCACCAGGGGGGGGGGGGGGCGCAACCAAACCAAGCTCCACCATTGCCGCAATATAAACCAATACACTAATCAACCTCTTAATACAATTTACGTTATATAATTGCGTGTGAAGTGAATAACGAAGATTCCAATCCCTCTGGTACAACTAGATCATCGGTTCCAGGTAATCATAAAGTGTTTTAATCTCACAAAAATTAAATATTTCCATATACAGTAGAACCTTGATAATCCGATATAATTGGGACCACGGGTGGTTCGGATTATCAATTCATTCGGATTAGCAAGTGTGTATTTTATTTTATTAACAAGACAAATAGAATACACTTTAATAAGTACAGTACAATAATTGTTTTTTGAATATTACTTTTTTTTTACCAATTGTGGAGGATTAAGATGCAAAAAGATTGGCTGTGTAATATTTTGATAAAAACTCTAATCACCAATTGATAATGATAAAAAAACCGCAGTGGGCTCACGTGCTTTGTTCACTAATAAGTTCATTTTATATAGCGTTGCTTCCTGTTTTCTACATTTCATATATCTGTATTTTGGCCTTCGGATTACCAAAGGTTCGGTCTATCGTTCTAATGTACCTCAACCCCAAATCAATATGAAAGAGGAAGATGCTGATAGGACATATTTACTTACATCCATTACTGTGTCCAGTCTGTGATCCGGGTCAGTTTGTTATTCAAACCAGATATTTTCCACTACCGGCTTTCTTGACCTGCCGTAGCTTCATTTGACTTATAATCAAAATTAAGACTAGGACAGGCACAAAATCCAGTCCCCAGCTGTTAATTCATCACTGTGAAAGAGTAAACCCACATTTCACCAATGATACATTTTTCGACCATGCCGGGAATCGAACACGGGACCCCTATTTCAATAGACAGACATGGTACCGTCTGAGCTAAGGTGTGGGAACGATAGTACATAGTGGAGGACTCAATTTGGACAAGGCAACGGACCTGTCAAAAGACAGAACACCTAATACTTTAATAGGCTTGATACCCAATTTAGTGGCCCCATGGTCTAAGGAGCTACTCTCGCAATAGGCTAGACTGTCAATGACTGTGAGATCGAGGTTCGAATCTCGGTCAGGTGTACTGAGGGTGGTTTATTCCAAAATGGTTTGCCACTCTCCCTCCACACAAATGTGGTTACACTTGCTCTAAATATAACCTTCGTAATCCCTCAAAACCATTAGCGTAATTAGTACATAAGCGTATAATCCAAATGGGTAGTAAGACTTGAATCTTGTAGTAGTGTCACCGATGGCTGTGTTTAAATGTATCCAGGTGACCTGGTGGTCTAGGGGTGAGGTGTCGGACTTCTGTGCTGAGGGTCCTGGGTTCAATCCTCGGTCCCGGCACATATTTACCTGATTGCCAAACCCTTCCTTCACCTCTGACAAGACGTGTATTAATCACAACTTGTGAATGTGTGTAAGGCCAGGCCTCCACCGTGGTTCGGATTCCACGTTAAACTGTAGGTCCTCCATTTCATCTCACAATCACCCTACCATTGCACATTAGGGTAAGTGCGTATAACCCGAACGGGTAGTAAGACGCGGTGCTAATAATAATAATAATAATAATAATAAATGTATCCAAACATCCGTCACAGACTTTGCCTTAAACTATAAAGGAAGAATGAAGCTGAGCACGAAACAAAACCTTTATAGCTCAGTGATAGAGCTTTGATGGGTAAGCCAGAAGTCAAGGACTTGATTAAATTGTCTAGGAGTAATTTTTCAATTATATTTTTTATTCTAATATTATTTTACTCTCTCTCTCTTTTGTTGTTGTAAATTGCGTCTTACTACCCAGTTGGACCACATATTTACTATATTGGGTTAGTAATAGAAAGATAGAACGTATTTAGAGGAAGCTAATTAACATTTATTTGGAAGGGGAGTGGAAAAACGTTTTTAAGCAAAAAAAAAACAAAACCGGTACATTGAGGCGGGATATGATTCCAAGCCTCACCGTCACCGGCTAAATGAGACTGACCCCTTTGTCCTCGTTCAAACTGATTTCAATGAATTTGTAAGCATGAACATACAAGCTTACAGGTCTAATATTATTTTTGGGATAGTATACTTTTTCATTTTTGCCTGTGTTTTGTTTAGCTTTTAATATTACCTGATTACCAAGATTTTACAAGGCCATTTTGACATATTTAATTCCGTTCCCAGTTTTATAAGCGCCTATAGGTTTTACATTATCTTATTAATTCTGAATACATTACTAGATTTATTTTGGTTGATTTGTTCAACAATAATCACGTGAAAGCCTTATACAACAATGAATGCCAACCAATAAAATGATGAAATGGTGATATATTAGTCCGGTTAAATAGACTTATTATTATAAGTAGTAGTATCAAAACTTAATCCCCAGAGTAAACGTGTATTTTAATAGGAAAATAACCCGGTACTCAAATGACGTCACAACCAAACATATTTATTGGTTAAGTTCCGCGACGCACTCACTTGTCAAGTTAAGTCTGCGCAGTTATCCTAACTCAAATTACTTCATGGTCTCAGATAAATATTGGTCACGCCTGACTAAGGGTCAGTGGTTAGTCATTCATGGTCTAGTAGTAAAAAGCCTATTGCTAGGTAGGCACTGTTATTCTTCTAGTGCAGTGGTTCTCAAACAGGGGTACGCGAGCAGCTCTCAAGGGAAATTTGGCAAAAATGACAAGAGAACCAAACTTGGCAGGGAATTTTCAAGGCGACTAAGAGAAATTTGGCAAAAATGACAAGAGAACCAAACTCGGGGATTAAGGCGATAGAGAATTGCAAAAGTGCAGGAACAAAACCGTGGGGAATTTTCAAGGAGACTAAGGGAAATTTGGCAAAAATGTCAAGAGAACAACTTGCGGAATTTCAAGGGACTAGAATTGCAAATGACAGAACCAAACTTGGCGGGGAATTTTCAAGGCGACTAGGAAATTTGCAAAATGACAAGATACAAACTGGGCGGAATTCAGGATAAGGATTTTCTCCTCAGATTACCTGACATTTGTCATTTGGGTAAATTTCATCGTGGGGGTACATTAGACTTTAGTCATGAGTCATGAACAAGGAGTACATTTTAAAAATATTTTGAGAGCCCTGCTTTCTATAGAATGAGGATTCTATCGACTTTCTATCTCTTCTAAGGCTAACAAATTTCCATAGATTTTGATCTTTAAGTGTTTAATTCGAAGCTAAGCATATATTTTATCCCTTCACGCCACGATAGGAACCTTAAAACGCCCTCTCTTTCAGCTCTCTATCTATTTGTTGCATCATACCATTTAAGTAAGAAAACGTGGCGCAATAAATATATATATATATATATATTCATTCATTCTAATGTAATAATGATAATGTTAGTAAAGGAAATCTTGCAACAATGATTTTCTCAAGAGTGGAGTCAATTTATAAGGTAAAAAGAGTTTTTTTAACTGTCTACTATACTCTTTTAAAAATTTTTGAAAACTTTCTATGATATGATTCAAAGAATATTGTTAACGTTATAAGAATATCAAGTGGTAACTATTTATCTCTACTTGGCTATCGGGTAAAAATGGGCCATCATACATCTATTGTTGAGTTTTAATATGACACAAATAATAATAATAATTGTTAAGTTAACAAGAATGTGAATCTTGTAACCAAGTGAACCATTTCACCAATGTGATAGACAGGTCCCTACCTGAAGAAAACAAATGAAACATTTCCGGAAACAAAATCCCACACGAGTGAGAGTTAGACAGACATCCATATGGAACTTTTGAATGTATAATTTTGGAACGTAAAGAAGACGAACAAACGGAAACAATGTCTCCTCTTCTTGTATCCAAGTCTCTAAATGAAATCTCCGGTTTTACCCAGATATTGTTGGGGAGTGTACTCGGCTGGGCCTCGGGGCACCTCTTGAAGAGGGCGGGTAAGGTGATAACACTGATAACAGGGGGGTGTATGATTGGGTTCCTGATAGCCGTCAACAACGGTACATCAGTATCACAGTGGTTCGTTGCGGTCGCTAGGGGAGGACTACGCCTACGCCGTCACGTCATACACCGCCGGGATGCTTCTGGGAAACTTCTCAGGGGCGCTTTATTAATCCCCCCTCCCCCTCTGCCCCTCCAAAACCATCTTTGTCTTTCTACCCCAGACATCATAAAGGTGTACGATGATTGTGTCCAATTTCTGAGTAAAATAAATATTGTGTTTCGTTATTATTGAATTGTTCATTTTAGAGAAGGTACGCTCGAATCCTTGAATCAACGGTTTTTATTGAGAGAGATTCAATATTCATAAAAATCTATAAAAAGTATTTCGAATACAATTATGGAGGGAAAATGACTCGATACACCAATTTTAATCAATGCGTCAAAGGAATTATATAGATGTGTGTAGCTGGGAGAGTGGCAAAATCACAAAATAAAAAGGTCAAAATTGTATTAATACAATATCAATTAACTAAAACAGTGTTATATTTGTTGTTTGATAAATTTGACAAAACAAAATAGCATTTGTCATTCACATTCAAGCCTTAAACAACTTATTAAAAAAAATTAAATGGAAATATTTTTATTTAAATAAAAACTTTAATTTTTTTAAATTGATTCGAATGGATTCGAGATTAGAAAGAAAATTTAAGATTCGGATTCGAGATGTATAAGATCTTACAAATCTCCAATTAATTTTTAAAAGTATATCTCTAATTCTAATTACCCGATTGTGTTATACGAATAAAAATTAATTACCATAGGCGTCACAGGCTCTTAATTATTGGAGGAGAGGGGAGAGGGGAGAGGACAGAACAAATCCATTTTCCATTTAAACTAGAATATAAGTTACACGTTATCTCGTACCAAATGAATAACACGAAAAATGTATTCTATAATTCATATAAAAAATACCTTTATCGTTAACGTTGATTTTCAATGTTATGAATAAAACAATTCACAGTTTCTTTTACGATATTAAGAGTGTCACATTTGAGTTGATGACACCTGTGTAGTTACCCTAATAGAAAAAGTAAGAGGAAGGTAAAATGTAGAGGAAATGTAGCCGCATTTGAGGAAATGAAATATGGGAAAATATTTAGGAAAAAACACCCCTTCTAAATCTGGTTGGAGTTTGAACCCTTCCCCGACATTGCCAAACTAGATCCGAGAGTGACGCCTTAGGCCATGTGGTCACTGAAGCGGGTAACTATTTGTTGCTATATATCCAAACTAATTAATATATCCTATATAGTGACCTGGTTATCTATGGGTAAGGTGTCAGACTTCTGTGCTGGGGTACGGGGTTCAATCCTTGGTTCCGGCACAGATTTATATGATTGCCAAGCCCTCTCTTCACCTCTGACAAGACGTGTAATAATCACAACTTGTGAATGTGAGGAATGCCAGGCCTCCACCGTGGTTCGGATCCCACGTTAAACTGTATGTCCTTCATTTCATCTCACAATCACCCTATCGTTACACATTAGCGTAAGTGCGTATAGCCCGAACGGGTAGTAAGACGCGGTGATAATAATAATAATAATATATTATATTTAAATATTTACAAACTTATATTTTCTTAAATGTGTATGTGGGATAGCGAAATACTCGAAGCAGCATTTATTAAATTATATAAATAAAAAGTTCCCCAATCAAGTAATATTTAAAGCCACGCTTCAGTGGCCGCACGGTATAAGGTGTTACAATCCCAGTAGACCAGACTACTGAAGACGGGGAGATCGTAGTTCGATCCCAGTTGTGTGTACTAAGGGCGGTGGTTCCTAAACGTTTTCCCACTCTTTCCCCACGCAAATTCGGGTACATCTTCTCTAAATTCAGCCTTCCTTATCCCTAACGCACAAGTTTTGTTAGTAACGGTACACAAGTGTACAACCCGAATAGGTAGTAAAACTAAGTGCTAACAAAAAAGTCTTAGTAGCTCTTGTAACTGTTAGATAAACAGTTTTTCCTCCCAAGAATCCTACCAAAGCCACCCAAATGAGAGCTACTCACGTATTCATCCGAATGAATGTGTTTTCGGGCCGACGACACACCTCCAGAAGATCCTGCCTCGTCCCGCTAACTACAGTCCGGTAATAACCGGTGTACATTGGAGATTATAACAGGCGGTATTCCGTGCCACGCGCTCGCCAGCACAATACACACCCCCTTCGTTCCACCTCCCTGTTAACACCATCACCTCATAAAAAACACCCACTGGTCGATCGCTGCCGACATTGCCTCCAAGTGCCTCACTTGTCTTGGGTTCTTTTCATGCCACGTATCACGTCAGGGTTGATAGCATGGATAGTGTACCGGACTTAATATTGAACTGGATGGAGGTTGTAATGCCACGCGTCACTTTCACAATAAGTATGTTTTTATGTAACCAACGTGTCTCACTACTCGTTCGGGTTACGTACATAATATGATAATTACGTTAGTGAAGTAGTGATGAGGAAGGTTGAATTTAGAGGAGGTGTACCCTCATTTGAGTGGACAGCTATTTAAGAGAAGAAACCCCTCCTACCCCACCCGACTAAGATTCAAACCCCGATGTACCAATCACTAGCAGACCAGTCTATTGCGAGAGTGTGGCATCGGAATTCCTTATTCGGATAAGTCTTTTGTGGTAAAGGTGGTACCATTGGTTCATACCTATGCGATATTACCGGCTTATTATACCACTTTAAGGTAGTAGGATGGAAGGGGGCACAAGAAAAGGGCAATGTTTTTGTAGTTTTTATATCAAAACATTTTTATGCTCAAAATAATTCAAATATTGCTCTAATAGAAACCTAGAGTTTAATTTTCTTCACATGGTGTTATCAACAGTTATTGGATATCTGTCAAGGGTGTCCTGGAATTTAAGGGCAACTTTTTTCCCTTCATTTAAAAAGTTTCTCGTCTAATGCCACTATGACAGATGTTCAACCACTGTTAATATCACAATGTGAAGAAAATTAAACTAAATGTTGCTACAGGAGAAATGTTTAATTTATTTTGAGCAAAAAAAGTGTTGATATAAAAACTGCAAAAACATTTCCATTAATTCATTTCTCCTACGCTTCCACCTTAAGCCTTTATTGGGGAGAAGGGATGAATTAAATTAAGATTAGGAGGCTAACATCAGAGCCTAATAAAGGGCTGCGTAAATGCCGCGCTAAGTCAAGGAGTAGTTGTTCATATTTCATGTGACGTTGAAGTATCACCTTTCATAAAGAAGTAATTAGAGAAGATATGAAACGTACCTTGTAACATTACGTTTACGGGTTGGCGGAAGTACCCCAAGTAGTGGAGCAACGTTATACAGTCACAATTTGGGACGTTGATATACTTATTACTCATATTATTAAAATAGGTTTAAAATATATCAATTATTTCTTTGTTTAAACATGATATTAAAATCGCTTAATAAAGATGAATACGTGAGTCATTGTCTGATATCACATATTATAAATATCGACACGGGTTTCCAGGGTTATCACGTTGAATTGGATTAATAAAGGTCAGATCAGTACGCCCAACGCGGAATAAGAGTTTTAACAGCACGAAATAACAACAAAGAATGGGGCGAGCTACCGTAGGAAAAGATGTACCTTTCATAAAGGTCTGTACACACCAAGCTCGCAAACTGCTCGCGAACTGTTAGCGAACAACTGACGAACTCGGTGTGTACTAGAGATCGCTAGCAGCTCGTGTTCGGTGTTTGTCTTCGGTAGAAGTTCACTACATGAGCGGTAACATCAAAGAAACTGTTAGCGAACATGTGGCGAACAGACGTGTTTATTAGACACTCGATGACATCGACATTTTGCGAACTGCTGACGGACTGCTCTAAAACTACATGGCGAACATGTCTTCACTATTCAAAACATTTGGTGTGGACGTCGTACTCGCGAATAGCTCTCGAACCGCTCGCAATCAGATCGCGAACAGTTGATTTTGGTCTGTACGGGCCTTAATATTTTTCTACCTTCTAGAAATTTCTACAACGCATTGCATCCTCCCTCATTCCAAACCCTTATTTACTTTCAAAGAAGGCTCCGGCCTGTCTGGACAGGAGGAGGATAGGAGAGTGGGGAAAAACTTTGCAATCCTACAGCCAAGAGAATATTAAAATATAGTCTAATTTTAAATATAAATTATATATATGTATCTAAGGGGTGGGTAAAACAATAATATTACAAAGTCAGGGATCCTGTATCGGCTGGTTGAACCTCTGGGAACTTGTTAGCGAGCGAGCTGCGATGATCCTGGACAGATAACTCTATTGGGAGATGAAGCCATCGCTCACCAGGTCGCTGAAACAAAACATTTCACAAACTTCATTTCCAACCATCCTTTGGCGCACTCGGAGGAATGTGAGGACGGCACTACAGTTTGGAATCTCCACCCCCTTCCCCCAACTCTAAGATATCAAATAATGTTAGTAAAAGTTCAAAACATGTGACGCAAAACAATAATATAGACTAGATATTTGGATATGGGGAGAATGCATGAATTTAATTTTAATATCAGGCCTACGGCTTGACATTAAAAAGCTATACACATTAGTGCCTCTAAATGATGTCCGTACAAATCCCTAAAATACCTTGAATTTTTTAGGAAGAACCATCTCGAAAGCCTTTTTCTTTTAAAAAGGATTCTGGTAGGAATGAAGCCTTCCAGATGGTTCTTCCTATAAAAATCGGTAGTTGATACATTACAAACCCCTTCCTTATCGCATAAATTTCCGGATGTACAGTAATATCCATCAAATCTGATTGGGTTTGATCAAAGAGAACGCCAAAATAAATCTAATGTTGCTTCAGTAGAAACGATTCGTTTAATTTTCTACACAAAGTAACCTCAACAGTTCTTGAATATCTGTCATAACTCATAAGACTATTGGCATTTGACTTGGGATTTTTTTTTTCTTTAAAAAGTTTCTCATCAAATTTAATTATTATCATGCGTATAGGCCTATTCAAATACTGTTTGGAGTAGGCCTATTCTATGCAGAAAACTAAACGAACTGTATCCAGTGAAGCAAACGCACTGCTATAATATTTTCCTCTGTATGAGGGAAAGGACAATTCGACTTTGTCTACTAGTCGGATACCTTAGCTCCATCAGTTGCATGTCTGTCCGTTGTGCAAAGTGTTCCGGAATTACCTGAAATCTCATATCAGAACGAAATAGCGGTTAGCATACAACCCGAATGGATAGAAAGACGCGGTGCTAAAATGTAAAATATGATAAGGGTTTCTCCTATTTCCTAGTGCTGAACTAATGTTAAGGGAATTGCAACCGACACACAATAGACCTACCTTTGACGATTGTATGACTCAAGATGACCACTTGAATTGCATATCTGCATTAGTTCATCTATATTAATAAAATGAAGAGTGTGTTTGCATGTTTTAAGCAAAGACAAGCCGTCGTAGGCCATGTAATAATAATAATAATAATAATAATAATAATAATAATAATAATAATAATAATAATAATAATAATAATATTTAGCACCGCGTCTTACTACCCGTTCGGGTTATACGCTTAAGTACTAATTACGCTAATGGATTAGGAATTGAGAGGGTTGAATTTAGAGGAAGTGAACCCGCATTGGCGTGGAGGGAGAGTGGAAAACCATTTAGGAACCCCCCCCCCAGTTCACCCGACCGAGATTCGAACCTCGACCTCCCCGTCCTCGACGGTTGAGCTCAACACGACTAGCACGTTAGCCAACTACGCCACCGAGGCGGGTGTAGGCCATGTAATTCTGCTAGTAGACCATTGGGAAGACCTAGACCCAGATGTGAGGATAATATTAGAATGAACCTAAAAGATATAGAGTGTAGTGAGCTGGACTGGATAGAATTAGCTCAAGATAGGGATAGGGTGTAATGAGGTGGGATGGATAGAACTAGCTCAAGATAGGAATAGGGTATAGTGGGGTGGACTGGACAGAATTAGCTCAAGATAGGGATAGGGTGTAATGAGGTGGACCGGATAGAACTAGCTCAAGACAGGGATACAGTGTAATGAGGTGGACCGTATAGAACTAGCTCAAGACAGGGATACAGTGTATTGAGGTGGGATGGATAGAACTAGCTCAAGACAGGGATACAGTGTAATGAGGTGGACCGTATAGAACTAGCTCAAGACAGGGATACAGTGTAATGAGGTGGACCGTATAGAACTAGCTCAAGACAGGGATACAGTGTAATGAGGTGGACCGTATAGAACTAGCTCAAGACAGGATACAGTGTATAGAGGTGGGATGGATAGAACTAGCTCAAGACAGGGATACAGTGTATTGAGGTGGACCGGATAGAACTAGCTCAAGACAGGGATACAGTGTAATGAGGTGGACCGTATAGAACTAGCTCAAGACAGGGATACAGTGTAATGAGGTGGACCGTATAGAACTAGCTCAAGACAGGGATACAGTGTATTGAGGTGGGATGGATAGAATTAGCTCACGATAGGGATAGAGTGTAATGAGGTGGGCGGGATAGAACTAGCTCAAGATAGGGATAGGGTGTAATGAGGTGGGATGGATAGAACTAGCTCAAGACAGGGATACGGTGCAATGAGGTGGACCGGATAGAGCTAGCTCAAGACAGGGATACGGTGTAATGAGGTGGACTGGATAGAACTAGTTCAAGATAAGGATAGGGTGTAATGAGGAGGACTGGATAGAACTAGTTCAAGATAGAAATAGGTGGCGTACTTTTGTAAGTGTTGCAATGAACTTTCTTGTTCGTTATGCCATAGAGCAAGTAAGTAAGTAAGGCGAATGTCCAGCCTCCCTTTCCCTAATGGCTATGTACGAGATCATATTAGCTTCCTTGGCCACTCGGTCATAATGAACCCTCTAAGATCATTTTAAAATATAGCCGTAGTAGCTAACATTTATAAACAGTCACCAGAAGTCAAAATTACACCACCTGTCAAAAAATTGTTAGTATAAAACACGTGGTTTGGCCTATGACTATATTAAAAGAGATCTAATAATAATGTCTTAATACATCAAATATGGTAGGCCTACTACAAAATAGTGGGCCACCTAAAAATAGCTTATGGTTATGACAAAGTGAATGTAGTGTTTAATACACGGCTTATTTTGTGAATGGTAATTTATTGGAACACCTACACAAGACACATGAAGCGTCCTTCATCTTTTCAACCCGACATATTTTGTAAAAAGCATATTATATAGGCCTGATTTAAGCATTGGAATCAGCGAGTCAAACCAAAATACTTATCGGTTCTAGTTCCAGTTCCAGTTCTGCAAACAATTTTTTAAAGATTCGAGTTCTAGAAAACTATAAGTTCATGTTCTTTTCGGTTCTTAATTAGGTTCCGGTTCTTAAAAATTTATATTCACTGGTTTTAATAGACCTACCATTAAAATATTTGTAAATAAAACATAACATTAAAACTTAATTAACTAAAAAATACGAGCTAATTATATACAAAATGATGATGATGATGATGATAATAATAATAATAATAATAATAATTCAGTAGCTTGATAATTGCACAATTTATTTATAATTCAGGACGATCACTTTATTTTATTCTTGTTTGCCAAAATTATAAAAAATAATAATAATTCCGTCTCTGTGGTCTAGTGATCAAGTTTCTGGCTATGGGTACAGAGGTCCCGGATTCGATCCCCGGCGCTTCCAAATTTTCTGTGAAGCATTGAGTCTGGAATGGGGTCAGTTCAACATAGTGAGGACAATCAAGGAGTTACTTTAATGAAAAACTAGCAGCTCAGGTCTAGAAAAATAAGATTAAAGACCGGAGGGTCCGTTGTGCTGACCATACGATACACTCTAGTGGTGGAAGTTGGCACTAACTTCGCCCACAGACGGCATCTGCTTGGTCAGTATGGATCGATTGAGGGCTGATGCCATAGAGTTTTCTTTTTATAATTTTTGAAAATAATTAATTCTATTTTTAAATTAATAATTATATATAAAAAACTTTATTTTATGCGTATTTTCGATAATTTTAAAAGTTAACTAAATTAGATCATGTAAAGCTGGTATGATGCAACCAAACCAGCAGCTTACCATGTCGGGAACAAAAGCGAATAGTGTAGACCTAAAATTTATGATTTTAGTTTATTTCTCTAAAAAAATTAAATCAGTTATATAATGTGTATGTCATCATTAAAATAATGTTACGGCAACATTCTCCATTTAAATTCAAACATTTTTAATCTAAAATGTCAGAACTTTATTGAAGTCCTTAATTTGTAAAGACGCCAAAATAAGAAATGATTTTCAGGGTTACAATATACAGTATAAAATTTATGTAATTTACTTTAAGAACCATCTTAATAACATTCTTGATGTGTCATTCACTCTCTGTGTCATTTAAAGAGATTCCGCACTGGGTAATATTTATCTCCCCCATCTATTAAATCCAAATAATCAATTATTAATAAAACTATAAAAACTCTTCTGAACTACACACAATGAAGACAAACTTTGGACTACTTCTTACTTGATATTTTTAGGCAGAGTGAAAGGTTTAAAAACTTACAACCCCCCTTCCCCCCTTACCCTACAAGCAAACTATCAATCAAACAACAACTTAAATTTGTTAACTTTTAGGAATAACCCTTTTGAATAAATTTCTTTGTATTCAAACTGATTGTACAACTAGGCCTGTTTTCAATTCTCAGTACTCCTCTTTCTTAGATGTGTTAGCAGTTACTCAAAGTTAGATACATCTTCCTAAGCTCTTAGCCTAAAGAATACAATGAGAAAGCCCTACACAATTTGACAATAATTATTGTTCAAAAATTTGAACTCATCAGTAGTTAGTACTAAGTCCTCATTGATAAGCCCTTGGAGAATAAATATATCCTATTTTCACAAACATTCCTGAGGAAAGGGAAATTTTATTTAAAAATAAAATTAAGTTTCAGAAATAAGGGCATAACATGCCATCATACATTTTTTTAATAAAAATTAAGAACCGATAATAGCCTTTATCAACCTGATGATATAATGTATCAATTTCGGTTCTGGTTTTTAAGCACTTTATTTTTTGAGTTCCTGTTCTGGTTTTGGTTCCTTAAAATAAACTTAATTTCGGTTATCTGTTCTGGTTCCGGTTCGACATCCTGATCGAAATGTCGTAAAGAACAAAATGAGAGTGCAAATAATGGTTTTGAACAACTTTTTTTCTTTTTGCGGCCCGCGTCTCAGTACAGTCCTTATTTCAAAGAAAGGACCTTTTAAAAAATACAAATATATTTTTTCTATTAAAATTGATAAGAGTTTAATATATTATTAGTGTTATTTTAAATGTATTGATAATATATCCAAAAGCGACAGCTGCAAATCAAAACTTGACGTATGAGTAAATGAAAGTAAATATAGTAGTTTGTCTAGCTATTATATAAGGTATTTTCTTAGAAAATTGGTCTGTTCCAACTTGAGCATGGGCAGAGCCAATCAAATATTTTCAGAACATTATAATTGTTGAATTATTGAACAGCTAAAAGTTATTTAAGATTTTTCTAGCGATAGTAAAAACAATCCTCGATACAATTAACACACCTTTTTTTTCTTTATAAAGATTGGCGATATAAGATTTTTTTTTAAAGTGAGAGGTAAATTGAAAGAGTAAAAAAAGTGCTCTAAATTAGAAACCCCCTCCTCCCAAAGATCTACATAACAGATGAACCGCCAGGCAGCTCCTAGTCCATTGTTTGAATGAAAAGTCCTCCTTCCCCTCTTAGCCCAACACGTTGGAGCGAAGAGAGATTGTGAGACCCTTGCGAGAGGCTAGCTGGTGCTAATGCATGCCGGATTGTTACCTCAGCCTCTAACCCTCCCTCCCCCCCCACTTCCCCTGCTCGGAGAAATGAGGGGGGTAGGATGGAGGGCAGTCCATCTCCTGCTCCGCATCGCCTTAGCAAATAGGTTGGGTCGGATGGAGGGCAAGAACAGCGGGACGGAGGTCCAGGGGAGTCACTCAATCAATACCGGCCGGACACCCGCCAAAAATATGGACCACGTGGTAGAGAAAGAGGGAAGAGGGAAGGTGGATGTGTGCCAAGTAGGGAACTCACATACCTCTTTAGAATAAAGGGGGCATTTTTTTAAAAATATATTTTCGGGGAGAACTACTATAATATCATTTATAGCAGCCGGGGAAGGTCGTTGCCGTTAAAATAGTCCATAGCATAGGTGTCGCTATCCTTTTATTATTGGGAGGGGAAAGAGGGTAGGAGCGTCAGAACGAACAATAGGAAAAAAAAAAAAAAAAGTTGGAATGACTGGTAGTTGCATTTTGTAAAAACGTCGCGTTATCGAAAAACAGTGTTAGAGAAAACATGAATTAAAGTGAAATTCACCACACCATGCTAAAAATTGACAAATTAGGTTGCTCAATCAAACTTTTTTTTTAGCACCGTGTATTACTACCCATTCAGGCTATTAGCTTATGTACTAATTACGTTAGTGGCTTAAGGAATTAGGAAGGTTATATTTAGAGGAAGTTTACTTCCATTCGCGTGGAGGGAGAATGGAAAACCATTTAGAAATGTACACCTGACACTGTACACAGTACACCTGACCGAGATTCTAACCTCGATCTCCTCGTCATCGGCAGTCTAATCTAACACAAGAGTAGTGCGTTAGAGCACGCAGCCATCGAAGCGGGTCAGTAAAACATTTTAAACAACACACACTGTGTGAACAAGCCTACCTATTAAAAACATGTACACACTGACTACTCAGTTGTAGCTGCTTCAGACGCAAATTATGAAAACTGTTCGGATTGAAAATGTAAGACAATTTAATGCCAAAGTTGGCAATCCTCTTGTCTGACAAGTTGCAGAAACTTTTGCTAGATATCTTAACTCAATACACATACGAAATACTTCCATTTATATGCAGGAAATATCAAACCAGGAAAAAGTTTATTTTTCTGTAAGAGCTCGGCAAACTCGAATTAGCCACATATTTATAGCCAATTTGCCACTTGTGGCACCTGGGCGACAGGGTTATCCACTTAGAGGATGAGGGGTACTAGATACTAACCAAACCTATGAAAAAAACACTTTACATTTATATTTTGACATCATTTATAAATCCATTTTGTTATATATTAGCATTAGTATACCTAAATAATACATTGATTACGTAACACAGAATGAACTCTAAAGATGAAAACAATATTGTGTATTTGCAACAGGAAACAGAGTGAGATAGGATGGAGCAGGAGCGATTATAGCGCTAGTGGCGGAGAAACTAGAAACAAACGCAGGGAATCACAACAGCTCACTATCGGAAATCGTGTAACAGCCGTCTCGGGACCACATTATCGAAAAACAATCCCTATTTCCTTGATTGCGTAAAATTCTATAAGCGTGGTAAAAACACGCGTTATAAGAGAACTCCCTGTGATATGATAACGGAATTAATTCTCTAAGTCATATAAAAATGTTACCTCAATCATTTATACATTACTCCTAAAGGGGATCTTCAAATATCTGAATACAACCATTCACTGTTTTTTTTTATCCTACTAAGGACGTCCTATTTGAGCAGACTATTGGAAAGAGGGGGGTGGGGGGGCTGTACACTCCGGCCCCCCTCCACCCATTAACGATACCCATGTGTGTCCGTGTGTTTTTTTAGTACCACATTTTACTATTCGTTCGGGTTATACGTTTATGTCGTAATTACGCTAATGGTTTTAGGGGTTAGGAAGGTTATGTTTAGAGGAAGTGTGCCTGCAATTGCGTGGAACGAGAGTGGAAACCCATTTTGTAAAAAAAACACCTTAGTACACCCGACCTAGCAAGGCCGTAGTCAGGGGGGTTTCGGGGTTCAACCCCCCCCCCCCCCCGAAATTTTATGAACAAAATATATATGGCTTTATTTATGGTTCAAACAATATCAAAATTAAGGTACAAGTACAAATTATGGGGCTGTGTTACCATAAAAAGCACTTCAGAGAGCTTCTAGAGGTGTTTAATATTTAGAATTGTTCCTATTTTTCGGCGGTTAGGGGGTTATGTTGCAATAAAGAAACACTTTAGAGAGCTTCTAGAATTTGTCCTAGCCTCCGATAGTTTGGGGGTAGAGTTGCCATAAAAAACACTTCAGATAGCTTCTAGAACAGTTTTTTATTTAGAATTTTTTCTAGCCTCTGTCAATTGGGGGATGGGCCCACCAAACCCCCCCTGAAATTATTGGCTGGCTACGGCCTTGCGACCTAGATTCGAACCTCAATCTCCCCGTTACCGGCAGACTAATCTAATGCGCCACCGAAGCGGGTTATATCCGTGTTATTGGACAGTTTTAGTAAATTAAGTTTATGAAATGTAGCGATATATAAATATATAATTAATGTTATTATTGGATACGGTGCATGAAAGTGAGAGTTAAAAGTTCAGAAAAAAACTTCAGAATTAGTGATAATTTTTTAACTATGATGTAACTTTCTGCCAGATTTTACATCTGTAGTTTATATCAACTGACTTGGTTAAACATTTTTATTTAATCCTAATAAATTTTAAAAAATATTTATTTATTTCTCTAAACCAGGGGCAAATTCGGGTACAAATAAGTTCGGGACATAAGACTCATTACATACATCCTACTACTAGGAATGGAGTTAGAATGAAAGCTTGGATGTTCCTATTGTAACGTAGCATTGATGAGAAACAAACATCATCTGCATAACATCGACTTTACATAGCAAAAATATCGAGTATTTAAAATTTAAATTTGGCAGGCAGGTAGAAGAACAGCTTCATACAACCGAATAAATCTTAAAGTTTGACCTTTTAAGGGGTAGCTGGACATATGTTTATGGGTATGGCGGTTATGGGGTTTAAAATTTCAAAAATTGACAAAAAAAAATTCTTATCAGTGCTTTAAAAAACTGAAATTCGAAAGGAATGCAAAGGAACACTTAAAATAAGCAGAAGATTCTTAAAATTTTAAATGGGATCACAGGAAATAAGATAAAAGGACGGGGGTGTATAAAAAAAACACCTTTTAGGTGGGGTAGAACATTTAAATTTGCCAATCAGGTGGATGGACTCATCCAGATAACTAATAGAAAAATTCTAAGAGAGAATTGGAGAAATGCTGGGGTGGGGGGGACAAATTTCCAAAACTAATACAAACATTTTCTTCTCTGCATAGGATAATACTGAAATTTGGAAAGCAGTTTTAGGGACTATTAAGGTACCTAAAAAAAACCTTAAACTCAGAATTTTTTTAATTTCAAAATGGTACTCTGGAGGATAGGGGGAGAGGGGGCAGGGGTGGTTTATAAGTGGAAAAAACCTTTCAGATTAGATTAAATTTGCCGGTAATGTAGAAAGATCACTCCAAATATCAAACTTAGTGCAATACATCCTCGATTTATAGGCGGGGGCTGGTGAAATGAGGAGGCTTCAAAATTTCCAAAATCAAAAGAATAAACTACTTATCAGTGTGGTATGGAATTGAAATTTGATAGGAAGGTTAAAAGACTACCAAACTGTAAGGAAAGCTTGAACATTCTTAAATTTCAAAATAAAATTCCAGAAATTTGAAGAGTGTTCCTTTCAAAGTTTTCAAAAATATATAACACTTCTTGATATAGTAGATAGTTTAATTTTTTAAATGTAAAGTAAAATTCAAAATAACCAGAAAAGTTTGAACATTTAAAATTTAAATTTGGTTACGGGAATTGGTCAGGGCTGCAAATTTCAAAAACTAAATTTATTAACCCCTTATTGGTGTGATAAAATATTAATATTTGGCAAGATTTTTAAGAGAAAGCCTCAAAAGCAAAACCTTTTAAAATTGTAAATTAAAAGTGGGAGTAATTATGGTGAAATGGGGGAGTGAAAAGAAATATCAACACTTATCGATAACATCATCCTTCAATATGGCAGAAAATTGAAATTTCGCTGATAACTAGAAGAGTATGAATGTTTTTTTTTTATTTTAAAATCAAGATATATATATGTTGAAGGAGAGCTAGGAATTTAAAAACAAAAAGAAAAACCTTTTTAAGTGTGTTGAAAAATCTAAATATTTTCAAGTAGTTAAGAAAAAGAATTAGTGAATATATATATGAAACTTCAAAATTGGTTTAATAAATGGGTGCTCACAATTTATTAACTAATAGAAAAAAACTTCTCGGCGTGGAATAAAATTTAAATTTGGCATACAAGTAAATATACCTCACCGGATAACCAAATTATATCTGAATAAATGGAATTTCAAAATTTAAAACCAAGAAATGTAAGAGCTCAAAATTGATACAACCATTTTCGGTGTGGTTGAAAATTGAAATTTTGCATGCACGTTTAAAATAATCATATCAGATAATCTTATAAGTTTTAAAATTTGCAAATTGGAATGTGGGGAACGAAAAGGGTTGGGGAAGTGGGGCAGAATAGCTTTTAATCCTTCCAAAGCTATTTTAAAAATATGCCTTTCAGTAAGGAAGAAAATTTAAATTTGGCAAATTGGTAAAAAGATCACCCAAGATAATATAAAAATTGAAAAGTATGGAATTTAACTCTAGTGGTCCAATAAATATTTGAAAGGTATGGGAGGAGGGAGGGGTTACCTATAACTTGCTAAACTAATAAGAAAAAAATAAATCTTTATCGTGCGTTCGTTTGTGCACTCAGTTTGGGTGTTAGGTAAGATTTTTTTTTCAAATATTCAATTTATTTTAATTTATTGATTGCAATAATTGCCTAGGGATTGCCATAGTTAGTTCAAGATTGTACAAAGAGGAACTTTAAAAATGTTGGTCACCGGATGTTGAATGTCCTAATTTGATATATTTTTGATGAGGCTCACCCGCTAACCCTTGCGAAGAATGGGTCAAACGGCTATTATTATTATTATTATTATTATTATTATTATTATTATTATTATTATTATTATTATTATTATTATTATTTATTACTATTACTATTAGAACCGCGTCTTATTATCCGTTCGGGCTATACGCACTTACGCTAATGTGTAATGGTAGGGTGATTGTGAGATGAAATGGAGGACCTACAGTTTAACGTGGGATCCGAACCACGGTGGAGGCCTGGCATTCCTCACAATCACAAGTTGTGATTAATACACGTCTTGTCAGAGGTGAAGGAAGGGTTTGGCAATCAGATAAATCTGTGCCGGGACCGAGGATTGAACTCCGGACCCTCAGCACAGAAGTTCGAAAGCTTACCCCTAGACCACTAGGTCACCCAAACAGCTAGTATTCATATAAATTATCTACACACAAAAAAAAAGACAAATAATTTAATTAACACATATATTGGTGTCTCGGACATCGGTACAAGCCATCGATGGTTAAAAACCAAATATCTAAGTTTTATATCAATTTATATTGCCAACCATTAAGCATGAACCTTATTTAATTAAGATTCGTGCACTCTGAAATACAGACTTAGCCGTCTGAATTTCAATTTACTTTTTAATTTAAGAACATTATTTTTACAGACTGATCAACCAAGACGAAACATCGAAGTAGTATATAAGCTCTCTATTTTGATTATATATTACGTAATACGCTTAATTTTCTCCTATTGGAAATTATAAATAATATTTACTTATACTGAATGTTAATAGTAACAATTTTTTTTTTCAAGAAAAAAGATAACATTTTTGGAACGCAAATCAGCTTTATTAAATTATAAATGGTTTTGAATAATATTTTCATGCAGTTCCTATTTAGAGAGCGATTCCTTATACAGAGTGATGCCTAAACCACTAGACGGTTAGTAACTTGAAAATTAATACTTTAATTGAAAAGTAATATTCACTAGTTATATAAAAGCAAACTATATATCACGCTTTTTCACTTTTTGAAGATAGTGTCACTCAGGTGTCTTCTATTAGCACACGGTCCAGTAACATCTTGCCTCATACACCTGGATATACACAATGAGAACATCGTGTTTTCTATTAGCACACGGTCCAGTAACATCTTGCCTCATACAACTGAATATACTCACACAATGAGAACATCGTGTTTTCTATTAGCACACGGTCCAGTAGCATCTTGCCTCATACACCTGGATATACTCACACAATGAGAACATCGTGTCTTCTGTTGGCACACGGCCAGGAGGCAAAGTGAACCTCAAAGGAATATTGGCAAACGTTTGGGACACACTTGGGTGCTAAGGTGTTCGGTAACGTATCTGTAAGTTTCACCAAAAGGGGTCTCGCCCCAAAGGAACAGTTTGATTTCTTCACCTTCCCCTCTCCTCTATCACGGTTCCAACTCCCCTATATTTAACCAAGTTAAGCAATATTGAGCGCGACTGATATTCAGATTGGAACTTCGAATACTTGTCTCGTGATACAATTTAAAGTGTGAAACCACCCGCCTCGGTGGCGTAGTTAGCTAACGCGATAGTTTCATGTTGAGCTAGACTGCCGAGGACGGGTAAATCAAGGGTCAAATTTCGCTCGGGTGAATTGGGGGTGGTTTTTCCTAAATAGTTTTCCACTCTCCCCCCGAAAATGCGGGTTCAATTCCTCTAAATTTGACATTCCCAATTCCTAGCCCATTAGCGTAATTAGTACTTAAGCGTATAATTCGAACGGGTAGTAAGACGCGGTGCTAAAAAAATAAATGTGGAACAGTTTTGGTAATGAGTGTATTTAAGGTCTTAGATAGGATCGGTGTTGCCATGAGCTATGACGTCACTCTCACAATAAGCTGGATTGCCTATGACGGGGAGATTGGGGTTCAAATCCTTATCGGGTGCACTAAGGGTGGTTTTCCCCTAATGATTTCTCAATATTCCTACATTTATTTTAAATTATACCTACCTCATTCCTACAACCCTAGTGTAATTAATATATCTACGCAGATCTGTGTTCAAAACTCAGTCGGGCGTACTGAAGGGTGGTTTTTCCTAAATAGTTTTCCACTTTCCTTCAACGCAAATGCAAATACACTTCCTCTAAATTCATAATCTGCCTTCAAGAGTGAGCACTCTAAAAAAGGCGTCAGCCTCGTCTTGCCGGTAACGGGGAGGCAGTAGTTCGCATCTCTGGTGTATATACTGGGATATTTATTCACTCTCCCTCCACACAATCGGGGGTACACGTCCTATAAATTTAACCTTTCTTATCGTTAACACATTAACGTAATTAGTATATATGCGAAAACGTAGTAGGACGCGGAGCAAAAAAAATCAATCGAAAAAGAGTAATTGAATGTTACCGTACTTTTTACGATTATAAATACTATCCTTCAATTTCCACTTGAGGCTAGGGTTGTCTTTAAGGGCGCGTTTTTTCACATTTAATTTATTTATTTTTCCAATCGCATCTTACTACTCGTCCAAGCTATCCAAATTTAGCGACAATAAGGTGTATGAAGAAGATCATGATTATGAGAACCCTTTTATGCCACACGGTTGGGCAGCAATTGTGTTGATACCGTTTTTACGTTCATACGTCCCAGGGTTGGAATACCACTTACAGTAGCCCCATGGCTTCTTTGGTGCTGACTGACAGCTCACAGCCGACAGCTGATGGCTTTGAAAAGCTACCAGACCAAATTATGTATCCCTACACCGAACCATATGATCTGCAAAAAACATGTGTTTAGCAGCTGTCACTTCTGACAGTCAAAATTTAAGTATATACCTAAATGTTGACTGTCAGAAGTCAGCTGTGAACTGTCAGTCAGCACCAAAGAAGCCATGGGGCTACTGTACCTTACTGCACACTTGCTATCACACGGCTATTTGATGATCCGATAATATGTCTAGCCCACTGTAGGATTACTTATTAGTTATTTCTATTGAAATTAGTAAAATTCAATGTCCATACGCGATTTATTTAATGAATTACACTTTCAATATTATAAATTTAACATTAAAGTGATATCGTTCTTATTCGTTTGACGAACTGATGTGGAGAACCAGCGCTAGAGCTTGAGCTTGCTATAGATTGAGATTGAGATTTCTAATTTCTATACGCACAAGCTGCTTATATATGACCTACCCCTTGCTTCTTGGATCCCTTGTCTTCAGCGTTAAAACCAACTAGTAGGAGAACTCCTGGCAACCTGATGTTGTGAAGGATAGCTTCCTATTGGGTAGAAGGCAGCCAACTCATCACCAGATTTTCAAATAGAACGAAGGAAGTTTTTAAACAAAGAAAGATTTAAAACGTATTATATTGAATTTACTTCTGAAAACGCCTGGTCATCCATGGATGAAGTATTAAAAGGAAAATTTACATACAGTTCTTTAAATAAAAATATACTTCATCCATGACTTTTTGAATAAATGAGAGGGGTCCAAAACAGTATCATTACAGGTGGTAAGTTCGAGGAAGGTATAATATGTAGAAAATGTATCTGCGTTTTTAGAAGGGGGAGTGGGAGAATATTTAAGGGGAAAAAAATATTAGTACACCTGGTCAGGATTCGAACCTTGAATTTCCCGTCCTTGGGGAACAAAGATAGAACAGATTGATAATAATTAATTCATGTACCCACCGATGCGGATACAAATTAATTCAAGGCAGTTTTTAAAAACTGTCAACGTACAGTAGTACAGTAAAATATTTTTTATTAAATGACATCGAGAGAGTGAGGTATATCATTAGAATTATTTATAAAATAATAAAACCTCAATAATCTCAAATATTTTATTAGATAGTTCAAATCCCAGAATATTATATAAATTGAACCATTTTGTTTGCTTGTTCTAGTCTTTCACTTAAAGGTAACCCTTTTCCAATCACTTCTGCGCATAATTTTACTCATTTTATTTTAAGGTGAAGTGAAAGAAAGCGCGAATTAAGGTCCATAGTTTTACAGTTTTTAAAACCCAAAACTTTTTTTTTTTTGCAAACATAAATAAAATATAGCTTTAGTAAGTAGATACATACAGTTTAATTTTCAACACAAGGTAATCTCAACATTTCTTAGTAGGTAAGGACGATTATGTGATGTCATCATGTAATTACGACGTATGATTTTAATTAAAATAAGCTATAATCAAATGAAAAATTATATTATGTTGTTATAATCAATGAAGGTGAATAAATGCCCTAAACAAGTATGATTCATCACTCTACAAGCTATGAAGTATGTTTCTGATAAATAAAGGATGATCGAATGTCGTATGAGTATTGATCAATGAGGTGTGATAAAATGTTATATAAGTATCATGAGTCTCTTATCAAGTTTAATGTATGTTATGATCCATAAAATATGATCAAATGTCTTATAGGTATGATGCATGAAGGGTGATCAAATGTGCTATAAGTATAATGCATCAATCTAGCATATGAAGTATGTTTTTAACATACTAATGATAGTCAATGATTATAAATAAGCATGATGTATGAAATAGTTAAATGATTTATAATATTAAGCATGATGTATGAATAATAATTAAATGTTGTTTACATATGATTCATGGTATGATCAATGAAATATTATTGTGTATGTTTGGTAGCTCTGATTAATGTAGAAGATGAAATTTAGAGCTTTAAAGAGGAGAGAAGTAAAGTTGGAAAGAGTACAAGACTAGAGATAAAGTGTACATTTTCAAAAGCTTACAATGGAATGTTTGGTCAAGCACACCTCGTAAACATCTTGAGTTCCTCCTCCACTGCTGTGTAGGATGTCAACACTAGAGAGAGTAAGATTGGAATACCTATCGAAACTAATCCAAGGCACCGGGAGGTTGGAGGAAGAATTTGGAGAAAAGTGCGGGGAAGGGTTGGGTAAGTACAGCATCACCGTTCGTAGGGAATTTAGAGTTATGGGCCACAACGTTGGCAGCCCGTCTTCCAATGCGGATGGGAAAAGAAGGAGAGTTGCATCACCATGCGTAGAGGAAATTACCATTATGGGTTCTAGGTGCAGGGTTTGAAAGGGGGTAGGGTCGGGGGGAGAGAGAAGGAATAGAGGTAAAGGGTGGGGAGGATTAGGGTGGAGGAGAAGGGGTAATAGGGAAGGTTGAGGTGGAGGCGTAGATGGGGTCATTTGCTGAGCCAGATCTGCTATTTATCACTTGCTGTTTCAGAATATTACTCAGGAGAATCGTGGAATTCAGCTATGAGCTTTTTAAATGAGAATAGAAAGTCCTTTTCAAATTCAACGATGGACATGACAAATATTCAAAAGCTGTTGAGATTACTAATTGTATAAAATTAAACTAAACGCCTCCACCGAAGCAATACAATATTTTATTTATTTTTGCCAAAAAGTTATTGGATTGTAAAAACTGCAAAAATATGGACAATAACTCACGTTGTCTTCTATCCCAATTTAAACACAATATTATTTAGAGAAACATTGAAGATATTACCATGTTACCGTGACAATCTGAGAACTTGGCCCAGATACCGCATTTTTAACAATGCCTGAAGTCCAAGAACTAGGGTTGATCTTAAAAACAAGAGTTTGTAACACTTCTGTCAGGCTAGGAAATATAGATGGTTTAGTTGCTAGTGGCTCATTATTTGTTATGATTGAACAAGAAAATGTATTTAAATTCCAATTCTAGGATGAGTTGTGTAGAGGGGTGTGGAGGCTGTCATAATCGTTATCGACACACTGCCCAAAGGTCAAGTGTGCTTCAGGAAACGAGGGTTACGTGCTTACTATTAGAACACTGCCGGAGCCAAAGTGTGGTACAGGAGTGAGGGTTAACATGTTTACTATCAGCACACAACAAGAGGTAAGGTGTATTTCAAGGAGTGAAGGTTGATTGTTTACTATCAGCACCCAACGGAGTGGTGTATTTCAAGGAGTGAAGTTGACATGTTTACTATCAGCACACACCGAGTAAGGTGATTTAAGAGTGATGTTACTATCAGCACACCACCAGAGGAAGGTGAAGTTTACTTTCAGCACACCCCCGAGGTAAGGTGTATTTCAAGGAGTGAAGGTTGATATGTTTACTATCAGCACACCACCCGGAGGTAAGGTGTATTTCAAGGAGTGAAGGTTGATATGTTTACTATCAGCACACACCCAGAGGTAAGGTGTATTTCAAGAGTGAAGGTTGACATGTTTACTATCAGCACACCACCCGAGGAGGGTTATAGGTGATTTTCAAGGGAGGTGGAAGGTTGAATGTTTACTATCAGCACACCACCCGGAGGTAGGGTGTATTTCAAGGAGTGAAGGTTGACATGTTTACTATCAGCACATCACCCGGAGGGTAAGGTGTATTTCAAGGAGTGAAGGATGACATGTTTACTATCAGCACACCACCCGGAGGTAAGGTGTGTTACAAGGAGTGAAGGTTGACATGTTTACTATCAGCACACCACCCAGAGGTAAGGGTGTTTACAAGAGTGAAGGTTGACATGTTTACTATCAGCACACCACCCAGAGGTAGGTGTATTTTCACAAGGAGTGAAGGTTGACATGTTTACTATCAGCACACCACCCGGAGGTAAGGTGTATTTCAAGGAGTGATGGTTGACATGTTTACTATCAGCACACCACCCAGAGGTAAGGTGTATTTCAAGGAGTGAAGGTTGACATGTTTACTATCAGCACACCACCCGGAGGTAAGGTGTGTTCAAGGAGTGAAGGTTGACATGTTTACTATCAGCACACACCCGGAGGTAAGGTGTATTTCAAGGAGTGAAGGATGACATGTTTACTATCAGCACACCACCCGGAGGTAAGGTGTGTTTCAAGGAGTGAAGGTTGACATGTTTACTATCAGCACACCCCCCGGAGGTAAGGTGTGTTACAAGGAGTGAAGGTTGACATGTTTACTATCAGCACACCACCCGAGGTAAGGTGTATTTCAAGGAGGTGATGTTTACTATCAGCACACCACCCAAAAGTAAGGTGTATTTCAAGGAGTGAAGGATGACATGTTTACTATTAGCACACCACCCAGAGGTAAGGTGTATTTCAAGGAGTGAAGGTTGACATGTTTACTATTAGCACACCACCCAGAGGTAAGGTGTATTTCAAGGAGTGAAGGTTGACAGGGTTTACTATCAGCACACCACCCGGAGGTAAGTTTTACAAGGAGTTGGTTGACATGTTTACTATCACACATCCCCGAGTAAGTATTTCAGGGAGTGAAGGATGCACTTGTTACTTATTCTACACCACCCGCAGTAAGGTGTTTACAAGATGAGGGCTTGGCATGCTTCACTATCGCACAACCCCCCTGTGGTTAAGGTGTGTACAATGTGAGTGAGGTGACATGTTTATATCAGCACACCACCGGAGGTAAGGTGTATTTCAAGGAGTGAAGGTTGATATGTTTACTATCAGCACACCACCGGAGGTAAGGTGTGTTACAAGGAGTGAAGGTTGACATGTTTACTATCAGCACACCCCCGGAGGTAAGGTGTGTTACAAGGAGTGAAGGTTGACATGTTTACTATCAGCACACCACCGGAGGTAAGGTGTATTTCAAGGAGTGAAGGTTGACATGTTTACTATCAGCACACCACCCGGAGGTAAGGCGTGTTACAAGTAGTGAAGGTTGACATGTTTACTATCAGCACACCACCCAGAGGTAAGGTATATTTCAAGGAGTGAAGGTTGACATGTTTACTATCAGCACACCAACAAGAGGTAAGGTGTATTTCAAGGAGTGAAGGTTGACATGTTTACTATCAGCACACAACCCGGAGGTAAGGCGTGTTACAAGGAGTGAAGGTTGACATGTTTACTATCAGCACACCACCCAGAGGTAAGGTATATTTCAAGGAGTGAAGGTTGACATGTTTACTATCAGCACACCACCCAGAGGTAAGGTATATTTCAAGGAGTGAAGGTTGACATGTTTACTATCAGCACACCACCCGGAGGTAAGGTGTAGTGCAGGGGGCAAGCGATCGATGGAGCTGTGGTCACTCTCCCTCTCTCTCCCCTTATTTCTCCTTCTTACACCTCCTCTCCCTCCTATTTGCCTTCACTGCACTTGTCCAATTATTCTACCCTCCGCGCCTCTTTCATCAACCCTTTGACGCCTCTCCGCGCCCTCATCACTTCACTTCCGCACAACTTCCTACCTCTGTGGCTTATTGGTCGTGCTCTTGTGTGAGGGCATACCATAGGCCACGGGTTCATATCCCCAACAGGAGTATCTCAATACAATTTCAATCGTAGTTGGGAAACTCACGCTTTAAATTTATAGCTATCGCAATTACATACAATTCTATAAACATGTACAAAGTCTCATTTTTAAGGATGATATATTTGCAAATAAATTAAAATATACATTTTTTTTACAATTAATTGACTAGGAATAGTGTCAATTTTTTAAGGTATTTTTCCACATCCACAGCTTTCTTTTTTATCACCGCGTCTTACTACCCGTCCGAGCCTATACGCATGATATAATAATCACGCTTGTGTGTTAGGTACTAAGGAAGGTTGAGTTTTGAGTAAGTGTACCACATTTGCGTGGAGAAGGAATGGAAAACCATATAGGAAAAAACACTCTCAGTACACCCGACCGAGATTCGAACCCCTATCTTTCCTCACAGGCAGTCTATGGTGAGAGTGACGCCTTAGACCCTGCGGGTACCTGTCCTAATTTTGAACATTTTTTTACACCGTTGGGTATGAGTGAAGAAGGTTGAATGTGGAAGAAATGCATCCGCGTTTGCCTTGAAGAAACAAATACACACAGCGATTTGCGGTGTGCTCTGTCAAGCATCAAACCAATATTCAACCAAACAGGGCCAACCATCACCCCAATAATATTTTGGTACGTTATGCTGTCAGTGTTAAATTTAATTTGTTCAAAATAAATAACTTAAAGACAAAACTTTTACAGATTTTTTAATATTCATCACAAAAAATATGGAAAGAGTGGGGGGGGGGGGTGGGAGAGAAGCTGAGATAGGTTGGGAACCATTGCTCTACACACTAATGCGAGTTCACTTTATCTAAACACCTTCCTATTTCTTACCCCATGGATTAGATCTTCAACAAGCCTTGTGACTAGCACCGGCGAGTACGTAGAAAAAGGCGCCAGTTTAGTTTTATTTGGTTTACAGATGAAGTGAAGACCAGGGTTCGAATCGCACCTGAATATATAAAATAATTTTTCCTAAATGGTTCCCCAAAATACCTTCACTAAAATGCGGGTATATTTCACTTATTTTCTACCTTTTTTTTTATACCTACACCGTAAATAATAGGGAAGCCCAAACGGGTAGTAATACGTGGTGATTAGAACAACAAAACCTAATGTGAAAATAACTAATTATATATAGTCTTCATCGGTAGTAACATGGTTTAACAAGCTCTTTCTTGCCGGTGATGGGGATATTATTTTGTTTTCAAAGCCCGGTCGACTGCACTGTTTTTCCATAAATGGTTTACAACTTTCCCTAAAAACAAATGCGAGTATATTTCCTCAAAATTCTACCTTCCTCCTCCCTAGTATGCGTATAATTAATATGAACGTGTACTAAGATTCAGCGGGGAAAATAATACATAGTCCGTATGTTAATATTACAAGTTAATAAAAGATCCAATCCATTTTTATCTAACTTTGATGAACAGTACAGGATTGAAATTTTGGAATCAAAAGAGAACCCCAAACCTTTCAAATCACCTTGACGGCGACGTCTATCTTTAGGATAAGACCCAGGAGAGGGTGGTAAGAAGAAATATGATCCGTCTCTAGTCCGGTGGATGAGACGAAGGATTTGTTATCCGGCTCTCATAAGATGCTAAGAGCAGGCAGAATCCATCTGCTGCTTACAGCGGGGAAGACAAGGAGACTGGAGGAACAGCTATAAGAGAGTGAGAGAGAGAGTGAGGCCGAGCTGACAGGCCGTACCTTATATTGGTAAGGGAGGGCTGAGAGAGTATTGATCTCAAGAGGAGCTCATGTAAGAGGAGAGGAAGAGGCAGTAGAAGGGAGGGGGGTTCCACACCCCCTTGGCCGGACACACTACCCCCTTGTTGGCGGGCTAGAGTTTGCATGCTCTCCTCCAACCCCCCACCCCCCTCACTGCGAACAGTTGCTTGCCGACCGAGAGTGGAAAGGCTCTTGTTTGCTTACGTCAAGAAGCGTCCTTCCTTCCCTCACGCGCTAGCCCACTCGTTTATTTTACATACTTTTTTTTTTTTTACATCTCTCTTTTGTTGTCTTTACAGGACTTGCTCCGAGGGAATGTTTGCGTATTAACACAACTCAATTGGGTACCAAAAACATTTATGCATCGTTAGCTCCATAGATGTCCAAAAGAGGTGTGTGTTAACAGAAATGGCAAGGCTAAGGCGAGTGGTACGTCAGAATATTATGAGCTAAAGTACTGCCAATCAGATGTTGCGTTTAGGTTAAATATTGTCAAAGTAACAAATAGAATGACAAGCTCAACATGTTATGTTCCAATAAATTATATTTGACAATAATCAGAATTTAAAGTACAAATATATAATACAATTAATGGAAATGAATGTATATGAAGGCACTGTGGACAAAATAAATGACAATAATAGTAAATTTATTTAATTATTTTTCAAAACATTTTTATAAACTTAAAGGCTATTGGTTTAGATTTTCTTAAATGATACATTTTTTAATGACTTTTTTAACTTTATTAAACATTTTAATCAAGCTTTGACTATTTACTTTTATAATATTGACGATAACTTGGTTATTATGATTTAAACTGTGAATTGTTCTTGGTTTAATATATATTTATTAATCTGGCCCATTCATTTTACTATACATTTGTGCTTTTAATTCTAACTATTGTCAAACATAATTTATTGAACAGTGCCTCAGCACAATAACCAAAATGTTTTCTAAAATTATGTTGCTTTACATTTTTTTTTAAAAAACCCAATAATAGAATGAGGTTTTTTCAATTTTTAACTTTTCATGAAGCTGACCATTCTTCATCGATTTTCGAAGACAGTCCCAGAAATAATACCTTGTATCTATGTTCGGGACTGATTTAGTGCCCGATTTGTTAAAATATATTAGCAAATATTGAAAGAAGATATATTCTTAAGATAAATACAATGCCATCACAAGAAACCCATCTTCACAATTATCAAGGTTCTGTCAAAATAATTTATCTTACATATTACATTATTATATGATTACATTTTATAGCTTCAGTGCGAATATCAGTTCACACTTAGTGTAGAGTAGCCTACCACTTTCATTACTTATATTATTTTATACATTTCATAGAATTACTTTATTGACACTGTCCAATGACACGAAAATATAAGGTGTATTTTGTACCAATTAATTGGAAAACTGCCTTCTTCGGTTTCCACCAGGTATTTTAGAGTGACTGTCCTCAAAAATGTCAAACAAAAAGGTCACTTTACTCTTCTTGAGATAAGTAATGTGAAACGTACAACGATACGATCTCATGAAATAAACAAAAAACATTAAAAAAAAGGTGGAGAAGGAAAATGGTAAAGAATAATATAGAACAAAAAATTAAATATATTAAAATCCCAATGATTATGATATAAAGCAAAAACACTTGAAGATCCCAGCTGGAATTTAGCATAAAAGCCGAATTTTTCCCGAAAAAGACAATACTTTTTTTTTAATTTGAAATATTGGTTTTTTGTACTGATTAATTTTCATTTAATTGTGGATTTTAAAAATTTAATTGATGGTACGATAAGAATCTTCTTCTTCTTATTATTATTATTATTATTATTACGTAGTTAAAATCATGCCATCATTATAATAATTTTAAGAATAAAGGACTAATGCCTAATAATATATTAAAGGCCTAATATAAATAATGATTATGATATTTATTAATATAAATAATTTATATATATTTATTATATAAGTTTAATATATTTATATTAACATGAAATTAGTGAGTAGAGCATTGGCTTACCAAGCCAAAGGTCCCAGGGTCGATTCCCGTGTCATGTGTCATTTTTCAATTTTCAGAATATGATATCTAAATGGAGAATTCCTCATCAAAAAGCATAACTAATAGCTCCGGCTATTTGACTCTTATGAAAGTATTATGTTTAAATCTTTTTTTTTTACTAATACTCGAGGACGCTCAAATGAGGTATTACCGATACTTTGGACTTACGTATCGCCCTTCTCGAAGTGTATCATGAATGCTGCTGACCTGTTTGAAAGCGAGCCCATGTCCGGCGTGTAGTTCGCGCATGTGTTGGGACGATGTGGCGCAGGAGTGGCACAGCACCACATGGGGACACTTGAGGCACCGATACAAGGTCCCCGTCACAGGGCACACCGCACACCCAGCACACCCCACGTTGCAGTGGACCACGTCCAACCTATCCCTGACAACACAATATCTTCGCTTCAACTTAATATCGACCCTTAACAAATGAAATATGTATTTTATAGTTCAATATGTCGCTCATTTTGCTTTTCAGTATTACCAACATAAATTACTACAAGGATTGAATGTAACTTTCGTTTTATGTCTCTCTTTTTCTTATCTATCACCTCTGCGGAGGATTTAGTGAGAAACAAAACTGTAAGGGTTTGGCCAGACTGACAAGCGTGAGAGTGAGCGCGCAAGCGACTGGGTGGCCAGACTGGCAAGCGTGCGAGCGACCGCGTGATTAGCAGATACAGTAGCCCCATGGCTTCTTTGGTGCTGACTGACAGTTCACAGCTGTCAGAAAAGACAGCTGCTAAACACATGTTTTTTGCAGATCATATGGTTCGGCGTAGGGATACATAATTTGGTCAGGTAGCTTTTCAAAGCCGTCAGGTGTCAGTCAGCACCAAAGAAGCCATGGGGCTACTGTAGCTCTCGTTAGTTGTTGACGAGGAGGCTCCGAATCTTGGC
Organism: Timema podura; assembly: GCA_033556935.1. Classification (NCBI taxonomy): domain Eukaryota; kingdom Metazoa; phylum Arthropoda; class Insecta; order Phasmatodea; family Timematidae; genus Timema; species Timema podura. The sequence continues at coordinate 35,108,265 of JAVRXN010000014.1, forward strand.
TGACTGAACTGAGGGGGGTTTTAACAAGTGATTTATTGTTGTGGTTTTCTCATCCTCTCTCCACGCTAATGGTGATTCTTATTTGTAAAGTCCTACTTTGATAATATTGAAGTATTTTAACATATCAGTTTTACATATATATACATATAAGTATGGTTTATGATCTTACCAATCAAATTAGGCTGTTAGTAGCAGGTGTGCTAAACCTATCGATAGTAATAAAAATGTTAAAATGAGAAGTTTTCCTAGCACTCAATGAACCAACATACAATAATATTGCCTAGCGTATATTAACTAGACTGTACCGGTCTAGCGCGCGCGCTCCAGTTTGGCCATCCCCTAGCTAGTAAAATCTCTACCATATCAAGTATCATGGACACACCTATTAAACCAAATTTTGATATAACTATCATAAACTCCCCATTGACTAATGATTGACAAGTTTTTATGAACTACCTGATTATAAATTTAAATAACATACAGCCAACATGTTGGCATTTCTAGATAAATATTTACCTTCGAAAGTAATTGCCACAAAATAATTCCCCACCCCACCCCAATGTATATGTGACCGTGAAAACTGGAAACGTGATGATTGCCGGTAATCGACCGCAATATCCGGCATTCACTTTTTCACACTAGGGGATGTCGGAAATTCAATTTCTCTAACAGTCTTTCACTGGTTTATATCTGTGTATGTTGGAAATAGAGAAAGAGCTCACTGCGCATCTATCTGCGCAACAGGAACCACATGTTTCAGGGTCGGATTGCTGCTGTAGTTGTGCTGTGTATTGTGCCATGTGGGTTTTTTTCTATTGAGAATGAATTGTGTAGTAACCCGAACTATCCTAACCTAATCTATCCTATGCTAACCTATCCTTATCTAACCTACCCTAACCTAACTTACCCTAACCTAAACTACCCTAACCTATCCTACCCTAACCTATCCTAACCTAGCCCAAATAAATTTAAACTATGGTGGCCTAACCTTTTTGTCTTTTTTAAAGGGTGTAACGACATTTGTGGTGTTACTATTTGTAATTATTTGCAACTTATCTATAATGGGGCATTTGGTTTTTTTCCAAAATACACAGGGTGCACTTAACGTCTTCAGAAATCACCGGCAGTTGTTAGAAACTAACACTCATTTCCACTATCCACCAGTGTGAAGCAGTGACTGACGGAAATCGCGGTCGATTACCGGCAATCGTCACGTTTCCAGTTCTCACGGTAACATATGTATTGGATAAGAGTAAACGATGAACATTAGAGACCACTTTCATTTAATGCTATTAAATGTCTCACTCAGAATACGAAGAAGACCTTATGTACTAAAACAAAACATCTGGATACATGAATATAACAAGGAAAAAACAAGAAAATCAAACAATTAGTGATGATACAGCATTTCACACACCCACGAACACGCTAAGGAGCATTAGACACTGCTGAAAGGATCCCCGCTTCGAGGACAGGGTGAAGTGGGGGTGACAATAATAGGATACCATTAACTCTGTGGTAGAGGCAATTCCGAGTCAAGTTGTAATTGCTAAAGGCCATGAAAAACAACGGAGGAAAACCCAACAGTTCTGGCAGACGATTACATAACATGCTCGATGGTGGAAAGCTCCTGTAGAATCTTGCTCGGCGTCATGTTGTAAAACCTTAAAATAGTGAGCAGATTGGGAAAAAAATTGAGATCGCAGAAGTTATATATTAATATTGCGCGTCTGGGCTACATCAATCGTGGCCAAGTTTGCGGAAAGATTAGCCAGTCCAGTACTAGTGTACCGTTGTCCAGGGGACGCCCGAATGTACTAATTGTACATACTTTCCACGGAGGCTCTTTCCATTTTTCCGATGAGATGAGATGAGGTGATGGTGATAGAAAGTATGAGGGTGGGGAACCAATGGGAACACTTTAACCAAACTTTAGCCTAATTAACCAAACCCCGCTGACTGTTGGAGTAGTTCCCCTTTCGGGAAAAAATACTCAAGGTACCAGCCGGGAATTGAGCCCGGGACCCCTAGGTGCATAGCTAGGTGCAGTGATCACCGCACCAGGGGGCCGGTTTGAGCGGAAGTGAGTTAGTGAGAATCATGAAGAAGTAGGTCACAGATGTTGGGGAATGAAAGGGAGACACCGGCAGAAAATAACATGCGTTATTCTGTGCTACAGTAGCCCCATGGCTTCTTTGGTGCTGACTGACAGTTAACAGCTGATTTCTGACAGTCGACATTTAGGTATATATCTAAATTCTGACTGTCAGAAGTGACAGCTGCTAAACACATATTTTTTGCAGATCATATGGTTCGGCGTAGGGATACATAATTTGGTCTGGTAACTTTTCAAAGCCGTCAGCTGTCAGCTGTGAGCTGTCAGTCAGCACCAAAGAAGGCATGGGGCTACTGTATGTCGTACTTGGATTTTCAAGCTTCAGTATGGAAACAGAGGTAAGCATATCCTCACGAGCCTTCCTGGTCGACTCAAGATGGGTTTCCCAAGAGAAGGAGGCCATCGTCGCTACAAAATCAGTGACAAAACGCCGTCAAGGGAGGAAAGTTCCGAAGACTTTTACAGGAGCTGGAGTCTTACAACGAATGAATATATTGACATGCGATCTAGTAGTATTGATTGTAAGAGACCAAGGTGTGAGGTATCAATGCAGATTACGAGAACCAGATGATTCTTGTGGACATCATTTGTATGTCTTCCAGTTGAAAAATTACTGTTTTATCAGCCGCAAACAGAAGTTAAAGAGGGAACAGCTGGAGGGGGATAGGGATTAATTTAATATTAAATATAAATAGAACAAATACAGGAAAGTATAAAATGGATCCTAGGAGGAAATTCACTCTAACATGGCAGTTGAGCTGGACAATAAATATACAATAAGTGACACGGGAGAGAAATCCTCATTTGACGGATTTTCTCGAAAATATCAGGATTAATGACACTGCTAGAATAATACTGAATGACAACCATCACAAAGCACCCGTTGAACCCTTTAGCGACAAAATCGATAGTTCAACAAACTTTTAGGAGCCCAAAACTGAAAACCCGAGCGATGCTGGTTGTCCGCTAGCCAAGACTCCTGACCAGAAAAGACACGTTAGGAGAATCTACTGCTAGGATATACGAGAAAAAAAAGTGATTGACAACTAACTAATCGATAAAATGACAGTAAATATTTCAAAGATTGGGTGGCTCAAGTGCTCGACACAAGTAGGACCAACTGATAACTGAATCCATCTCGAAATTTGTCTAAGACTATTTAAAACATTGCAATCAAAGTGATCAACAACGATATTGTAAACGGGAAAGAACATGTAATATCTATCAATAATTAATTTGTAATATTTTATTTATCACCGCGTCTTACTACCCGTTCGGGTTATACGCTTAAGTACTAATTACGCTAATGGATTAGGAATTAGGAAGGTTGAATTTAGAGGAAGTGAACCCGCATTTGCGTGGAGGGAGAGTGGAAAACCATTTAGGAAAAACCACCCCCAGTTCACCCGACCGAGATTTGAACCTCGATCTCCCCGTCCTCGGCGGCCGAACTCAACACGACCTGCGCGTTAGCCAACTACGCCACCGAGGCGGGTAATTTGTAATAAAATGTACTCTAATAAATAACTACATAGGTAGTCACATGATCCAATGCATAACTAGCGCAGTCTACTGAATTGTCGGTAACGGGGAGATCAGGGTTGATATCTCACCCGGATGTAATTAAGTGTTTAGTACTAAAAGGTTTACCACTCTACCTCCACGCAAATGATGGGACATTTAATCTTAATTATTAATTAGGTGGATATCCCGGACCTGTGATAAGATGTACAGTATATAAAAATACACTATATTATTACATTATTGCTTTTAGATAGAGTGTTTATTTAAGTATGGTTAAAAAAAGAATTTAAAATCTTTATATATTTAGAAATCACACAAGAATTCACAATTTTACATAAAACCATTTGATATTAGGGACAAACTGAAAACAATATAACTGTAAATACATTGATTTGTCTTAGAATAATTATATTAAAACAGCTAGCCTACATACTAATTCTATCACGACTGACATTTTGGAAACCTGTACCAAATTCTAAACATCCACAAAACAATAGCCATGAGACCCACTTCTATTTTTGATCAAAAAATATATTCCTTAGGGTCATTACTAAGTTTGTTAGATCAAAACTCATGCACTTTTTTTTTTTTACTAAACAGCCACATCTCACTGACATAAATATATATATATATGGTGTTATATATATATATATATATATATATATATATATAATATATATATATAAAACACCACATTTTACTACCAATTCAGGTTATACTCTAGCAATACTTTGAACGAATTTGACAACGCATTAGTCAGAGTTCAAGAACCTAACGTTCACGATTGATACGCATTAACCCAAAAATATATTTTTCTAAAGTACAGGTATATATGCTTTCAAACACCAAATGATTTAACACTAAAACAATGTTATCTACAAAGTGTATTCTGAAACAGAATAATAATGTAATATTATAAATGAGACAGTTCCATAGACCCCATGTGATGTGCAAAAAGAAGCTTTGTATTGAAACAGATAACTAATAAAATATTTTTAAACTTCAAAATGACGATGGGATGAAAAAAAAGTCGAAATCCAACTTATTTTTATCAATTAACTATGCTTAAATTTATTTTTCTCCAAAAAACAAGTTTATTGATCATGTGAAACACCCCCTTGTATTCATTTTGAACCAAATAATTTCAAAAATCATTCAGCAGTAAACACCCTTAAAACGTTTTTCCTCAGAAAACTAGTATACAATACAATGTTATTTAAAGTATCAAACTCTCTCCATGTATCCATTTTAAACAAAATCGTTAAACCAATTTTAGAAAAATCTCGAGTTTTCAAAAATCAATATTTAATTTAGTCTTAATTTTAGAGCTAGAATTAAAATAACTAATATTCTCCTTGAAGTATGACTATATAGCATCAAAATACAAAGTCTTAGCGAAATCCCTTTATATCATTACAGCTGTAGCTTCAGGCAGAGACAGGATAGACCGACAGAAGTGTAAAAAAAATTTTTTTTTTTTGTTCGGGGTCACATAAAACGTCAATATCCATCATAATTTCAGGGTATAAAGAATTTCCCGATTTAATACCTAGTTTTTTTTAAAAGTAAAAATATCTTTAAAACTCATTGCTAAAGATCATAGAAAATAATTAGTTGACCACCTTGAAAGGTGAGATTGTATAATTTAGATTCCGGGGGACGCTATTAGAAAGTACTCGTTATGTTTGTGTGTGCAAAGAGCACACCATCAAATAATCAACAAATGAAGGCATCGCAGAGTGTACTTACGCTTTGTAACAATAATTGTTTGACTGGTTGAATACCTCCTGCAACTTTTGATTGCCGGAGTGACGCCTAATGGAGTTCAACAAGGTCCTCTTCTTTGAGGGGGCGTTCTTTTCTTCTTGTTGCAAGCTCCGCCATGTCGTGAACTCACCTCTAGAAGACAAAGGAACTAATGAAGATATAATAATGAACTAGAAATTAGTGCTTGCATTTTGACTAACTTATAAACAACTTAGCTATTTAAAAACTAAAATAAATTGCTTAAGGCCCACCCAAAGTGACGTGACATGTGATCTGGCATACAACATGCATCTTCAGGTTAAGCCAATGTAGACATATTAGTCAGCGCCCACGGAAGTGACGCGACATGTGATCTGGCATACAACATGCATCTTCAGGTTAAGCCAATGTAGACATATTAGTCAGCGCCCACGGAAGTGACGCGACATGTGATCTGGCATACAACATGCATCTTCAGGTTAAGCCAATGTATACATATTAGTCAACGCGACATAATGGTGACTTGACACACACCACGTCAGTGTTAGACGATTGCTGCATGCTCCACTTTTTGTCACATGTCATGGACAAGTGAGTTCATTCAATTCGCTGTGACATTCATTTAATGTTATTAATAAACGTTCTTAAGGTGCTACACACGTCCTAGAATTTATATATTTTTAAAAATCACAGGTTTAATTTTTCTTAGTAATAAATGAAACGACTTAGTTCTATCTGTATTCATATTTAAATCATTAAAAACTTTCAAAGCACAACGTGTTTTTTTAAATACATTTTATCGCCAAAAAGGGTGTACCCAAAAGAGTCGTTTACCGCGATCATGATTGCAAATTATATCTAATAATATTGACTCAATTCACTAAGACCAAGGAATCTTAATAATCAGAGACAAACACTATTACTAAATTAATTGCTGCTCGATCATTCCGGTGTGCTTTGAGTCACACGTCAATATCATCACTTAGGCCATATATCACTGTCATATTTCTGCCATGTTACTTGCATATCACTTGTCACGTCACTTTGGTGAGCGCTCTTACTAAGACATCAACGCACCCCATTTTGTCTAAACAAATAAGATTGTTTTAAGATTTCGGAAGAATAATGCTATTTAATTAGCACTAACTTATTTGTATTTTAGTATTCCGAGAAGTTAAAGAAATTGTTTTTCTAAAATCATTCACTAAAAATCTTGTCATTGAACATAAAATATCTTTTCTATAAGCTTTTTAATACTCCTCCTATCCGATGGGTACTCGTCGGAATAGTTGGTCCAGCACGACTCCTTCCCCAAAGCCAAATACTTTCAAAGATATAAACCACCCAATGCCATAATCGGCAGAGCAAATGGAGCTTATTATGAGGAACAAACATCATCCCCGGAGCTCTTACTGCTCATCACGATCGTTACCTTAAGAGTAGTGGGCCATCAGCCCCCTAACAGACACCTGATCGATATTCACAGAATAGCGTCAGGAGAACCCCTTCATAGACACATCCTGGATCTGAAGGTGGGAGGCGTTGCACTCCCTTAAATGCATCGGCCAGCATTACAAGGGAGATCCGGAATCTCTTCTTCGAGGATCATCGGGCACAAAAGTACCAGGCGCTACCTTAAGTTAACCAGCGAGGACCTAGAGGAGGTTTCCGGAACAGTCATCCTCGATAAATCAAGAACTCACTAACATCCGCTTAGCATATCGCGGTCATGGTGCCTCTTGCGTTCCCCGTCTTGACATAAATGACTGCACAAGGATTTAGCCATCCACAAAAATGTAACTGACCAGATTCATACGTTCGCCTAGAATTAAGAGTAGAATCTGCTTTACTGGCGCAGAAATCCACATGTTAGCAGAAATGTATGTTAGCCCAGGATACTTTCTTTGAAACCCCAACTAGGAACACATTCTTATGAACATAATTTATTTTTGAGTGAATAAACATATCTTAAGATAAGTCACCATGGATGTTTTTTAATTATTGTGTTTCTCATCAAAACAGAACAAGGACGCCACACTCACTTCCAATTAAAGAAGTTATTTCAAATCTTCTCACGAAAGTAAATGCAGCTGTCTGCTCGTATCTCGCTTTGTGGGCGTATTCGCGCCGTTTTAGTCAGTTGGTTTTTAAATTTGATTGGATCTCCTAAGCAGATGTCTCCAAGAACCAAGAATGTTGAATCAATTTCAATGTTGCACCACACAACGCGGATGGCTCTTAGAATAATCTGGTTGGCTTAGATCTCATCGCGTGACTACGTTTCTGTTCTACTCTTGGGTTTCGGGACACGTGTGAATCCACAGTACTCCGTAAGTCCGAGGTTCGCCAACATGGAGGCATCTTGTACTTATTTGTTTGTCTTGAACTCATACTAATTACGATATGAACGTGCCAACAACAGACCAGTGGTCCACAGAGTTACGACGAAAGGAACAGTCTGTCCCATTGCTCCCCAACAACGGCATTGCGTCGATCCCACATACAATAACTTACTCTATGGCATTAGGAACTCGAAATTACATTGCCGGACCTACATAAGTACGCCACCTATCCCAATCTTGTGCTAGTTCTATCCAGTCCCCCTCATTACACATTATTTCTTTCAGGTCCATTCTAATGTTATAATGTTATCCTCCCATCTGCATCTAGGTTTTTCCGGTGGTCTCTTATCATTGGGTTTGCCAGTCAGTACCCTGAACTCAGTTCTAGAGTCTCCCATTCGCGCTGCATGTCCTGCCCACCGTAATCTGGAGACTTTACTATCCTAGCAATGTATTGTGATGACTACAGGTTATGTAACTCAACATTTTATAGACTCATCCACTTTCCAGTATCAACATACCTTTTCGGACCAAATGTCTTCCTTAGCACCTCGTATTCTAGCACCCTACACACACAGTGAACATAATTAATTTTGGTTTCTAGGTTTTTGCGAAATGCCAAGAGTGCTAATATTTTAGTTGACGGAGTGAAATACCGACCATAAGTAAAAACTACGTCATTATCCAACAGGTGTGAATTTAGAATCAAAAAGTTGTTTGCATCAAATCCAAACCTCACCTGCAAAGAGGACAAAAGAGCATGATGTGGCCGATGTTTTTCTCCAACACTCCATCCATCTGATGTCTCGCCATCACCTTCATGCAGTGGATGTGAACCGCTTGGCCACATCCGTAAGTAGTTAGCTGGACCATATAAAACAGCGCTCTGATTGGTCGGTTTTGGTCACGTGACCACGCCCCCTCGCTCTGATTGGCTGTTGGCTTTTCCCCTCCCCTCTGCTCCCCCGGTAACGGGTTTTCCCGATGACGTCATCGCTCTGTCGCAACCCTGCGCCAATTTGGTGGCTTGACAAGACAGGAATAGATCGTGACGACCTTGAATGATGTCGCAACCTCTCCCCCCACCCTACTGTGGTAATGGGTTTTCCCTATGTCGCAACCCGGCGCCAGTTTGGCGGCTCGACCAGGGAAGTCGAGACAGGAATAGATCGTGACCTTGAAGCCGTGAGTTAGGTCATTGACCCTGGCAACTCTCCCCCTGGCAATGGGTTTTTCCGATGACGTCATCGCTCTGTCGCAACCCGGCGCCAATTTGGCGGGTTGGCAATACAAGTCGAGCCAAGAATAGATCATGATGTTGCAATCCGTCCCTTCTATGTGGCAATGGGCTTTTTCTGGTGACGTCATTGCTCTGTCGCAACCCTATCTGGTAGCAGCTATAAATACCAGCACCGGTTTGGAAATCCTTTCATTGTATAGCTTGTCTTCGAGTACTAAACACATAACCTAGGATGAGTGATAACGCTTCGCTGACGGATCTGGGTGAGTAAATGTACTTTTCTAACAAGCACCCTCATTAATTTTTGTTGTTAAATCAAAGTGTATACATTTAATTTATTTAAAAATTACAATTAAACCATGGAGAGTTGTCTAATTTTACTAGCTTATAATAGATATATAGGAAGTAAAACTATAGATAATTTTGAAGGTGTCTAAGCATCCACTTTCTATGAAATTTGGATAAAGTTATGCCTGAACAAATGTTTATTATAATTAAGGGTAGTTTATTGAAAAAACCTGAATCGAAGCTATAGTTAAATGGTAATTAATTTTTTTGGTAGCTTACTATTGGCTGAATATTATTTAAAAATCGTATAAACAAGAGTGGTTATAATAAATTAAATAATGTAATTTTTATTTAAGAGTAGTTTATTGAATACATTTATTACAAACTATAAAATTATTTGAGGAGCTAACCCTGCTGAATGTCTCAGACTCACATAACACTCTGGAGATTATTTTACCTTACTATTATATCACGTAGATAATCTGTTAACTATTTTTTAATTTAAGTTATACTGAATATCAAACTAAGCTGTTGTGTTGTATTTTTAGAGAACGAGCTGTGGGGAGATCCACAGACATCCGCGGATCTGATGGCCCTCGGTGTTTCCATGGAGGAGTTAACCGCAAACGGTTGGTAATTGCTGACTGGTGAAAGACCAGATTTGTAAGAAAGAATAATTAGCTTTTAAAAACCAAACAAAAAAAAAAGAGCACCATGCAAAATTGTTTTGAAATATGAATAATGTGCTTAATTGCGGGGTTTTCATGAATAAAATTGGGACTATCAGTAAATGATAAATGGTGAATATTATATTGATTTAAGGTTATTTTCTTGTTGCATTATTATTGTATGACACCTTGGCTCAGTTGGTAGAATGCCTACCTCTTGATCTAGGTGTCCCGGGTTCAAGTCCAGGCAGGATAGCTATTATTGTGAAAATTACTATTCAGATTAATAAGTAGTTTCTGTATGATTATTAATGGCTATCACTTACGTTAAAATTCTAATACAAAGATATGTTTGTTTCAGATGCATGGGGCCAATATATGTTGTCTCCTCAAAATCAGGTGTCTGCGACGGTATCACCTCCACGACTACCACCCACAGTGCCACACGATCCTATAATGGACATTTTTGCTGCTCTGGATGCGATTGATGCTTCTATAGGTGAGATTATTATTTTACATTAAAAAAATATAAAAATTAATGTGTAATATATTATTAATATTATAAGTAGAAAGAGCATATAGTGAGCAGGTTGCTAGGTAACCATTTATAGTAGAACACTAATAGGTGAAAACACTTTTTAAATAGAACCAAGCTTTAAATAAATGGAATGTCCCAAACAAGTGTATTTAAATTGGGTAGTTAGAGCAACTGGATTTTATATGCATAGTGTCCACCCCAAGGACAAACTATAAATAAAATGGTCATTTTTAGCTACCTTATATGATAAGTTGATTGATTTAAAAAGTATGAAGAATGAATTTTTTAAACTGACTTTGCTTGGAAGAATATTGTTTGAATTGCTTACTTTGAACTTAGTTTGACTTGTGTTTGAATTCAAGCTCTTGTGTTTTAGCTCAAATGGATACCGGAGACGCCTGTCCGAGCCAGGAGGAAGATGTGGTATGGCCCCTAACCACCAGACCCCACATTCGTCAGGCAGGAGATTTGCAGCCTCCAGGCAGTGGAGGCGTAATCCTACAAACATCTAATGCAGAAGATGGCAGCTCCCTCCACCCACTTCTAAGCCACGGGAAAGATTCAGTTGCGACCCCCACCTCCACAGCTCCCAATCAACCAGCTGGAGCTTTGTCGCCTCCACGTTTCTTCCCGCAAGCCGGTGGTGTTGGTGTGAAGCAAACGGGATTCACAGCCCCTCTGCAAGGCATGGATATGGTGGTGGCGGGGCCATCATCAGCACCCCAGACGGGAATTAGTGGCCCGGTAAACCAGGTAGGTGGAGCTTTAAACCAAGGCCTCCCTCTTCGTATCGTCGAAGAGAGAATAAAACAATTGAGGCGTTTCTTTTATACCGGTAGAGAAGTTACCGTACATCTTGGTGCTCCAGCAAGCGATCGTGACGCATTAAGCTGGCTTGAAGAACAAATTACTAATTTGCTCAATCGGCTGCAGGACCATGGTGTAAGCGCTGATGATCATGTCGGCTTACTTTTAAACAGCACGGACTCGACGTTGAACCCTGTGTACGTCTCTTTTAGACGAGCAGATCAGTTAGACGCTCGAGCCGTGCTCGAAAACGTAAGTCGTGTGTTACAAAGTAATAATTTGTTCTTGAGTACGGCACCAATGTACGTTAAACTCAGCCATTTTAAAGAGCCGCGCGGGAGGGGTAATCATAAATGTGATAAAATCTCTCCCGCTAGCACATATAGCCGTAATAGCAGAGGAATCATAACGATTCAAAATGACGACACAATTTGTCTTGCCCGTGCATTGGTTGTCGCCAAAGCTATATGTGATAATAAAAGAGAACCAGGATGCATGGATGTGAACACCTTTAGACAAATCAAAATGGGTCGTCCTATTCAAAAACTCAAAGCAGAGGAACTATGCCATAATGCCCGTGTGAATCTTTTGAAAGGTGGTGGAATAACTGAGCTGAAACAATTTCAAACATACCTCTCCGGATACAAAATCACGGTGTTTAGGGAACGTCGCGGGAGACATATCCTATATGAGGGGCCTGCTCCCGCCGAACATTCCTTTAAGGGCAACCTTGATTTGTATTTTCACGACGATAAGCAAAACCATTTTGACGTCATAACATCCTTGACAGCCGCATTTAAGTGCGGGTACTTTTGCCGCGAGTGTCGTGTGCCGTTCAACACAAAGAACGAGCACAAGTGCGAGTCCTCGTGTAAAAAGTGCTACGCTAAAGTGGTTTGTAGCGGAGGTCAATCTGTGGTCTGTAAAGATTGCGGGCGCTGGTTCACAAACCAGACATGTTTTGATAACCATAAACGTCCCGGTTTTTGCAGAGGTCACAGGTCGGTCTGTGACGTCAAAAAGGTTTGCGAGGTATGTGGGCAATTTTTCAGTTTGGAAAGATCAAATTATTCACATAGGTGTTATGAGACTTTTTGTAGAGTATGTGATTCATATCGTCCTTTTGGGCATTTCTGTTATATGAAGCAAGCCCCGTCCAAGCCGTTACTGGAAAAGAGTAATTTCATGTTTGTATTCTATGATTTTGAATGCAGACAAGAAACTCTTCTTAAAGGTGCGGTCAACACGTACTTGCACGAACCTAACCTATGTGTCGTGCAGACATGTTGCAAGGCCTGCATTCATATAGATGCAAATGACCATCATTGCACCGATTGCGGGGGCGATAGGACTCGCATATTCGGGGGTGATACCACAATGGCCCAATTTTTCGGATTTATAGAACAAATTAAAGCTTCAAAATTTAAGGATATCACCCTCCTTGCTCAAAATTCAAAAGGGTATGATGGGAATTTTATTTTAAAATATATGATGGAGGTAAAAAAATGGACTCCAGACCTTATAATGAACGGTGGGAAAATCATGTCCATGCGTTATGGCCCGCTCCACTTTATTGACTCGCTGAACTTTCTCCCCATGTCGTTGTCCAAGATGCCCAAGACATTCGGCCTGGACGAGTCTTTGGCCAAGGGACATTTCCCCATTTTTTCAATAAAAAAGAAAACGCGGGGTATAGGGGTCCCTTGCCGCCAAAGGAGGATTACGGCGTCGGGGAGATGTCAGTTGAGGGAAAGGAGCACTTTGAGAAGTGGTATGACGCGTTGGTCAAAGAAAATTATGTCTTTGATTTTAACCGCGAGTTGGAACTGTATTGCGTGAAAGACGTAGAGATCCTACGGAAGGCCTGCCTAAAGTTTAGAGATATGCTTATTGAAAAAGTAAAGGTGGATCCTTTCAGAGAGGCGTGTACTATCGCTGGAGCGGCCATGTTGGTTTACCGCCGTAGTCATCTTAAGGAGAATACTATCGGTATTATCCCTAACGGCGGCTACCGGTGCGCAGACCAACAGTCGCACATAGCTGTACAATGGCTCTGCTGGGAGGCCCATCAACGCGGTGTCTCTATTCTTCATGCGGGTAACGGCCGTGAGGAATATGTGTTAGGGCGACGTGTAGACGGCGTTGTTAAAGCTGGAGATACCACCACCGTCTTTCAGTTTTGGGGCTGTTATTGGCACGGGTGCCCTCTCTGTTATCCGGGCAGGACCACCCCTATCAAAAACAGTCCCCACGAGACCATGGAGACGCGCTATGAAGCGACCATGGCTTGTGTTGAAAAGTTTAAGAATGCCGGCTACACGGTCGTAGAGATGTGGGAGTGTACGTTTAATGCGATGAAACGCACAGACAAGGACTTGAAACAATTTGTACTCCGGCACGAGGTGTACAGCAAGGAGCCCCTCAGTCCCAGGGACGCATTCTTTGGCGGGCGTACAAATTGTATCAAACTCTTCCACGAAGCAGACCTTTCTTGTGGAGAGAAGATCAAGTACTTGGATGTGTGTTCGTTGTATCCGTACGTTTGCAAGTACAAAAAATACCCCATCGGCCACCCCAAAATTCACTTGGAACCAAATTGTCCCGCTATAGATAAAGTAGAAGGCATAGCCAAAGTTACAGTGACGCCTCCGCGGGATTTATTCATGCCCGTATTACCTACACGGATGCACGACAAGTTAATGTTCATCTTGTGCAGGAAATGCGGGGAGGAGAAAAACCAAGGCGCGTGTCAACACAACGACAAAAAAGATCGCTGGTTGACAGGTGTCTGGGTGATTGACGAGATCCGGAAAGCCGTTGAGAAAGGCTACACCGTTGAAGCCGTACACGAAGTGTGGGAGTACAATGTATCTGTTTACGACCGTCAGACACGTTCTGGCGGCTTGTTTCACGGCTACATTGATACTTTTTTGAAAATCAAACAAGAAGCCAGCGGATGGCCAGAGTGGTGTACCTCACAAGATGAGAAGTTAGCTTACATTCAAAATTATGAGGAAAGGGAGGGGGTAAAACTCGATTTCGGCTCTGTTTGTAAAAACCCTGGTCTCCGCACTCTGGCTAAACTCTTTTTAAATTCGCTATGGGGAAAGTTTGGGCAAAGACCCGATTTACCACACGTAGCCGTTGTCAACGACTATCAGGGCATTCACAAGTACCTAACGGATCCGTACATCACCGTGGACAGTGTCATTGATGTAAATGATGAGGTTATGTTCCTCAATTACAAGGATGCGCGTGACGCGTTGCGCCCTAACCCTAACACGAGTGTGGCGGTGGCGTGCTACACGACTGCTATGGCTAGGTTGCACTTATACAGCATCCTTGAAAAATTGGGGGACCGCGTTTTGTATCATGATACAGATAGCGTTCTATTCACGGAACGCCCCGGCGATTGGAGTCCACCGACCGGAGACTTTTTAGGTGACCTCACTGACGAACTTCAAGATTACGGTCCGGGAAGCTACATTAGCGCCTTTGTATCTGGCGGTCCCAAGAATTACGCGAACCGAGTTTGCGTTGGTGGCGACCCTGCCAAAACAAAAACGGTATGCAAGGTTCGCGGTATCACCATAAACTATGGCAACCGGAACGACGTTAATTTTGACGTTTTGAAAGCGATGGTCACCGAACAGGCCGCGGAAAGATACATACAGATACCGCACAAAATCGTAAGAAAAGGTCTTGCGACTGTATGTACCGTTTCGCAGAATAAAGTCTACCGGCCTGTGTACACCAAACGGCGGATAACCGATGATTATAATACGTTGCCGTTTGGGTATCAGAGTCCTTGTAAACGCGTTCGCCACGACTAAAAGGTGATCATTTAGACGGGCTGAATAATCATCTTTTTTAGTCTTTCACTCTAGACAGTTCCACTGACATACCATTTTTCAAAGATTTGAAATTTTTTTTCATATTTTTTTTCTGCATGAAAACAAGCATATTTTTTTTATTTATTTTATGCAGCCGGGATACTTTTTTTATATTTTTTTTATCCGCCAGTATAAATCTCCACCTACCTGGTTATATCTAGTCAAATAAAATTAGTTGTTTGTATATATTTTAATTCTAGTCAATTTTGTTTGTATATATATTTTAAATTCTAATCAAATTTGAAACCATCTGTTAAAATACTTTTTAAACTGGACTTTATAAAATTAGTACCGAGGCCACTATTCCCGCTACGAGCTCAAGAAATTGATTATTGTTTCCATAATATATATATTTTTTTGTAAATAAATATTCCACGTATACTTTTCATCGTATGAGATATACTTGTAAAAAAAAAACACTTTGATTTGTGTAAATAAATATCCCAAGTATACGTTTCATGGTATGAGATATATTTGTAATTAAATATTCCAAGTATACTTTTCATAGTGTGAGATATATTTGTAAAAACTTTGATTTGTGTAAATATTCCAAGTATACTTTTCATAGTGTGAGATATATTTGTAAAAACTTTGATTTGTGTAAATAAATATTTTTTCAAGGTATACTTTTCATTGTGTGAGATATATTTGTAAAAACTATGATTTGTGTAAATAAATATTTTTCAAAGTATACTTTTCATGTTGTGAGATATATTTGTAAAAACTTTGATTTGTGTAAATATTCCAAGTATACTTTTCATAGTGTGAGATATATTTGTAAAAACTTTGATTTGTGTAAATAAATATTTTTCAAAGTATACTTTTCATGGTGTGAGATATATTTGTAAAAACTATGATTTGTGTAAATAAGTGTGTGAAATAAAATTTGTAAAAACATTGATTTGTGTAATTAAATATTATAAAAACTGTTATGTTTGTGTTTTAACGTCTACACCCCCACCCATCTATCCTATAAATACAGGTTCATTTAGCTTATAAGCTCAGTCTTAAACATTATGGACAAGTTGAAACATCCATTTTCGGCCATCATCAGCGGCCCTTCAGGCTGTGGAAAGTCCCATTTTGTAGCCGACTTTATCCGTCACTTGGACACAATGTGTGACGTTAAATTTGATAAAATCACCTGGTATTATGCTTTATGGCAACCGGGATTCGAACAAGACGGGTCAGTCATATTCTGTAAGGGTTTACCGGAAATGGATGACACCTGTGATGACTCTCCTCCACACCTGATTATCCTGGACGATCTGATGCGTGAAGCCAACGAGGTGGTCGTCGATCTTTTCACCAAAGGATGCCACCATCAAAATATTAGCGTCATGTACCTTACGCAAAATATATTCCACCAGGGCAAGGGCCAAAGAGACATTTCCTTAAACGCGCATTATATTGTGCTTTTTAAAAATCCCAGGGATAAAGCTCAGATTCAACACTTTGCACGTCAAGTGTGTCCTGAAAACCCCCGTATTTTACAGGAGGCTTACGCTGACGCTACAAGTACTCCTCACGGGTATCTATTGTTAGATTTTAAACAAGGTACACCCGAATGGTTTAGATATAGAACCCGCACAAATGTCGGGTGCTGCGTGTACCTACCACGCAAAAGCTATAAAAACACCGACACGTCCCAATTACATATCATTTCATAACCATGAGTCCCAAAGTGCTGAAGCAAGCCCCGCTGCTGCGTGCGATGCATCGCATGAACCCACAGCAACGTGTAGCCTTGTTGAAAACGGCCGACAAGAAACTGATTGACTCTGTTTGCGAGTGTGCCTACAACACTTTAAAAGGGCGGGTGCCGTTGAAAAATGCGCAGAAGACAAAGTTACGTGCTCACAAGCAGGTGTTGCGCAAGCTGGTCAAACGGGGAGAGTGCTGGAAGAAGAAGAGACGTCTGCTCGTTCAGAAAGGAGGAGCGTTCCTGCCCTTACTTTTAGCCCCATTAATCAGCGGTGTCCTCGGTTCCTTATTCAACAAGTAGATAATGGAACACACGAAAAAAATGATATTGGTGTCCCCTGAAACATTACACCGTTACGAGCAACACCACCAACAAGCGGCATCGGCCACAAATCTAGTGGTCTCCGAGCTGGACAAGGAAATGGAAAAAATCCTCGCTTCAAAACTTGATGACAAGTCTAAATGGACTTTATACCAACAAGTGCTGCAGCGCTATCTACACTTTAGTCAACAACCTCCACCGCCTGAAAATATCACCACCACCGCGACCGTCCCCGTACTTCCCATCGCGGCTGTACTCAATACTGTACCAGTACAGGCACGTAAAAAAGCCGAGCTTTTACTAGAACATATTAATTCCAGGGGCGGTATCTCTTGGGACGAAGACGGGGAAGTGAGTATTCACGATACACCTCTCCGTGGATCTAACATTGTGGATTTAGTCAACGATCTGGTCAGAGCAAGAAGACACAGCGAGCCGACGGGGTGGCGAGAGTTTCTCACTGCACTTCAAAAAATAAACATCCCGAAAGAATTTATTGTAAATCCGAAACGTTTGGCGCCCATTAGAGATCCGACGCCCGTACCTCAACCACTTACACCGTCGCAACGCCCTAAGAAGAAGAAACTGAAAAGGGTGGACGAAAACAGGTGGTTGCCGTTCAGAGCTTAATGCCCCGTTTAGCCGACATCTACTACGACCCTTCTCATCCTGCTGGGTTTGCAGGGGCGGCGTCGCTCATAAAGGCGTCCAAGAAAGATCCCGACAAAGTACGAAAATGGCTTCGTGCGCAGGACGCTTATACCCTCCACAAGCCGGTGATAAAAAAGTTTCCACGCAACAAGTACGTGGTGTCAAACATTGACGATCTCTGGCAAGCTGATCTCAACGATATGCGAAGTCTCGGAAAATACAACGACGGTGCGGTGTACTTGCTCACCGTCATCGATGTGTTTAGCAAGACGGCCTGGGCGAGGACGCTTCCGTCCAAGACGGGGAGCGTCGTGAGAGACGCCTTTCGGAACATTTTCAAACAAAGCGGCCGTAAACCTCTAAGTTTACAGACGGACAAGGGGACAGAGTTCACGGCACGTCTAGTCCGGAAATTTCTCAAGCAAGAAGGCGTGCATTACTACACCACTCATAATCCAGACGTGAAGGCAAGCATCGTGGAACGATTCAATAGAACTCTGAAAGGACGCATGTGGCGCTACTTTACCAAAAATAACACGTATCGCTACGTGGACGTCCTCCAAGATCTAGTCGACGCTTACAACGGTGCAAAACATTCCAGTATCAAGATGGCGCCTGCCGACGTTTCAGAAACCAACGTGCTTCAAGTCAGAGATAATCTGTACGGCAAACGGGGCCCAAGATCGAATAGTAAGCCAAAACTCAAAGTCGGTGACACGGTGCGTATTAGCAAATCCAAAATGCTGTTTGAAAAGGGCTACGAAAGCAATTGGAGCGAAGAAATTTTCAAAGTCAGCAGCGTCGTGTTGAGGCAACCAGTCGTCTACAGAGTGACCGATCTTGACGGCGAGGAGGTGGAGGGAACGTTTTACGAACCCGAATTGCAACGCGTACGTCTTCCCGAAACTTTTAAAGTTGATAAAATACTACGTGTCAAGGGTAAAGGTGCCAGAAAGAAAGTGTACGTGCAGTGGAAAGGTTACCCCGCCAAGTTTAATTCTTGGATTCCTGCCAGTTACGTCAGCGCCCTACCATGAAGGATCATTTTTTACCTCACCTTGCCGAGCGATAGCTCTATGGGATATTTCCCGAAAAATACCCTCACGAATTTCACCACGCAACTACCCTACCGTCTTACACTCGACGGCCAGTGGGAAGTAGCTCTCGCCGAATTCCAATATCCGTGTTCTTTCACCACCGTACCCGAGGGCAGAAACATTGTATGGTACAACTGGGTTGACGCTAACGGTGTGGAACAAATATTCAAGGATCACATCCCGCCTGGAAACTATAGCACTATCCAAGAAATGGTCAAAGCCCTAAACGAAATAGAGGCGTTTTAAACGGGATTCTGGAGTTGTATTCAAGTACACAAGCACCAACAAAAAAGTGGACGTTGTTTCTTCTTCACCAAATATACAGCTGCTGGAGCTATCTAATCAACTAAGTCTACAGCTCGGTTTCGATCCTAATACTAATCTGATCAAAGTCCCAAAGTCACCGTACGCCGCCAACATTCTACTAGGCTTGCCCTCGCAAATGTACGTCTACACGGATATCATCGATCCTCAGCCCGTGGGTGACATTGTGGCACCTCTTTTACGTATCGTCGGTATCAACAACGCAAACTATCTCTACGGCATACATAAGACAGTTAGCTACGATCCGATGCACTACGTGCCTGTACTTAGAAGAGAAATTGAAAGCCTGGAAATCAATATAAGGACCGACACTGGTGAAGCTGTACCATTCGAGTTTGGAAAAGTGTGCGTGAAACTTCATTTTCGACGCCGCTCAACATGAACTGTCCTTACCAAAGATACTACGTCAACCAGGCTGGAACGGGAATATCTTCGATCTACCACGGTGTTCCCTATCAACGTGGACATGGAATAGGAAGTTTTTTCAGCGGCCTATTCAAGAGCGTCGTGCCTTTGCTGAGAAGTGGCGCTAAAGCCATAGGAAAACAGGCCCTTCATACGGGTATCGACGTGCTCTCCGACGTCGCCAATCAGCGTCGTCCTTTCAAAGAGGCTCTACGGCAGCGTGTCGGCGAGGCTGGAACAAACCTGAAACGCAAGGCGGAGCAGAAGATCGGCACACTGATGACCGGCTCAGGCTATAAAGGGCGTCGTAAGAAGCACCGGCGTCAGTCTTCAGCCGTTACCCGACGTAAAAAGGTCAAGAAAGAAGCTGTAGATATTTTCAGTTGAAATGTCGTTTCTACACCCCCAGTCCTGCGAGTGTGCCAGCAGTGAACTCGATCTATTTTCAGTCCCACCCACGCAAACCAGTCTCGAAAGTGGACAATGGATCCAGTACAAACCTGTCTCTTCACTCACCGATGATTCACCCATAGAATTTACCGTTACCGGTCAAGGCGAGTTCTATATCGATCTTTCACAGACTATGCTCTATCTCAGGGCGGCCATCGTGAAACCCGACGGTGGCTCTTTCACAGAGGTGGATCAAATCGCTCCCGTCAACAACTGGTTGCATTCGCTATTCACACAGGTGGATGTGTTTTTAAACCAGAAACTAGTCTCACCGCCCAGCAACACGTATGCTTATAGATCGTACATTGAAACGCTGCTCAATTACAACGGTGAAGCTAAAAGAACACATTTGACTTGCGGTCTCTGGTTCGCAGACATCCCCGGAACCTTTGAGGAGACTAACGCAGGCAACAAAGGATTTGAGGCCCGTCGCAGTCTAACAGCCAAAAGTAAGACGGTGGATCTTTTGGGTTATCTACACGGTGATGTATTTAACCAAGAGAAATACCTTTTGAACGGTACCGAACTCAGAGTCAAGTTGGTCCGGTCCAGAGACGGGTTCAGTCTTATGGCCGTCCCTGAACTCCCACACTATAAGGTTCACATCGCTGAAGCAGGCCTTCTAGTGCGACGTGTCAAAGTAGCACCTTCTATACTGTTGGCACATGCCAAGGCATTAAACGTCAGTCCCGCAAAGTATCCCATCACCCGCGTGGAAGTAAAAACACTCACTATTCCTACGGGTGTACAAGGGAAATCGCTGGACAACGTATTCACCGGACAACTACCCAAACGATGCATCGTGGGCTTTGTATCAAACGCAGCGTTCAACGGAGACGCCACCAAGAACCCGTTCAACTTCCAAACCTACGGCATGAACCATATTTCGCTGTACGTGGACGGAGAACAAGTGCCGTCGAAACCGTTACAGCCCGATTTTTCAAACGGCAACTATGTCATGTCCTACCACACACTGTTTTCTGGAACGGGTATCCATTTCATGAACGAGGGTAGCGACATCACACGAGAAGCCTTCCCTAAGGGATATCATCTAATGGCTTTCGATCTCACACCTAATCTGTCAGCTCACATGACATCACATTGGAATTTGACGAGGCACGGCTCTCTGAGCATCGAAGTGAGCTTCACCAGAGCTCTCACCGAAACCGTCAACTGTATCGTGTACGGGGAGTTTGCCAACATCATCACCATCGACAAGGACAGAAACGTCGTGACCGATTATGGGAGTTAATATAAACGGCTTCCCGCCCCTTACACACGTCATTTAAATCATGGACGTCATTGTGGATTTCCAGAGCTTCATCGACGACAGCAAGCAGTTTATCGTCAAGGAATTGAGTGTTTTATCTGTATGCGGAACATTACTTCAACATTGGGTGTTAAAGCCCCCCTTCGCTATAAAGGAACTTTCACCGGCTGCCAAAAAGAAAGCCGACTATATCGTCAACAAACTGCACGGTATTCCCTGGGATAGCGGTGATGTGGATTACAGCCTGCTCGAATCCCTCATCTCCCGCGCCACAGCACGTGCAGAAACCGTCTACGTCAAGGGAGCAGAAAAGAAAAAGTTTCTAATCAAATACACGCCTACGCCCGTCGTAGATCTGTACGACAGAGGTTGTTCGTCTTTGAAAACACTTAAATTGGGTCGCACCATGTGCATGGCACATAGTTCTGTTTGGAGTTTCTGTTCGGCCTCCATCGTTTGGGGACTTCGAGACTGGATGATTGAAGATGGACACGCACACCATAAGACATGCGCTGAAAACAAGCCCGTGGTTCCGTTCTGTACGGTCGGGTGTTTTCCCTGCTGATCAACTACCCGCAAGAATAGCGCGACCTGCCGCTCTCATCATCAACACGGATCCACATACCAAGCCTGGGACGCATTGGGTCGCCATCTTTATCGACAAGAACGGCGTGGGAGAATATTTTGACAGTTATGGATTTCCGCCACGTATAAAGTCGCATCTGGCATTTATACGAAAAAACACTTCCCGCACGTCTCATAGCACGCTACAACTTCAAAGCATAGCCTCGGACGTTTGCGGCCATTACTGTCTCATGTACCTTCTCTATCGCGCCCAGAACATTCCGATGAAAACTTTCCTAGCCCTATTCTCACCCACCAATCATACAGGCAACGACGCTAAGGTGGTGAGATATTACAACACATTTTTCAAGAAGCTAGGCGCCTGCCGCCCCTCAAGAGGCTGCGTACAATCAGCGTGCGCCTATAAAAGGGGCGTCACGGCGGCGTGCCGTCCATAACTGTGACACTCGTCGAAGCGATGGAAGGTCAAGACGTTTGCGCCCGCAAAGCAAAGCCGGTGAAGCCGCTCGCCATCACCAGTATTTTCAACACTCTGTTTCCGCTGGACGAAGTCGACGCCAAGCGAGTCATCGTCGGCATGAGCGTCAAGAACAACTTTACGCCCTATGTCCAGCTAGAAAAATGTGGAGGGAATTGTGCGGTATTTAACCGTACAGAGTGGCAAGAACTGGGCAGCTACAAGTCGGTCATATCAAAGTTTTTCAGCAACACGCAACCTCCTCAGAAGATTAGTCTGACTAATCATGAAATCTCTTTGCGACGCATGTGCGGTGACCGTATGGTCGTCATCAGCGAGAAACAAGACGCAGGACTCAAACGGGTCGCCTATCTAGCACCTAGCTGGGCACGTCTTTGTGATGTGTGGGACCTCATCGACGTCGCCGTCGACCGCCGGGATATGTGGTCGACACCCGTCGCACGCTATTGCAACGATTTGATCGACACGCTCGTCGTAGATGTATGCGACACGCTTACAGAATCAGTGGATGTCATTGATCTCGAGCAGCCTACGGTGGAAACGCACATCAGAAACCTGGATCTTATCAGTGCTACCTACTATACGCGCCAAGTCGTCGGTTTGGACTATTACATGCTGGATTGTGAACTAAAAACAATTTTACTAACGCATCTAAAAGACACTGTAGAAAAACGTATGAACGAATATATGCGTCATTCCTGTAAAAGTGTATAATATGTATGTAAAACCTTTAATGTATAATAAATGTATGTTTTGTAATATCGTGTTTTATTCACGCAAAACCTGTCTGTCTCTTACACGTAATGTAAGCATACATGGGTCTCTAGTTGTCAAGCAGCCAACCTAATACATCCCCACATGTCAACGGTAGGTACCAAACAGCCAATTTTAGTAGTCTTTTGTGAGTGGTAGCGGCCCCTAAGTGAGAATTATAAATCCCTGTGACGTTTCTATCTGTAGAGAGAGGCCCCCCGATTTTGTATTATAAGAGTTGTGCCAATGCTTCCGTTATTCATGTCTCGACTTGTCTTGTCAACCCCGTCAAACTGACACTAGGTTTGCGATGACGTCACCAGGGAAACCCATTGCCACATAAAAGGGGCGGATTGCAACATCATGATCTATTCTTGTCTCGACTTGTATTGCCAACCCGCCAAGTTGGCGCCGGGTTGCAACAGAGCGATGACGTTAGCAGGGAAAACCCATTGCCACATAGAAGGGCGGATTGCAACATCATGATCTATTCTTGTCTCGACTTGTATTGCCAACCCGCCAAGCTGGCGCCGGGTTGCGACAGAGCGATGACGTCATCGGAAAAACCCATTGCCAGGGGGGAGAGTTGCCAGGGTCAATGACCTAACTCACGGTTTCAATGTCACGATCTATTCCTGTCTCGACTTCCCTGTAGGTATTTCTTCCCCGTGGCTGATACCTACATCCGTGCATGTCGACGGACGATACCATACAACCAATTTCAGTATACTTTTACGGTGGGGGATGGAGGCCACTAACTGAGGATTATAAATAACTGTAAGGCTTCCGAGGCCCCTGCTTGTGCATAATTATAGCTGTGCCAATGCTCTCTAGTTGCGACTCCAGAAAAACCCATTGCAGATGGGGGAGGTTTGCCAGGGTCAATGACATAGCTCACGGTTTCAAGATCACGATCTATTCTTGTCTCGACTTGTCTTGTCAACCCGTCAAACTGACGCCAGTCACCAGGGAAAACCCATTGCCACATAGAAGGGACGGATTGCGACATCAGAATATATTCTTGTCTCGACTTGTATTGCCAACCCGCCAAATTGGCGCCAGGTTGCGACAGAGCGATGACGTCATCGGAAAAACCCATTGCCAGGGGGAGAGTTGCCAGGGTCAATGACCTAACTCACGGCTTCAAGGTCACGATCTATTCCTGTCTCGACTTCCCTGGTCGAGCCGCCAAACTGGCGCCGGGTTGCGACATAGGGAAAACCCATTACCACAGTAGGGTGGGGGGAGAGGTTGCGACATCATTCAAGGTCGTCACGATCTATTCCTGTCTTGTCAAGCCACCAAATTGGCGCCGGGTTGCGACAGAGCGATGACGTCATCGGGAAAACCCGTTACCGGGGGGAGCAGAGGGGAGGGGAAAAGCCAACAGCCAATCAGAGCGAGGGGGCGTGGTCACGTGACCAAAACCGACCAATCAGAGCGCTGTTTTATATGGTCCAGCTAACTACTTCCGTATCG
The DNA here is from genome assembly GCA_033556935.1 of Timema podura. NCBI lineage: Eukaryota > Metazoa > Arthropoda > Insecta > Phasmatodea > Timematidae > Timema > Timema podura. Next base: position 35,132,945 of record JAVRXN010000014.1, read on the forward strand.
GCAATGTGTCACTAGAGGGTTAAAAGATATATATTTACATAAAAACCCACGAGACTGTTAGTTTCCTTAATATCCCGTCAACCTTGACTAATGCTTTGTCGAAGTCTAATTGTCTGAATTGTATCTGAATTTTCGAACAATCGAGATAATAAAATATTAATTTAGTTAAAAAATAAAATAGCAATTACTATGGTTTTATAGTATAGAGAATTAAAAGTTATTTCTAGTTCTTGACCTAATATATTTGAATATTCATGTACTCAGGTTGTTTAATATATACTTTTTTTGTTATAAACGTGGCTTAATACTCTTTTTAGATAAGAACCTGCATTTGTATAACTATATGCACCTAAGATTTAAATATGGGTGGAAAGATTGTTAATAGTGAACCTATCCCCTTAAAATATGCTAAACAACTTAAATTTGGTTTTTAGTGAGTTCATTGGAAAAATTAAGACAGCGTATTTCTTTTCTTATCATGTAAATTTAACATCCCCTTTAAGAACCAGTTCATTAATAGCACATGACTTACAAAATTAACTTAAATCAAGCTATTGGCCAACAATTAATCACTGTGAAATGAGATCCCTCAGTTTATTCAATGATACATTTTTTGATAATGCTGATAATAGGACCCGGAACCCTTAATTCAGTAGACAGAAAAGCCACTGACTGAGTCAAAGTCCCAAATGCGGAACATCTTGATGAATAAAATGTTCCTGCCCTTGGAGGTAATCTGTTCTACCTTAATGACACTTATCTGACCCCTTGACAAACCTGGTGATTTCTTCTCCAGCAGAATCTCCAGACAGATGGGGCACACGTCTTCCTTGGTGATCTTGCGACTTGTCACTTCTCCGAGCGTTTCATTGGTCAGATCACGTTGCGCTCGCTTCCTGATTGGTTCGCAATGTTTATCTTTGCTGTATAGAAGCCGTGACAGTTCTTGGGGCATCATGCCTAACTGTTCAAGACAAGAAGAGAAGTATGAGTGGTTAGGTGTCGCCTTCTTGGTCGTCGTTAGTGAGGGAGAAGGGGGGGTCATGCACCCCCTCCCCCCCAAGAATCTGCTAAAATAGGACTATTTTGGTACCGTAAAAGAAACAGTGAATTGTTTTATTGAGAAAATTGAAAATCCACGTTTAAATCAATGCATAAGTGATGAAGATAACTTTTTAATATGACATAATATAATTAATTACGTCATCATATTACTCATGTTAATAATTTGGAATGAAATATTTTTTTAAAAATTTCAGATAGTTTATCATTTAAAAAGAAAATGTGTTGGTTCTATCCTTCTAAATATATAATATATAGCGACGATTATGTCTCCTTTAATCTTTTTTCGAAGTCTAACTGCTTGTTTTGGTTATCAACAACTTAATATTATAAATAAACACAGTAAAGAGGGTGTATTACAAGGAAATGTGCCAGAATTCCACTGTAGAAAACAACACCGAAAACATCAATGTGTAAAACCAGCCCCAATGTATCAAGCCTGGATTAGAAACGTATAATATAATGACCTTTGATGTCAGAGCTGAAAACTTCAGTAGATTTTGTCCACGCTGAGTCAATCTTGGAGTTTCCATTAAAATGAAGAGGTCCCAAGTTCTAAACGTCAAGTAGGTAAAGTGCTTGAATAAACACGACTGGAAAATTAATGTCGTTTCCCACGCATCAGTGGTCACACTGTCTAAAGCAACAGGCTAACAATAAACTGAATTACCTGTGACCGTGAAGTCAAAGTTCGAATCTCAGTTGGGTTTCCTGGGGGTGGTTTATGAAATGTTATTTTTCACTGTGGTTTTTCCTTCTAATGTCCACGCAAATGCTAGTTCACTTCCTCTTCAGTGCTCTATATTATAGTTGAACTTCAAATGCTTTGAGTTTTTATTAAAATCATTTGCGATCTTAGTAGGTAAGCGTAGGGGGAAGGGGGCAAAACATCCTGCCCTCCTTGAGTGCACCACTTGAGTCACCACATTAACATATTGATTACCTTATCTTTCTTTAAATATTGCACTTGAAAGATGCACAGTCAAAATCAAATATAATAATATTTAAATGTGCAGGCAGTTACATAAGTTGTGTTAAGAAAAATTGTACAAACTTAAAAAATAGATAAGCTACCTGTGGTAGCTATACAAAACTATGAAAATAAAATAAAATTAATGTTGATAAATTGTATAAGACATGAGCAATTTTAAATATGATTGTATTGACATCTTTATTATTATTATTATTATTATTATTATAAAAAAGGGGGAAATGTTATTATTATTATTATTATTATTATTATTACTATTATAAAATAAGGGGGTCAAATGTTATTTCGCACAAGTTTTTGAAATAGGGTTAGCCATTAGAGCAACTATAAAAAATAAACAAAACATTTCATTTTAAAGAAAATACCGAGAATCGCGTTCCATAAATACATAAATCTTTGTAGTGCTTATATATTATTACTCGCTTTGCTCGCTGGGGGCTTCGCCCCCAAAGCCCCCAATGAGTTTTCTTTGCAAGTGGATATAAAATCCGTAGCTGCTGGTTCAATCCGTTTTTTGACAGGTCTTACCGTTTAGCCACAAGAGACCTCCAAAGAAAGGTCCGCACCGACTTTAAAGTTGCTCCGTCATTTTGAATTTTTTTTCGAGGGTTAAAAGCTAAAATTTTTAGCTTTTTGGAATTTTCCCGTCGGTTACAGGCTAGAAGCTATAAGTTTGCCAAATTTCAAGTTTCTAGCTAATCTGGAAGTGGGTAAACATTGATGTCAGTGAGTGAGTGAGTGAGTCAGCCATGTGGCTTTATAGTAGTATAATTCTAAAGACTACATACATTATAATATTGGGTTAATACGCGTTGTCTGTTTTCAAAATCCGTTTAAAATTAATTTATAATCAGATTAAACGTGAAAAAGAAGTAAATGCTTAAATGTTTCTTACTGGCTTTTTTTTTTTTTTTTGCCATATCTTCTTTAATAGTAATAAAATAAAAGCTCGGAAAGAGGTTCGGGTCGTTATGTCGACTGTTTTCTTCTCAGTGGAATGTAATTTCCTAAAGAGGATGTAACCTTTTCCTCTCCATCCGATCTGTCTCGGGGACGATTTCCGTTCAACTTGAGGGCCCTGGCAAGGAGCAAAATGGTTCTTAAAGAGCTGTTAAAGGAACCATCTCCATAATCACCGCCTTCTTACCTGTGAAGTGTTTTGTCGGTCATTTTAAAGCAGATATATTGGATAGAAAAATGGAGGATGGAGGATAAGAGCCCATTAAAAGAAAGAGGAAAGGAATTGGGTGTAGGATTGCGGGTGGTGGAAGGTTTTAACCGGCGAGAGATATTTTTTTAAAAAAAAAAGAGTGTGAACTTAGGGGGCGTTTAGCCGCAAACACCGCTAATACTAGGGGTTCATTCACACCCACCACCAACCCTCAAAAATGAAAAAGAAGACAGTGGAACAAACCGCTAAGATTGGGTGGAGAAAACCAACACACTACATGCAAGTCACGGAGAGAATGGGAGAAACTACGATCATAAAAAGAAAAGAAAGTGGAATAGAGAGTAGAAATAGAAAATACAAAATAACGTTATCGTAAAAAAAAAGCAAAACCAGATGGTAGCACAAAGCAATTGGATAATTGATATTAGTAAAGGATTTAACTTTAATATATATTACACAGAACCGCATCAGCACATAACTTTCAAACTGACTTAAGTTCATTAATTAATGAGACTTACTAATATTTTTTGAGTCTATAACATCTTGGCTGGGAATTTAACTTATAGTTGATTCACAGCCTTAGTTTACTTGGATGACAGCTCAAAATGTTACTAGAAGTAATCCCTAATAAATCCCTACGCCAACAGCTGACATTTATCACTTTGGATAACTGTAATGAAAACAGATGGTAATATATGAATGTGATAGTTAACCAAAGTAATTTAGGCCAGTATTATTTATATATTTATTTGAGGTCAGGCACAAAGCTTATTTATAATTTTATTCCACTTAAAAAAATAATTCACACCACTTTCACAAAAAATTCTAACGAACATAGCTTCAAAATGACGACCGATGAATTTAAACCATGTGATTGAACATGACAGTAAACAAGTTTTTTACAATGATGCACCCACGCAGTTGATGAAAATATTTTATTTAGTTAACTATTTCAAAATACGATAAAATAAACATAAAATCATTTATTATATATAAAAAAATTACAAGTATTTTTTTCTCTTTTCCAAGTAAATACGATGCCTGTATTAAAAGGTATTATTGTATGCACAATATTACACATAATCAATAACGTTCCAAAACGAAGAATAAGTACTTTTAATTATGTTTAAAATATTGTTTCGAGTTGGATAAAAAGAAATGATTTAAAGTAATGAAATAATATTAGAAAACTTAAGTTTATGTTATTTTTAATTAAAATATAACAGGTAATTAAAAAACTTTACATTTAAAACAAAAGAGTGATCTTTTATAAGTGTTGGCAACCCAAAACCTAAACATATGATTTTAGAACTGTCATCCAGGTAAAAACCTATCGTGAACGGACTCTAGTTGGGGTATGGGGGTAAGAGGATTATTTTGGAAAAGAGAACAAGTAGCAATGTCTCTGCCCATTCCGGCAAGACAAACCAGTGACCTTCCACCTCGGCCTGGTATGTTATGTTCTGCTAGTCGTACATCGAAAACAACGAGTTTCATAAAATAGACATTTAAAATATACATTTGTAACCAGCAATTTGGACACAGTAATAAAATTAATAAGTAATAAGTTATTAAATAACTGATATTTTATTCCTGTCACAGTGTTATGAAATTTGTTTCTTGTGAATATTTAAAACTTTATCAGTTGTAGAATTTTGAAGTGTTGCCTAAATAGGCATAATAATAGGACACTTTCAGCTTGTTTTGTTCTTTAACTCTGTAAAACAAATTTCAATATCAATAAAGAGCAATGTTATAGTTTAGTTATAGTATTTTATATAAGTATAATAATACATACTTTAATAATGATAATCTTCTATATTAATAAAATGAAGAGTTTGTCATGAGTGTTGAGCGATATCTATCGCAAGCAGAGGCTGAAATTTTAATATTAGTAGCCCGCATGCACAAACATGTGCATCTCGAGGCAGAAATTTTCAAATTTGGATTAATTTTTTTTAAATTAATTAAAAACTGTGTCCGAAGAAATAAAATGATTTTTTTCTGTCTGTTTTAAGAAAATAAAAGCGTTACCAGGGTTAACCACGCAATACATTATGTTGTTACCGAGGGCAACACCGGGTACTTTTGCTGGTATTTAATTATGACGAAGAAAATTCTAATTCTACAATTTGTTCCTATGGCACGCGAGGAAACATTTTATCTGAAAATTATTGACACGAGTCAGAGGAGTTAAATCACATACGGCCCATCGCCTACCTGATAGGCCAGCGGGTCGTCTGGTCGAAGCTTCAATTTCCTCAGGAGGACCCAACACAGGTGTAGACAGAGGTCGTGACTTTTCCTAAACTCGTGGCAAGAACATTGGTGAGGATCGCCCAAATAAACCTGGAACGTGAGCAATCATTTGTTTACGTCACCGCGGCCTACTACTTACTATCTGTTAACCGGTCCCGTGGTGTAGTGGTCAGTGTACCTGGCTACGATCCTAGGGGTCCCGGTTTCCATTCCCGGCTTGTACCTAGGGTGTTTTTCTCCTTTAGAGGAATGATCTCAATTCCCTATGGTCACCAGAGGTTGGTAAATTAGGCTTAAGGGTGCTACATGGGCAGGTAGAAATACCTCGTCGCCTTTTGGGAGTAAAAAAAAATATTTCACCTCTTCTCTTTACTTATCTTTCTTTCTCTGAGTTCGTAACAGATTAGTGAAAGAGGAAGGACGAAAGACTTGTCATTCAAGGCCGGGATGAGTCATTCACCAGTAGAAGCGATATCTTTGCCACTCTTTTGGTTTTTATTTCACAACAGTTCACTCACTGGCTTGATACACAACCAATTTACTTCCAAATTTAGACAGTGGTCGAATTGTTTAAAAGACATAAGAACATTACTATTACAAGTTGCTGGTAATGCTGCTCTTGTATATTAAATCGTGATTTACATTCCTGTACATAAAATAATTAGGTACTTATAACTTTATTTTTTAGCTTTGTATCTAAATATTGATTTTTAGGTTAAATTTTCCACAACCATAAAACTACTTGTTATGGATTAAAGAAATGAAAGAAAGGTTTAATTTTAAAGGACTTGTACCCGCATTAACGTGGAGAGTGAATGGAAATCGACCATTCAGGACAATCCCCTCTCTACAACAGACCGGGATTCAAACCCTAACCTCCACGTCAATGGCAACCAATTCTATTGTTAGAGTGACGCCTTAGCTCATTCGACCCTTTGGGTAAATCCCAGCCGGAGAGTAGTTTGAACTCATTTAATTTTTTGTTTAAACATCTTATAAAATCATGACTAAAAAAATAATAGCCCTCTCCAGTGGGCACGTGAACAAAATCATTTCTATCATCAAATATAATTTACAGGTGATGGGTAGGTCGGGGTTGTAATTCCAGTCGTGTGGTCTGGGATATTTTTCCTTCGATTATTTTTCACTCTATCTTCACACAAATGAGGGTGTAAGACCTCTGATTGATAATTTCCACTTTCTTCCCCTTTAGTGTGATTATTGTATTATTAGGGAACTCAATCATTATTTAAATGTGTAACAGTTGCATAACAATCATCTTTCTTTCCAATTTTAAAGTAAGTGGTGGTGAAAACTTTAATTGTATAGAACGTTTAGATATTTGTAGTACAATATTTTGATTTCTAGTTGGTGTAATTAAAAATATTATTTGACAACTTTATAATATGTTTTTTTCAATAATATTCGATAATATGGTGTAGGTAAGCGTGACCTTTAAAATTACTTATTAGTTATACCCACAAAATAATTACGAAATATTATACTTGTGTTTTGATTTATTTCGATTTTTATATTCATAACTTATTTTGTATGTTTCAAAATATTTATATTATAAGCCAACAAAAATATATTACATTAGCTATCAATAAGCTTGAATGGATATAGTTTTTACATAAGTCATAAAAAATTAGTTTAATTTGTTGGTATGTAATTAAAATAGCTTTAAAATATCTACCAACGAGTAAAATATGTTTGTTTCAATCTCTACGTGGAGAGCCTAAACAAGGGAAGTAGTGTTGAATATATTTTTACAACCAAATAAAGTTGAAGTAAAATATAAATCTAGAAATAAATTTAGGCAAGGAATGTACACCTAATGAAGGGAGGCAATGCCCACTATATGTGTACACCTGATGAAAGGTTACAATGTCCACTATATGTGTACACCTAATGAAAGGTAATAATGTCCACTATATGTGTACACTGTACTTTTAATGAAGGGGTCCAATGTTAGCTATATGGGACTTCACTATCTGCATGGTTCAAAGCAGTAATTCCAAACTTTTTTTTTAAACCTACTGCCCCCTTTTGAGAATTTGATGCTGTTACAGCCCTCACCCCCAAGTTAAATGTAATATGTATTCTGAAATCAATGATAATAACCTTGCAGAAATACTATCTTGCCAACAGGTCAATATTTCTTCGTTTGAAAAAAACATGATCACAAAATAAATGCACATTTTACGTGGCATAATTTATAATTCTTATGAATAAAACACACGTTAAAACATAACTTATGTTAAATGGTTATAAAAATAAGGACTTGATCGTATTGTCAAAATTATAGAATATAAGAAACTTTTGTTAAATATTCTATAGCTTGTATTTATTAGCATAAAATTATTCCTGCAATATCAGTAAAAACCCATACGCTGCCGTACAACTCCCTTGAAATTATTTACCACCCCTGGATGACGGTATCACCCAATGTGGGAAATACTGGTCTAAGGCTTCATTCTCGTGGTATCATCGTCGTGGCCTGGGGATGACGGGAACATTGGTTTTCAAATCACAGTCGGGTATGAAACACTAAACGTATACCACAAAGCTTAGAAAAATTCTGTTCACTATACGTAGAACTAGATCACAAAATAAAGGAAAATCATGTTCACTACACGTATACTACAAAGTTTAGGAGAATTATGTTCCCTATACGTAGGTTATATTACAATATTCAAAATTTACAGATTCCAGCGAAAAAACGAAGCGAAGGTGGACCGAAGAAATTCGTTCCCTGGCAAGTACTGAAGAACTCTCCTATGCAACCAAAATGAGCCTTCGAGATTCAGAAAAATTGTATACTGCGGAAGTTGTGAAAGATGTGACATCGGGAAGCCCATCAAAAGCTCAAAGGTATCGAAAATCTTTGAAGTTTATTCCAGAAACCATTATTTCCGGCGATAACGCTCTTTCACTTATAATTGAGTAGAAATTATCGCGAAGTCAGTATCAGGGTTTAAGAAATATAAGCTTAGAAAATAATTATAAATTGTAACCCTCGTATAAAGAAGTTTTAAAGGCTAAACGTAAATATTATCCTGATACATCAAGCATCACTGTAACTGAATGCAGTGCAGAAGTAAAACTACAGGCCTTATTTGACCATACAGTTGAACACATTTTGTCGACTCAAATGGACGTTATTAAAAGCTTGAGTTCTGAAAAACGTCTTAACTTGAATTTTATTTGCAAGTGGGGTTGTGATGGCAGCTCTGGCCAAAGTACGTATAAACAAAAATTCAGTGATGATGACGGAAGTAAATCAGATGCATATATTTTTTTCACTTCACTTGTTCCACTACAAATCATATCCGAAGATGGAGTTACTGATTCAAAAATCCAAGACCTTCATCTCCTCGATTTTGTAGGCCAATTAAAATTGAATTTTTGCACGAAAATATGGAAGACACTGTAAAACAAACTGAGTTTGTTAAAGAACAAGAGACAAAACTTGTACCTTTTGAGATTGTAAGAAATGGAAAAGAAATATCAGTTTCTTATAAACTTGCGTTAACGATGATAGATGGCAAAGTTTGTAATGAAATTACCAATACTGTATCCACTCAACGTTGCTATTTATGCCAATCAAATTCCAAAGGCTTTAATAATATCGACGATATTTTATTAAAAAAGATAAATCGAGATAGTTTATCGTTTGGGTTGTCTACACTACACACGTGGATTCGATTATTTGAATGTTGTTTACATTTGTCCTATAAACTAGAGATTAAAAAGTGGCAAGCGTGAAGAAAAGAAGATAAAGAAAAAACAGAGAATAGAAAAAAGAATATTCAAAAAAGATTTCCGTCAAAAATTAGGACTTATTGTCGATCAACCAAAGCCTGGATTTGGTAGTACGAATGAAGGAAATACTGCTCGGAGATTTTTTGAAAATTTGTCTGTTTCCGCTTCTATAACGGGCGTTGATGAAGGTCTAATTAAAAGATGTCATGTTATATTGCAAGCCATTTCAAGCGGCCATGAAATTGATTTAATTAAATATAAAGAATACAAATTTGAAACAGCTCGTAAATTTGTGGATTTGTGTCCCTGGCTTTACATGCCAACTTCTCTACATACACTTTTGATCCATGGCACTGAAATCATAGCTAATGCATTAGTGCCGATAAGACAAATGTCTAAAGATGCGCAAGAATCTTGTAATACATATATAAAAAGATATCGTGAAGACTTCGCGCGAAAATGCAGCAGAACAAAAACAATAGAAGAGTTTATTTTACGTTTTTTAGTAGCATCCGATCCCTTTATATCAAGTTTGAGAAAATTGCCTAAAAAAAAAAAAGTAAAATCTATGTCACCAGAAGCAGTTGAATTATTAATTTCACCAACCATTTATATGTGTCATGCTGCTGGCTACAACACTTCTTCTTTTTCGATGCCAGAATCTTCTGATCACGATACAGGTAACTCAACTGTTGGCAATGAATAATTTTCATTTACATATTATGTAAATAAATGGTACGGCACACCGCACAGACTTTCTATCTCTTTCTATAAACTCGTAAGATTTCTGAACGGAATAATGTACATTGTATCATCACCACTCCACATAAGAACACGCATAAAATAATATACAATTATATATAATCAATGAGAAAAGAGGCGCATCTTTGTCCACCTAAGAGCATTTCAAACAGTTTAATGTCTTCCACAAGGGTCAACACTTCGTAATAAAATTTCGATTTTTGGTTAAAATCTTAACATTTTATAAGGTGTTGCAGATCTTCAAATCATCGCATTGATATTTAATTAATCATTTATACATTTTGACCAATAAAAAATGTAAATATTGACTATTGAGTCTAAAATGGAGATAGATCATTGCTGTGCAAACATTTATCCTAAGAGCTTTAAGGAAAAATAACATACTTTTTTAGATACTTATATTTAATTACTCTATGGCATTGGAGAATTATTGCGTTAAGACTTAAGTAGTATATCTTTACAACTAAAGCTCACAAAATTGTATTAATATATTTGCAAATATCTCAGAAACTGTTGCTTTTTATAAAATATATGTCAAATAAAAGTTTTTTATTTCTAATAGTCCTACAATTTTGCAATGATAAGTTGTTTAGTTTCTCCAATAGTTGTGGAGATACGGAAATTAACGCTTCTGTAAAGTACCCTAAAAATCATTTCATAGGAAAATGAAAATAGCCAGTCTATTTATAATCTTAATCAACGCCTAGATACGAATTTTAATCAAAATCGTTTGAGCAGATTTTGAGAAAACCAATTTTTTCTCTTTTCGCCCTTCAGTAAACTACCCTTAATTTTAAGTTTTTATAGACACACAGACAGACGGCATTGCAAAGACTATTTTTTAGGTTTCGGGAGGTCATGAGACGTTGACATCCATCAACATTTCAAGTTAGTTTTTTTTTACGGTCGCAATACTTAAACTTTAATGTCCAAAAAGTTAAAAATATATATATAGTTGCGTATAGATTGAAAATTATTGATTTTATAAGAATATGTTTGGAATAAAATATTTGTATTATAAATATATATACATATTTGTAATGCTAAGTAATTTCATATCTCAAATAGTTTCGAAGCTATTATAAAAAATGTTAATTTACGCATCAGACCGGAGCCCTTAAAGCGATTTTGCCGAAATATTGAGAGTAGCCATTTTGTTTGTAATATTTATTAATGTTCATAAATGAAATTTAATCAAAATCGTTAGAGCCGATTTTGAGAAAATCGACTTTTTCTCTTTTTTCCCTTCAGTAAACTACCCTTAATTTTAGGGGTAGATATCCAATTCCAAAAACCCCTTGGGGCAACCCTATGAAAACCCTAGATATCAAGTTTCAGCTCAATCGGTAAAATAGTTTAGGCTCTAGTTGGAGGTACAGATAGACAGACAGACAGATGGAAATTCAAAAACCACTTTTTCGGATTCAGGAAGTCATGAAACGTCAAAATTCATCAAAATCTCGAGTTCGATTTTTTTGACGATCACCATACTTTCTCTACCTGTAAGATAGAGAGAAAGTAAAAAGGGATAAATACAGATTTATTTTATACATATCACTTTGTATTTAATTCTTAAATTATTAAGTTTTTCATTTTATTTGTTTTAATTTTTTCAGTCTCATTGATTGAATAGTACAATAAAATATTTTGCAAAATATTTCTGCGTGAAAGTTGTTAAATTTTAGTCAATATATGGGAAAAAAATCACTGATTGTGTAATTTAAAATGCTTCAAAAGAGATAGTAAATTTATTATTATTATTATTATTATTATTATTATTATTATTATTATTATTAGCACCGCGTCTTACTACCCATTTGGATTATTAGTAAATATACATGTTTTACTTATTAACATAGATTATACTTTAAATTTTACAGTTTTCTATAAGAAGATCAAGTTTTTGTTGACAATACTCTAACTTAAATAAATATATTTTTAAAGTCAAATGCAATTTAAAATAGCTGTAATTTTATTTCAAATATTTTCAAGAATAGGGCCTATAACCCTACATGAATACAGATTCTAAAGAATTGGAAGAAATCTCTTGCGTAAGAACTCTTTTTTAGTGTAAAACACATGCTTTCAGAAACAAATATTTTATAATTTCTTAAAGTTATTTTCAAGGTAAATAGTACATAAGTATAATTTCTAAAGAAAGATTAAATGTAAACAGTTTTAAAAAAAATAAGTAGTTTCCAAATCATTTCTAAATTTATTTTACTATTTAAATATAATGCCAATTTTTGTAAAAAATAAAAATTAATCAAAAGCTAAAATTAATATTATTACTATGTTAACTTTGCCCCACTCTCCCCTATTTAGAAAGTTTTTTTTTCCTTAAATTGATTTCGCTCGGTTTCGTGGGTTAAATAATTATTTAATTTAAAAGTTTATGACTTTTACTATTTAAATATTTAACCAAAACAAATAATAGTTCTACCCGGTTTCGTACGTTATTGTATTATTGGGTTAGAGTAAAAGGTTTTTTTTAATTCTAATGTATAACTTCAATAAACAATAGGTTTTTTCCTGTATCGTGGGTTATTGAGACATAGGCTTTAAAGGTTATTGTTTCAATATAAATAAAAGTTTATGTTCTTCTTGTAAATCTTTTATTCTGCTACACCTTAAATTTTTCCTGGTTAATAAGGTGTAGTAGGGCTTATTATATGTTATTTTGACTAAATTATATATGTTTAAATATTTATGCTCACCATATTGGATCCGTAATTTTATTATTTTGCAATTTTGACTTTGGTTTCGTAATCAGTGACCTCTAAAACCCCGAGGTACCAAGTTTCATACAAAATGAATAAAACTGGAATATTTTGCCGGCTTTTATGAATATAGAACCGCCATAATGGGTCCATCATTTTGTTTTTTCAATTCTGACTTTTGATTCGCAATCAGCAACCTTTAAAACCCCTATGTACTAAATTTCATACAAAGTGAATAATATTTTCATATTTTGACCAGCTTTTCGGGATTTGGCCCCACTGTGCGGCGGTGGGAAACGCTGCTTTAAACACATGCATTGGTGGTCATAAAATGTAATGCTTCTGGCTCTCAAAAAACTGGATTGATTTGAGTAAGAGGTAAATATACGAATACTAACTAGATTCACAACATCTAAATTAGCCTGTTGTTTACCCATGCTCACTCCATGCTGATGCAGGTGCACATTTGCTAAACTACCTAATCACTCCATTGCACTTAAATCACCTCTTAATAAATATGGTAGCTAAGTAATTAAAAAATGCAGGTTGTGTAGCACACGTTTAAGTGTTTACATCTAGAGGATACTAGTTTGATACCGGGGGTGCTAGAGAATCAAATTTATATTTGCAGATGGATACGTCCTTCTATTTGAATGGTGAATATCTAGGCTATATTTCTGAGTGTGAAGTATAGATCACATTGTTTCCTAAGTTAGGTTGTCTGTTTAAAAAGTGTACGTTAAATGCATGAATATAATTAGGCCTGTGTCATTTTTAAGCAATTCACTGTTGCTATATATACTAAAAAAAAGTCACCTAAAATCAGCAATAAATAGTTTCTTCCCCTTATTTCAATTTCTTTTCTTGCAGTGGGCTGTGAGGTATAATCTTATTTTTATCCCTCTTCTATGGTCCGCAGTTGTAACTTCTCGATTCATACTTACTAAAATGTGGTCAAAATGTATTTTTCAATAATGAGCGCCACGACCTGCAAGCTTCTAACGAAGGTAATTAGCCGGGTGGAAGTACAAACAGCAAGAGAAAGCGAGAGAAGGATTAACCTGCTCGTCTGCAATTCTTTCACTTCTCCTACACCCTCCTTCGCTCAGAGCAAAGTTTGACCGGTCCTTTGCCGTGTGATGGCGTTAGTGCACAGGGAAAATATTACCAGTTGCTACCTCTCAGGTTAATATAATGCCAATAAATTTTGTGTTGTGACCCCCCTAATAAATTATATAATTCTATTCACAAATCTCCATTCTATGTTCCTATAGTATTGCCCTTTCATTTCCCTTGGATTTAGGTCTTTAACAATCAACTCGAATATCGCTTATTTTGACTTTTCTAGGGGCAAAATTTCATATTTTAAACTATGTTTACAGATCTCTCTTATCTATAGAAGCATAGAATAGAGTTTTGTATTCATTCCAGTGAAGACCAAACTTCAATACAACTAATAGTTTTATCAAAATCGTGATAGAGCTGAACACTTGTGTGACACTGTATTGGCTCCCCTATGTAGGCCCCTTAAGTTAGGTTCGGCCAGACTGACAAGCGTGCGAGTGAGCTCGTGATTAGCAGATAACTCTCGTTAGTTGTTGACGAGGAGGCTCCGAATCTTGGCTGAGTGAACTGAGGGGGGTTTTAACAAGTGATTTATTGTTGTGGTTTTCTCATCCTCTCTCCACGCTAATGGTGATTCTTATTTGTAAAGTCCTACTTTGATAATATTAAAGTATTTTAACATATCAGTTTTACATATATATATATATACACATATAGGTATGGTTTATGATCTTACCAATTAAATTCGGCCGTTAGTAGCAAGTGTGCTAAACCTATCAATAGTAATAAAATGTCAAAATGAGAAGTTTTCCTAGCACTCAATGAACCAACATACAATAATATTGCACCCGCCTCGGTGGCGTAGTTGGCTAACGCGCTAGTCGTGTTGAGCTCGACCGCCGAGGACGGGGAGATCGAGGTTCGAATCTCGGTCGGGTGAACTGGGGGTGGTTTTTCCTAAATTGTTTTACACTCTCCCTCCACGCAAATGCGGGTTCACTTCCTCCAAATTCAACCCTCCCATTTCCTAATCCATTAGCGTAATTAGTACTTAAGCGTATAACCCGAACGGGTAGTAAGACGCGGTGCTAAAAATAATAATAATAATAATAATAATAATAATAATAATATTGCCCAGCGCCTGTAAACTAGACTGTACCGGGTCAATCGCGCGTGCTTGAAAAATAGAACCAGTTCTATCTTTCAAGCGCGCGTGCTCCAGTCTGGCCACCTCTCATTACAACCAATGTGTTCTATTTTATATTTTAGTCGCTCGCTCAGTCTGGCCGCCCCCTAAGAAGACCGAACATGTGTGTCTAAGTCCTTCCCAGTTATGTGTGCTATAGGATAAAAAATAACTACTTGTTCAAGTTATACGCATATATGATAATTACTCTCATGGGGTAGGGATTAGGAAGCAAGTATTTTAGAGGTGATCTACCCGCATTTGCATGTAAGGAGTCAGGTAAAACCTATCTCAGTAATCACGACTGGGATTCGAATCCTGATCTTTCCATCACTAGCAGACCAGTCTAACACGAGAGTGACGTCTGAGACCATGCGGCCACTGAAGCGGGTTTGTCTCTCTCTCTCTCTCTCTCTCTCTCAAATACGCGTCTTCTAAATCTAGAGCTAAATCCGCACATAACTTCTCAAGACACGCACCTGTGGCCACATGGACAAAAGCGTCAGTCTCGTCTTGTATGAATTGTCGGTGACTGGGAGGTCAGGGTCTGGATCGCGGTTAAGTTCCTACATGGTTGCCCACCTCTCCCTCCACGCAAATGCGAGTACACTCTATATACACAGATAATATCTTACTATCGTGGTGAAGAGTCCAAAGGCGTCACCCACGCCGATGTCCAAGTGAGGTAAGGCGTCGTCAGACTCTCAAAATGTTAAATTGCTGGTAATGAGGGGGGCACGAGGAATAGGGCGAGGCTTGATTTCTATTCTCTTCCCACGTTAATGTGGGTGCACTTCCTTTGAAAAATTGCCTCATCGCTACAACTCAGATCAAGACATAGCTTGTGTTGAAAGTAATAATTTTTAAAATTTGAAAAAAAAAAATCCCTTCTACCCTTCTAAGAATTACCAGATATATATATATATATTTCAATTGTCCATAGGAAGACACCTGAAAAATAAAAAAATTACTAACCTCAATTTTATGTATTTTTTTATCTTTTTGTTAATTTGGGGTTTTAACGTGCACTATATGAACCGACTGATCATATCAGCACAAAATAATGTCTATGAGCGAGCGCGAAAGTACCTACCAATTTTCCCTAGTAAAGGTAATGTCACATACCTTCCAGGGTTCTTTTACACCTCACAATCGACATAGGAACAACGGCTTTACTTCCCCTCCGAAGGAAATTGTGCTACGGATTTTTATCACCCCAAAAAAATCGTTGACCCCAGTTGTGTTTGAACCCACGAACATCGGGTCCTGAGGTGAGCGTTTTACTTCAAGTCACCGAGGTTGACTTTATGTAATCATACACTGAACAATCCGAGGTCATGATTTCTCATCCTTGCAAGTTTTGACAGCTGATTTTAGTGAATTTTAATTTTTTAATTTTGGTTACTACTATATCAATGGTATTCAACCATTTAGGGTACCCCTAGATATAATTTCTCTTCAAATTAGTACCCCCAAAATTTTTGGTTCATAGTGGAAGTTGTACATATTCTATAATTTAAATCTAAAACAAATATAAAAAGTGGCATTCAAAATAATATATAAAATAATAAGTTTTATGAAAATAAAATTGTACCCTCTTATAAATATATTTAATTTAAGTACCCCCTAAAATACCCCAGGTTTAATACAACTGCTCTATATTTAGATTCATAAACGCGATTTAAAAGGTTATTTTTATGTCGAAACGGTTGAAATTAGTTTAATTCATGGTCAAGAACACGAAGACATTAGTCCTACAACCATGTTATAAACCGCTTCAGTGGCCGGATGGTATAAGCCGTCTCTTTCGTGTTAGACCAGCCTTCTGATGACGGTGATATCGAGGTTCGAGTCCCTGTCGGGTCTACTGAGGGTGGTTTTCTTAAATAGTTTCCCCACTCTCCTTCCACGAATATGTGGGTAGATTACTCTTAATGTTACTTTAATCCTACCTCATTAGAGTAATTATCATATATGCTTATAACCTGGACAGGTAGTAAGGCGCGGTGATAAACAACAAAAAACCGTGTCCGAATCCCAAACATAGATTTCAAGAAAACATTTACTAGGCAGGAAACGATTGAGAATGTGTACATAACATTAACCTAAAAACATCATTGAATAAAAATTAATCACCAACATTTTTGTCGAAGATATATTATTCACATCCATCTTCTGAGGGGTGATATTTCGGAACACATTTCGTTGGGCAAGTGTTTGAAAGTTTCTACAGCGGGCAGCTGCCCATGCCATAACGTTTTACCCAGCCATGCGTTAATTTTCAATGATGCCAGACAAATCTACAAGCCAAGCGAGGAAAAAATAGGGAGATTTAATATGACATATAAAGATAAAAAAAGTAAAATTAAGCGTTGTGTATTTGACCACCCGTGGGCTTCACAGTATATTTTCCTAACTAAGGGGTCCACCCACCCTGGCAATGAGACGCATTACAGACGGCGAGAAATTCCGCGTTATTTAAAAGGTGGTTAGTTTCCTAAAATAGGGGTTAAAAACATCAACATTTCCCTAAAAAAAATAAACTCCATGGCCCGCAAGCAAGTTATATCGACCGAGCAACCCCCGCCTTTAGAGAAGATATGCCAACATTTGAGGATAGAGGGTGTTCATATGATCAGCACAACGAACCTTCCAGCTGTTAATCTCAGTTTTCTAAACAGGAGCTGCTACTTATTTATTAAAGTAGCTCCTCATCTGTCCTCACGAGGTTGAGTTTGACCCCGTTTCAAACCTACTGGTTCACACAAAAGTTCTGGAAGAGCCGGGAATCAAACCCGGGACTTCTGGATCTCATCAGTAGACCACAAAGGTGGTCCTAACGTTTTCCTATAGTATTAAAAATCTTACATTTTAGGTTAAATAACTAAAAGGAGGTAAAGTTATGAAAAAGTGAAGTTATCTCATTTTCTGAGACGTTTCACGAGAAAGGTAGTGGTTCGAAGATCAAAGTAAACGATTAGAAAAATAGATCTAGCCTTACTCAAACAAATAAACTCGACTTTTAACAAGGACACAACAGAACGTTTTAAATAATTATGGATTATTTTAGTGGTTTTAAAGCATAAGCATTGTCAACCTCGGTTGTCTTGGGGGTAGAATCCTCATCTCAGGACCCGGTGTTCGTGGGTTTGAACTCAGCCAGGGTCGGCATATTTTTCTTGAGCGATAAAAAAATCCGTAGCACAACTTCCTTAGAAGGGAAAGTAAAGCCATCGGTCCCATGTCGAGTGTGACATGTAAGAAGGTATTTGAAAATACCTTTCCCAGCAAAATTGGTCGACCCTTTCGCGCGCTCTCTCTCTCTTTCTCATAAACATTCTCGTGTGCTGATATAATCAGTAGGTTCAGAAAGTTCACGTTAAATATCTCGAATAAATAAGTAATTAAAAATAAAATAAAGCTTCAGAAATGCCATCCCCATAAGAATTACGAGAATATGAGGATATTTCCCTTCAAGTAGGTGGCATTCTCATGGTGACTTCATTAGTACCCTCTTGTGGTAATGATCAGAACTCTCGCTACAGTAGCCCCATGGATTCTTTGGTGCTGACTGACAGTTCACAGCTGACTTCTGACAGTCTACATTTAGGTATACAGTAAAACCTTGGATTGCGAGCATAATTCGTTTCGTAAACGTGTTCGTAATACAAAGCACTCGTATATCAAAGCGAATATCCCCCATAAGAAATAATGGAAACTCAGATGATTCGTTCCTCAACCCAAAAATATTTAATCTGAAAATGATTAATACCTTTTTTATTTTCGTTATTTAAATGTAACTGTACTGTAATCAAATTTATTAATTAAATTTAATCGTGGATAGTGTGAGGTAGACGAGAGAGATGAGAGGAGGAGGTGGGTTATAGTTTAGGTCGACTTTCACTGTCACTAACAGAATCACTGCTATATGTTGGATCACTGGAATATTTTTCTTTTTGTGCGACTTTAACAAAGAACCTATCCAATGACACTGCTCGGCAGACAAAGCGTAACCGTAGTTCTACTCGTATTGCAAGATATCGCTCGTTTATCAAGTTAAAATTTATTGAAAATTTTTGCTCGTCTTACAAAACACTCGCAGACCAAGTTACTCGCAATCCAAGGTTTTACTGTATACCTAAATTTTGACTGTCAAAAGTGACAACTGCTAAACACATGTTTTTTGCAGATCATATGGTTCGGCGTAGGTATACATAATTTGGTGTGGTAGGTTTTTAAAGCCGTCAGCTGTCAGCTGTGCGCTGTCAGTCTGCACCAAAGAAGCCATGGGGCTACTGTACTTGTGTGGAATCTTGGGATGACTTGAGGTGGAACGGAAAGGAAAGCGGGACAAGGTTTGTATTTTTGAAATGTCTATAACATAAAACATTTTGAACCAAAATAGATTAATTTTTTTTTTCAGTAGATAGATTTGGTTTAATTTTCTTCACATAATAATCTCAACAGTCCTTAAATATTTGTCGTGAACCTCACAGAATTTAATAACGAATTTTTCTCTTCAATTAAAACAATTCATAGCCAAACGCTCGTTTAGGCTATACGCAAATGTACTAATTACCCTAATGTGTCAGGGACGAGAAAGGCTGGATTTAGAAGAAGTGTATTCGCATTTGTGTAGAGAGAAATTGGAAACCATTTAGGAGCAACCACACTCAGTACACCCAACTGTGGTTCTAAACCCCAATCTCCCCGTCATCGGAAGTAAAGTATATTGTGAGAGTGACGTCTTAAACGATACGGCCACCGAAGCGGGTTGTAGAAAAATAAGCTAAGCACATCTACTGAAGCAGTATTTTATTTATTTTGGCCAAAAAAGGATTTTGTTATAATTTTTTTTCTAAACAGTCACCCTCCTTTCTATCCCACCTGAACGGGACGTTTCGGAGATATTTAAAGTATTGAATGTGTAGTAAGTAAGCTTGTGTTGTCTTAGGTCAGGTTTGTTTATCAGTTGTGAGCTTTCAAATAACCCTACTCTACAAAATGTACGATACATCTGTAAAAATGAAATATAAACGTTTACGTTACCAGCCTGGGTTTCCGGCGCGTCCCCTCCTTGACGTCGAAGGCGAAGGGTCCCCGCTGCCTGAGCAGGAAGAGGGGTGGGCTGTCTAACGCCTGCAGATGTAGCATCTGAACCGCCTCAGGGCAGTGCTTCCTCCACGGAGTGACGCGGGCCATTCGCTGTCTCCTAGTCTTCTAGTCTCCTGTCTTCTAGTTGTGGATACCTGCCTGGAACCCATATAATACCTCGAGATGTGGCTTCTCTTTATCACCTCCGAGAAGAGATAACTTTACCTGCTGACGCGGGATACTTGCTGCTTCCAATCTAGTCTGGCCGTGATCTACCACTGCCTGCAGCTAATAGCACCTGCTGACACGGGATACTTGCTGCTTCCAATCTAGTCGGGCCGTGATCTACCACTGCCTGCAGCTAATAGCACCTGCAGGTGTAGTCTCTATTTCACCTCCGAGAAGAGATAACTTTACCTGATGACACGGGATACTTGCTGCTTCCAATCTAGTCTGGCCGTGATCTACCACTGCCTGCAGCTAATAGCACCTGCAGGTGTAGTCTCTATTTCACCTCCAAGAAGAGATAACTTTACCTGCTGACACGGGATACTTGCTGCTTCCAATCTAGTCTGGCCGTGATCCACCACTGCCTGCAGCCCATAACACCTGGAGGTGTACCCTCTATTTCACCTCCGAGCATATATAACTTTAGCTGCTGACGTGGACTATCTGCCGACTTCTATCTAGTCTGGCCCTAATCTACCACTGCCTGCAGCTAATAACACCTGCATGTGTAGCCTCTATTTCACCTCCAAGCATACATAGGAATATCTGCCATCTTATATCTAGTCTGACCCTAATCTACCACTGCCTGCAGCTAATAACACCTGCAGGTGTGGCCTCTATTTCACCTCCGAGCATATATAACTTTACTTGCTGACGTGGACTATCTGCCGTCTTCTATCTAGTCTGGCCCTAATCTACCACTGCCTGCAGCCCATAACACCTGCAGGTGTAGCCTCTATTTCACCTCTGAGTATATAAAACTTTACCTGCTTACGTGGACTATCTGCCGACTTCTATCTAGTCTGGCCCTAATCTACCACTGCCTGCAGCCCATAACACCTGCAGGTGTAGTCTCTATTTATCTCCGAGCATATATAATTTTACCTGCTGACGTGGACTGTCTGCCGTCTTCTATCTACAGTAGTCTGGCCCTAATCTACCACAGCCTGCAGCCCATAACACCTGGAGGTGTACCCTCTATTTCACCTCCGAGAATATATAACTCTACCTGCTGACGTGGACTATCTGCTGTCTTCTATCTAGTCGGGTCCTAATCTACCACGGCCTGTAGCCCACAACACCTGCAGGTGTAGCGTCTATTTCACCTCCAAGAAGAGCTAACTTTACGGTATGTTGCAGTCCATTTATAGGTTTATATTCAGATTGACTCTCACCTACTGATCTTGGCAACCCAAAGCACCTGAAGATGCACTAAGGCCCTACATATCTGTAGTATATAAGGGAGACAATGATGTAGCTGTGGAGAAGCTTTATTGTTACTGTGCATATAATATCAACATGAACGGCTGTATATTTCTTGAACAAAGTGTACTGTATATGGATAGCAATCACACCGTCTTAGAGTTTCTCTATCACCATAGCTCAGCTGGTAGCGCATCTACACTGAGCTAAGGGTTCCGAATTCTACTTCCGCATTGCCGAAACATTTATCATCGGTAGCATTTCTAGACACAATGAATCTTTTTTTTGTCCACCGCATTTTGAATTATACTAATGAGAAACGTATGAGGATGTTAGAATTTTTAGGAAATGTACCTATATTTAAGTGAAGGGAGAGTGGGAAACCATTTAATAAAAAAACACTTTAGTAAACCCTAGCGGGATTCGAACCCCGACCTCCCCATCACCAGCAAACTAGACTAGAGGTAATTGACATTTAGCCCTCAGAAGAATTGACAGTTGTAGTACTGGTTGTTGTGTCTGTGGTATAGTTAAGGGTGCTACATGGTAGAACATTGATACGCGTTGCAGACGTTTAGAAATTCCACGTTATTTAAGAAGTTGTTTGATATTTTTTAAAATATTGTTTTCAAAAAATGTAGGTGAAAATTATCACAAGTTTCCAACTAGTTAAAAGTTTAAATTTTGAGTTTAGAGTAAAAAAAAAAATCTACGCAGCTTTACTCCAAAATTTGTACATCTGAGATTAAAGCAAAGAGTAAGAAACCATAAAGTAATTTTTTTTAGCACCTACGTTTTACTACCCGTTCGGGTTATACGCTCATAAAGTAATGTTTTGATAGGTTCACAACAGAACATTTTAAGATAATGTGGGCTGTTTTATAGGGTTTAATGCAAGCTATCACACACATTTTTTAAAAATTCAAACTTAAAATGTAAACTTTTTAGTTGGTCAGAACTTTCGCCTACATTTTGGTGAAAACAATATTAAAAAATATTAAACCACTTAATAGATAATTCCAATTTTTAAACATCTTCAACGCGTACCGGGAATCAAACGCGGGATCCTTAACTCAGAAGAGAGACACGCTACTGACTGAGCTAAAGTGTTGGAATAGGTTATGTACTGTTTTGTCAGATAGTTCATATGGTAAACGGCAAATTCCTTGGCTAAAAAATGTCTATCTCACGCACCTTTGTCCTCGATGACACATCGCCGCCCACGCCTTACCCGTTCTCACGGTTGCTCCCAAAACCTCCGAATGGACCACGCATCTACAGTCCAATTCTCACAGAAAGGACCTTATATTGAAAGCTAGAAAAGTTTCTAGATTTACTCTTACGTATTTATACGTCAGAACATGTGATATGCAGTTGTCACTTTTCATTGATATTACCAATACCTATAAAATAACACTAATATTATGGTCAAATGTTATCAATTATGGCCCAAAAAACTTATTAGTATTTTCTAAATTACCCTTTCTATACAAATTGGACAGTATCTTTCCTCCACCTTCTGGTAATCAACCGCAGGAATGTCGGCGGTAGCCCAGAAACAAATAAATATGTACTGTATTGTGAACACACACACATACAGAGAGAGAGAGAGAGAGAGAGAGAGAGAGAGCAAAAGCAACCCTTTGGAGCTGTCAAAAGGACCTTGGGAAACAACAAGAGTTCTCGTTTCGGCCGGAATGTACCGAATGGTCCAGCGTGCGAATCATTCACGTGAGGCGGGGCTAGAAAGATCGTCAGAAAAAAATATTACGGTCGTTATGGCGGTCTTACACGGTGATGGTAAAGAGACAAGAGTAGAGAGAGGTTACTTGGTAGCCAAATGAACTAGACAATATACCAGCTTTGTATTTGTAGTAGTTTTTGATAGATCTGGGCTCTGTATAATTACAGGTAGGGATGAACCCGGCACACACAATTTTAAATAACACCCATAAAAGGGTCGCCACTATTTTCATACTATCCCTTTATTTTCTAAGTACGCAAATTCCCAGATAGCTTACATTGAAGTATTAAACTGTGATATTCAATCTTATTTTGTTCACGTACCCCTAAATGTAGTTTCTCTTAATCTTTGTACCCACAAAGTTGTTGGTGCATATTGCAAATTATATAAAACAAATAGTCAATTTGTATGCATGGTTCTTAATATTTATGGAACCACTTAACTGATTGTGATGTAGTTTTTTTTATATAAAATATAGATTCTTACCGGGAAGGTTTTAAGGCAATTGGTCAAACGAATTAAATTAAAAAAAATATATTTTTAAAAATTGTGCCTTGAAAGGCGTGATCAATAACGAATTCTCCTATTGAATGTAGAATTAATTATATTTTTGTATCTATAAGTCTATCGCCAAATCCAAAAAGTAACTATTACAGAATACATTCCAAGAGTAAATACATAGAGAAATCATATATTAGTATAGTTGGCTCTTTTGAATTCACAGATCCGTATAAAGTATAGTTTAAGCACCTGTATGTTCGCTTAGACCGATAACTACTAAATAGATTTTAAAGCGATATTTTTATTTACTATGTTGAATTACTCCAGAAAGACTAGCCTGATTCAAACATTGACCCACAAGTGCATGAGAGTGTTATTAAACATATTATGGTACACGGCCCATACGGACTCGATCATCTCCATGAATGCAGCAAAAATTATCCAAATATATTTCAACGAGCTACTTTGAAGGACATTACGGATATTCCAAATACCACAGAGGGCATCCCGAAATATGGAGGGCGCTCGGCCACGACCCATTCTTGAGCATTGGAGATAATGTTTGGATGGTCCCATACAACCCCGTCCTGTAGAGAGTTTTAGATTCCCAAATTAATGCGGAGCTGGGCAGTTTAGTCAAATCCATGAAGTATGTAAGTAAATCAATCAGGGCAAGATAAAGTGGCGTTTAGTTTTAACTGACCAATGAGGGGGAACAATTTCAGTTGGGGTTATTCAAGGTGCTATGTATTTAGTTTTCCATCTCTAAAATGGACAATGTGTATATTTTACAATGAGTATTTTCAGTGAACGTCGATAACAATCTTCTTCAAACTGTGCGCTAAGGATCCCTTTGCGAAGACGCTTTCTTGCAATGAGGTTGCCTCATACAACGCTGGGAAAATTAAGAATCTTCAGTGCCGAAAACAAGATGTTTCATATTGAGGAAGCCCCCTTAGTAATTCAGGATGATTTCCTCAGCCGGGTATATACCTTACACCCGAATAACACAGTGTGTTATTATTTGAGGACATGACTCCATATCATCAAAGGTCCAACTTCATTTGGAAAATTACGTGCCGTGTACGACGTAGCCCACGCAACCCACCAATTAGTTTTCAAAGCACTGGGACTCATATAAGATGACCCACACTGGAGAGGTACTTTACCGAAAGCCGTTTCGTGCCGCTCCTAATTATATTACACAATTTGAATAAAGCGAGCTATAAACACAGAACAACTTACCGTAGACATGAAAGTATTATAGAGTGCTCGAGATTCAGTATGAAAAGTGTTCTTTTAAAATGTACCCAGAAGTAAAGGAAATACTTTTATTGTGAATTTATGCTTGGCTAACTCAAGTTTGAGGTATGTGTCTTTGCAATGGCTTCATTGGGTATAGCCGTTCATATTTTAAAAGGGAACATAACGTTCCATGTGACATTTAAATTATCTTTGCATTTTTCTAACGACCAAATTGAGGCGTGCCAAGTATCAAAGCAAAGTTTCACATCAAAATTACTGCAAGAATCATCATTAGGTCAGGTTGATGCTATTTATTTTGACCAAAGTAAGGCATTTGACTTATGTCAGCATAGTATTATTCTCTCTAAGCTGGGTAATTTTGGACTTTCTCACTCATATGTAAATTGGTTCAGCAGTTATCTGCATTAAAATTGATTCACATACCTCCAATACATTTTTAGAACCCTGTGGCATACCACAGGGTTCTAAATTAGGTCCTCTTCTCTTTAATGTGTTTATTGATGACATTGGTAAATATTTGAATTCATCTAGTTATTTAATCTTTGCTGATGGTGTAAAATTATTTAAAACTATCAAATCAATTGCAGATTGTATAGATTTACAAAATGATGTAAATGGTATTCTACAATGGTCATTGGAAAATGGAATGTCTATTAATAAATCCAAGACCAAATCTATATCTTTTACTAGGAAAACTAATCCTTTATTTTTTACTTATAAATTGGGCAGTGAAAAAATAGTTCGCACCCTTTATATTAATGAACTTGGTGTTCTGGATAACAAACTTTATTTCCACTATCATATTGACCATGTAATTTCCCATTCATTGAAATTACTGGGACTTATTAAATTTATTACTTCATCATTTAAGAAAGTTGACTGTTTTTTATGTCTGTACTACGCCCTGGTTAGATCTAAGTTAGAATATCTATCCTACTGTTGCTTGAAATTCCACTACCTTAACTGAATCTCTTAGGTTGGAAAACGTTCAAAGAAAATTTGTCGCTGCGTGCCATGATACATTCTTTAGTAACCGGATTTATTATGATTATGACAGAATTCGAAAACTCTTAGGGCTCCAAACTCTCTTCTCGCGTGGACTTTATTGTGATGCCCTTTTTATTTTTTATATTTTCAATAACAAAATTTCTTGCAAATTTGCCCTTGATCATGTAGGTGTTCATATCCCTTCTCGGGCTTCTCGTAATCCAAAATTATTTTTTCTCAATAGCTCTTATAAGGTAAGCCCTATAGGTCGTTATATCCATAGCACCAATTCTAGATTTGTCGAATTCGACTTCTATCATAACATAAAAGCTAAACTCAGAAAGTTATTTAAGGAAATCCCATATCAATAATTTATCATGTAGAGGTTCTACCTATAATATTTAAATTTACAATATTCTGATTTATTATTTGCATATTGTTACTGCTTTTAACCACTCTTTAGTTATTTGTTATTAATGCTATTTTTTATTCTTATCATTATTAATTACTACTTTTTCTTTTTTTTCGTAACTATTCATCAGTATATAACATTAAATAGCCATTTTTGTTTATCCTATTTTCTCATGTAAATATATGTATTTGTAAGGTACTTGTGTACTTTTCAGTGCTGGCCTGTTATAGGTCTCACGATTGTTGGCCAGCACTATAATGAAGGAAATTGAAATTATTATTATTATTATTATTATTATTATCACTGCGTCTTACTACCCATTCGGGTTAGGGTTATACGCACTTACGCTAATGTGTAACGGAAAGGTGATTGTGAGATGAAATGGAGGACCTACAGTTTAACGTGGGATCCGAACCACGGTGGAGGCCTGGCATTCCTCACATTCACAAGTTGTGACTAATACACGTCTTGTCAGAGGTGAAGGAAGGGTTTGGCAATCAGATAAATCTGTGCCGGGACCGAGGTTTGAACCCCGGATCCCCAGCACATAAGTCCGACACCTTACCCCTAGACCACCAGGTCCCCCAAACAAGAATCATCTTCTATATTATGTAATGAGAGTACAATTTCGCATAAGACCTCAATTGAAGATCTAAATA
The DNA here is from genome assembly GCA_033556935.1 of Timema podura. Lineage (NCBI taxonomy): Eukaryota > Metazoa > Arthropoda > Insecta > Phasmatodea > Timematidae > Timema > Timema podura. The sequence continues at coordinate 35,160,020 of JAVRXN010000014.1, forward strand.
GAACTCTGATAGATTTCATAGGCAATAATGTGCTCATAGGCGGCGTAACCCTATTGTTCTCAGGATACTTCTGACAAACTCTACCGGTAATTCCGAGAGTTACTAGAGCTGACGCCTGCCTGAAAAGATCCTACAGATGCTCAGACGCTGTGGCAACTATACGTGCCACGTGGTGTATTACCGTGATAGATCTATCAGCAGCTTGTAACTAACTGTTTGCTACTGATGTTTAAACCTCTAACGTCGTGTATAAAGAGGCCTTAACTTTTGTTACTTTATTTTATTCAATTAATGTAAATATTCTGTGTGTCTAATGCTAAAACAGAATAATTACACTACATTGAATTTTTTGTCTCGAAAGATACATCTTTTATCGACTCCAATGTTTTCTCTACATAATACGCTGTGAGATTTCTTATCTGTACGGGAAATTAAAATTTTATTGTTTTAACAAACATATTTTCAAAACTGACACTAACGCGAGCAAAGTTGTGGGCAGACGCTAATATTCTATCACCTACATCTAAAATAAATTACATTCAAACTAATGTATTAAATAATATGTCTTGAGTGAGAAAAAGCAGATTCAATCTCTTAAATTACAATAATATTTTTGCTTATCATATAACCTACTAGCCGCCCAGATAAGAATTGCATAGGAGAGAGAGAAAGAGTAAGAGAGAGAGGAAAGAGAGATAATGGAAAACTATTTAAGAAAAAACAGCCTCAGTACACCCTACCTGGATTCGAACCACGACCTACCCGTTATTTGCAGTCCATTCTATTGCGATGACGTTTTAGAGCAGGGGTATTCAATATAGGGTACGCGAGGACCTCTTGGGGGGGTTACGTAGAATTGAAATATATATCATTCAATGATAAACACTGAATAATTGGGGCCTGTTTTAGGGTTAGCCGCAAGAGTTCCGAACGTAAGGACATGTGGTCTGGGAACACCATTTTATTCTCCTTTCCCTCCTATTTGTAGATTAAAGAATATGTATAACATGAACTATGGACCCACAACTTTGAGGGTAAAAATTTGAAGAGAAATTATATCTGGGGGGTACGCGAACAAAAAAAATAATGTCTCATTACCACTTCCTTAGACCATGCGGCCACCAAAGTGGATGATGGATATTTTAAAAAATGTTGAGATTACTGGTAGATAATCATTCTATCTAATGTATCAATTGATAGCCTATATTTTATCACAAAAATGTTTTCTGTCATAAAAACCACGAAATAAAATACGGACCAAAACTGACGTAGCCTTCCATCCCACCTTAGATAGATACCGCGATATTTCTCGACGTCTCAACGTTCCGGTAAGCATTTCCTCCCTCACCTCATTTTACTCTTACGACTTGAAAACCTAATCTCGCCAAAGATTCGTAATTACTAGTGAGGAATTCTTCCCCCCTACTCAAGTTCTTTTAGGGGTAGCACACACACATATACAACCGCGGCAACATCCCCGGCGTCGTAATTCAGTTTGGAATGTTTTCCCTTTCGTTGAAGTACAATGTGAAACTTGTTCCGCGTAACAAGAAGAAAACAGCGGGACCAGGATAGAACTACGACTCTGTACGTACCTTTAGGGGGGTCGCTAGCAGATGAGGTTTTTTTTTACTTCTTCCTTTTTTTTTTTTTTTTAGTATAGGAAAACGAAACGTGGAATTGGTTCTCCGGCGTGCGAGGGGTTTTATGACCTTGTTTTACGATCCCGTGTAAGTTTCGAGCTTGGAAAATTCAATCTAGTTGTCCCCGTCTCTTTCTCTCCTATCACCCCTTCCCCTACTACCTCGTTCCTCTCGCACCGGCGGGAAGGACCACTACAAGTCTCTAGGGGCAAGAGGGGTGCTCGGAACCTTCCAGAACCATTGACGCAACGCCTATCAGGCTAATAACTTTTCCTTAAAACATGGATATATCTCTCTCTTTCTCTACCGGAAACACATCGGCCCGTCGTTCTTTGAGCCGCGCGCGGTGGACCGGGTCGCTAGCCTGTGGTCCGCGACCCCCACAAGTCTCTGCGAGGGGGTAGGATACTACCCTGAGTGGTTCTACACAGGGAGGAAACGGAGTGAGGGGAAATATCGGGGATGATTTCATTTCTAAACAGTGGAATTGAGACCAGTGAAACAGTTTGACCATTTTAAAAATAAAAAATACTGTTAAGGACGTTGTCTTTACCTCCCACCCTAGTCCCCCCCTCTCCAACCAAATTTAACTCTAGCAACAACCTTAATTGTTTGACCCCCCCTTGCCCAGAATAAATTTTCTGGGTGCACCACTATCAACAATACATGACCCAGTTGAAATAAGGATGTATCCATTTCGGTGGCTGCATAGTTTAAAGCGCTACTCTTCCACAGTAGACTATACTGGCGAGTGAGGCTCGAATCTCGGTCGGGTGTACTGAGTTTTTCAACATAGTTTTCCATTCTCCCTTCAAGCAAATGTGGGTACAATTAATTTAAAATATAGCCTTCCTAAAACCATTAGTGTAATTAGTACATAAGTGTATAACCCGAACGGGTAGTAAAACGCTTTGCTAAAAAATTATCACGGTGAGTTTGAAACGTGATCAGCCAAGGTCAAAACCGGTATAATATCTATAGTTTGAGAGCTATAATTTCCACCATATTAGAATCAATAATGGTGTTCGATTATTAATATTTAATACTTTATATTAGAAGTTGTGTTCAATATTTAAAATTCAATCGGCCAAAGTACTAGGTTACATGGTAACCTGAGTGAAAATTGGATAAGTTTCATTCAGTCGTTTGTACTTTGAAATCTACCAGAAGCGTGAGATCAATCATGACCAGGATAAAGAAGATCCAAAATTGGAAATACTACTTGATGTGATATTAGAAGTAGAAGTGCCCTATTTATGGAAAATAATAATCAAAATGTGGAAAATATAATCACTTTGTAGTGTTTTGTAGTTTAATGAGTGTCAAATATATCGAAACGGTGTCCTGACAGTTGCTTATCGCGACAATTGCACCCAAAGTGTCGAGGAGGTGGGCTACCCAGTTAGGGGTTAGCTTCGGAGTGATAATTGTGTATACCCTGTAGGTTAGGTTAGGTTAGGTTAGGTTGGGTTGCATTTCATCATCTAATATTATTTCTTCGACGAGTTTTTTGTTCTTCTTGGTTTCCTTGAGCTGTACTTTTTAATCTATATAAGGTTCTCTTCATTGATCGCTGGTTTGGAACATCGGTGGTTTCCCCTTTCTGCCAACTCAGGTGGAAAAATAAACAAATGTACGCAATAGGGTTCGGCCAGACTGACAAGCGAGCGAGCGCGCAAGCGACTGGGTGGCCAGACTGGCGAGCGGCGTGTTTATCAGATAGCTCTCGTTAGTTGTTGACGAGGAGGCTCCGAGTCTTGGCTCAGTGAACTGAGGGTGGGTTTTAACAAGTGATTTATTAATGTGGTTTTCTCACCCTTTCTCCACTCTAATGGTGATTCTTATTTGTAAAGTCCTACTTTGATAATATTGAAGTATTTTAACATATCAGTTTTACATAATATATATATACATATTGGTATGGTTTATGATCTTACCAATTAAATTAGGTCGTTAGTAGCAAGTGTGCTAAACCTATCGATAATAATAAAAATGTCAAAATAGAAGTTTCCTAGCACTCAATGAACAACATACAATAATATTGCCCAGCGCCTGTAACTAGACTGTCCGGTCGAGCGCGGCGCTAGAAAAATAGAACCAGTCTATCTTCAAGCGTGCGCGCTCAGTCTGCCACTCTCATTACAACCAATGTGTTCATTTTATATTTAGTCGCTCGCTCCAGTCTGGCTACCTTCATACAACCAATGTTTTATTTTATATTTTATCGCTCGCTCAGTCTGGCTACCTCTCAATACAACCATGTGTTCTATTTATATTTAGTCGCTCGCTCCAGCTGGCTACTCTCAATACAACCAATGTTCTATTTATATTAGTCGCTCGTCCAGTTGGCTACCTTCATACAACCAATGTGTTCTATTTTATATTTAATCGCTCGCGCGCTCAGTCTGGCCGCCCCCATAGTCACTATTCTTGGGTGTACGCAATTGTCATATATTCATTGAAACTATTAGGCCGGGGATTGTGTGATAGTGGACATAATGGCAACGGACGGTCACATTGTGAAGTATAAAACATGTTAAAAAAAATCAAACCTGCACTAATTAATAAAACTCTATATATAATCTAATGAACTATTTTACTCTTATTTGCAACAAAGATACATGCATGACCTGTATTGAAAGAATAATTTATACATACATTAGATTGATTTAATTAAATCCTCTTCCTCTAATATTATTTAAGAGCATTATTTTTTTTCTTTATTTGAGATTATTAACGAGAATTTATATGAGCGAGAGTGAAAGAGCCTACTAATTTTGCTGGGAAAGGTACTTTCAAATATCCTCCAGGGTTCTTTTACGTGCCATAATCAACACGAACCGATGGCTTTACTTCCCCTCTGTAAGAAGTTGTGTTATGTATTTTTATCGCTCAAGAAATATTCGTCGAACTCGGCTCGGTTTGAACCCACGTATATCGAGTCTTGAAGCGAGCAGTTTACCCCAAGACAACCAAGGTCAACCATTCTCTAAAAGTTTGTTTTGAAATATTGCACAAACTTTCTCTACTTTCCATGTCAGGAAGTTGAACTTTTCCATAATTTTGTTTCGTTGAGTATTTCACGCGCTGAGACAACCTCTAAAGTCTAAGCCAGTGGTTCTTAGTCATGCGGAGTGCGGACCCTCTAACCAGGGAACAGCTGATTCGCGGACCCTTTGATGTAGGATAAATGATTAAAACAAATTATTATTATATTAAATTTATAGTATGTTATATCGATAAATTAGTCATAATATATTTTTAATGTAAATATAATACAACAAAAAATAAATAAATGTAGGTATTATATTTGTACAACTTTAGACATAATAGGTTTTTTAAATAAATGTAAAAAAGAATTACAATAAAAATGAAAAGAAAATTTTAATTTGTAGACTATTATATTTTTACATTTTTATAAACACTGATAATTTATGTGAGGAATAGAAACAAAAATTAGAACCATCTTTTTAAGTCCTCTATCCCACATTAAGACGATTTCATTTAACATTTTTTCATGTCACAAAGAGCAGAAAAGGCTTTGCTTACACAAATAACTTGTTGAAAAAGGCATAAAATGATTGAGTGCTTTTTGAGAGTCTTTTTGCGGCTGACGAATAAAATTAATATAAAATTGAGTTTCCAAATTTTCCTCTCAAAAGATGTGGGCACAAGGGGTGTGGCCAACCCCCCCCCCCCATTTTCAACCTCACTTTCTCGCCGGAATTTAATATGGGAAGGCATCTCTTGAGTTTAGTAGCTAGCAGCAATTTACCCTTTTATATAACATTTTATAATATCTAAAAAAAAAAAAAAAAATTATGTCACGATTTCCCTGGACAATCTCGCGAACCTCCTGTACGAGCCTCGGGAACCCACTTTGAGAACCACTAGTCTAAGCTATAGGATAGTGCAGGCTTATTTAACGGTAGAAGTATTGCCATTATGAGAGACTTTATTACAATTTGGCAAATATGGCAACGCCGAATGGTTGATTTTGCCATAATTTAAATGATTTTTACGCGGGAATCAAACCCGGTAGCTCTAACTTACCGGGTTAGTGCTACTTACCACTGAGCTATCCAGGTTCGCCTTGTGTTCCGACTCGAATTACCGCGACGTAGGCTGGACATCGAATGAAAATAATCGATGCTCGCCATCGATGAGAAAAAACCTCGTCTGTAAATCATCGATGTATAGAACAAAATACATTCATTTTTCTAATAAAAAATATGTGTTTTTTCTTAAATCAACTGAATATCTGAACTTAATTTTAAAACTTCAATCATAAAATGCATAAATACATAACATTGAAAAGTATTATTTGTAAAATAAACATATTAATTTGTGTGTAATAATATGTTAGTCGTCTCGGATATCGGTACAAAACATCGATAGTTTAAATTCATCGACCATAATATATCGATGTTTGATGTCTCAAGTGACGGGAAGGTTGAGTTACGGTTTTCGGCTGGGTGAATTCGAGCTAGTTTTTCCAACCTCTCATTCCTCTTCACTTTAGTGCGGCTACATTTCTAGCTACTCTGATAAGTTGAGCCGTTATATAAGACTTAAACTTAACAAAGACTTAAACTTACAAATACATGTTTTTAACTGGACATAAGAAAAAATTAGTTAGATAACCGTCACGTTTAGCAAAGTTAAGTTCTTTTCAAATATTTAAAAAAAGGTTTACTCCACTCAACATAATTTATTGGCTACACTACTAGGATATAACACATAATAAAATCAACATTGCATTTTATATTTGATAAATAATAAAACATGTTTTAACTATTTATAGGTTATGATAAATTTGTATATGATTGCAGTTTTTTTGTGCTCAAAGTTCAAACAATAAAAGATATGCGAGTTTTAAATAATAGACAATAAAATGACGTAGTATGTAACAATAAAGACAATTGCAAACTTTACAAAAAGCTTTTAAATCTATTATCTAACTCTATTGAAAGTTTGTTTTGTTTACTACTAAGTTAATTGGACTTTAATACCAACAAATTAAAATCAATAAACAATACCTTTTATCTACTTTGAAATTTTTCACAATTAATTTACCTTCAACACTTCAATATGAATGACTAGTCGTTTTGTTTGTCATCAAAGTATAAATAGTCAACCACAGAGCTACTTTGAGATGTTCCAAAAGCTGACTTGATCACAAAGGCATTACCATTGGCTTTGTTAATTACGCAGAGTTGTCTTGGAAACCATTATTGTTGTCGCTCCCCTTTGTATAAACAAAATAGCTCATTTTAAATAAAAAATACTAAACAACTTGATTGTAGAGACTAACGCTACCTACCGGTTAAAGTTTAAAGCAATACGGTTGATACTTTTACGACATCGGCGGCTCAGTTAAAGACGTGTCCTTTTTGTGAAGTAAAAAAGGATCCTTCAAATAATTATTAAAAGTCTTTAGATATTTTGAACAGCTAAGCAGTGGGAGAATGAGAACGTTAATTTTACATACATGGCTATTATCTTATTTCACAATATTGTAAGATACTTAAAAAAAGATGATACACTTTTTTCCTAGTCTTCGCCAGTTAGAGGCTTATATTGCCATAAAACCATTTCATATAGCTTCCAGAACTGTTTATTATTTAGAATTTTTTATAGCCTCCGGCAATTGGGGGATGTGCCCACCAAACCTCCCCTGAAATTATTGGCTGACTATGGCCTTCAAGGTTTGATTTTCCATGGACCATCCTGTAGTTTCACATAAATATGTAGTTGTCACAGGCAGCAAATACTTAATGGTAATGGATATCCTTTTTCTATTGCAATCCAAAATCTAATCAGTGATTTCATAAAATAATAATAATAATAATAATAATATTTAGCACCGCGTCTTACTACCCGTTCGGGTTATACGCCTAAGTACTAATTACACTAATGGATTAGGAATTGGGAGGGTTGAATTTAGAGGAAGTGAACCCGCATTTGCGTGGAGGGAGAGTGGAAAACCATTTAGGAAAAACCACCCCAGTTCACCCGACCGAGATTCGAACCTCGATCTCCCCGTCCTCGGCGGTCGAGCTCAACACGACTAGCGCGTTAGCCAACTACGCCACCGAGGCGGGTTTCATAAAATAAATGTTTTTCAAACCAAAGTTACAGATATCAATCAATTCTTCTTTATTTGACAAAGGAAGGCTACACATTTCTACATTTCATGTGAACGGCTCAAAAATCCACATGTTGTATTCAACGATAGATGGAAAATACAGCCTAATCAGAGTTATAGATGCTGAAATGGATGGTTAATGGCGATTTAATGTCAATAAAGTTTTGAATCGTTTGATCATTTTATGACAATACAGTTGTGGAAATTGGTCAGTACTGTTCCTGTAATCTAGTTACGCCACAGGCAAAGTTTTATGATCATTGTGTGTGTTTTTTCAACACAGAACACTTTAATGCTTTCAACCTGTAATGATAAGTTCCACTTATTCATTTTTTCAAAAATATCAGCTAAGCATGTTAAATGTAGAAGCCAAACTACGTCTTCTATTTGTGAAGAAAGGTGAAACTTGTGGCATATGACATAACAGCACACTTAATTGTGGAACCCAAAAAACTGGCAAAAAATGTTAGCATGCGACAACCATAATTCTTTTACGTGAAGCAGCGATCTCTTATGCAGGCTGGCCATTTCATCGCACATAATTAAAAAAAAGTCACGAGTTCAATGGTCGGAATAGGATGAAATAAACCATTAGCTAATAGTCATCTAAACAAATTTCAATATTTAGTCACATTCTACCTACTTAGTAAATCTTCCAAATGACGTTCAAAATAACTTATTTTTTAAATGTACATGGTTTCATTGGTTTCATAATGGGGCCATGAAAGTGATGTCTTCATTGAATTTTGTGAAAGAACTTCACAAAAAAATATTAGCTGTCGACTGGGTTGTTCTACATCACCCATCCAAGTAAAACAAAACTGTAAATATGATTTATTATTATATTTTCGTGTTTTTTTTTAAAACTCTTATCACTGATTTGGTCAAAATTTAACCGGTTTCTTTGTGATTACAGATCACCCGCTTTGGTGGTGTAGTTGGCTAACGCGCTAGTAGTGTTGAGCTCGACCGCCGAAGACGGGGAGATCGAGGTTCGAATCTCGGTCGGGTGAACTGGGGGGGGGGGGGTTTCCTAATTGGTTTTCCACTCTCCCTCCACGCAAATGCGGGTCCACTTCCTCTAAATTCAACCTTCCCAAATCCTAATCCATTATTGTAATTAGTACTTAAGCGTATAACCCGATCGGGTAGTAAGACGCGGTGCTAAATATTAATTAATTACAGATCCATATTTTACTCACATGCGACGACGACAAAGAAGTAACGGACTTCTTAAGTACCAATTTATCCATGCTTCAACACTTTTGTTAAATTATCATGAGCAGCATTATTTGGAAATAATAATGACTATCCCTTTATAAAATAAAAATGTTGGTCAGGGAAACCCCCCTCCCCCGACATCAGTGAATGAGTGTACGGTTCCAAGAAAATCTTCTCGTGTGCCATAGGTTCTCCAGCCCTGCTATCATGGAAACAGTATAGCGTGTGAAATGTGTTCCTCTTTCCACAGTGAAAACATTAGGTCCCCCCCTCCCCCTCTTCTAATCGTTTCTTATTCAAAAGTGAAATAGTTTTTCCTTAAGAATTTAATTGTGCGATGGATCTAGTTTTTATGGAAATTAATAGTGACAAAATTAAAATTTACACATTTATGAGCATTTTTTTTTACTAAATTATTAATACTGTATGAATTTAATATGGTAGTTTGTATTGCCATTACATGATTACAATTATTTGACAAAAATACAAGTCGTCTCTTACAGAAATAGCGCATGTTAAAAATGATCGAAAACGCTTTTCAACTTGGTTGCTACACAGATTTAGTAAGATGTAATAAATCATTATTATTTTAATATCAATTACAATTCATTTGGAACATGGTCAAAAGATTTAATAGCTTAACCTAAATTAAAAAAAATCTAGAGTTTAAAAAATTTGATCAAGCTGTTTGTTGCCATTATTTAAACATAATCCATTCAGCTCTTAATTTAAACAGTGTTTGGGTTTCTGAAAATGTTTGTGTCATTTAAACACAATTTCCTCATGCGAAATAAGGAAAATAATAAGGATTGGGAAAAATGATATCTAAACATTAATCAATTATTCATCTAATTTCTTAAATGGATTTATTTTAAACTGTGCCTATTTTTTACCGACAATGAATGCAATAAAAAAATATCACACATAATCTGACAACAGTTGGTGAAAACAGAGAAAAATTTATATCAATCCTGGTGGGATTTTTGATGTTGAAAACTTGTTGCTCTGTAGTAGCGAGCCTGCACAAAATCTTTAGTCCACAACTTAAACTAAAAAAAAAAGAAGTGCTAGTATCAATTCTGTGCCAATCTAAAACATGTAGATGAAATTAATCTAAATGAAGAGCAGGTTGTAGTTTCGTAGTGAGGAAGTGTGCATTTGTTTGATAGTATAATGATAAGTAAGAAACCAATTATTGTTTATTTAATATTTATTTAAGATTATCTTGATATACCATCGTTTACTACATTCATTAAAAATAAAGTAACAATACATCCTAGAATAAAATTATCTAGCTTATTATAAAAACAATAAAAGAGAAAACTTGGCTTGCCAAGTTATACACATCAATCAACAATTAGTACATTTTATAACATTATCTCATGTATATTAGAAATCCATTTTTAGCAAAGCATGCTGAAATAATTCAACTTCATATAATAATATTAATATAGTATAGAAAAAGTTTGTTTTTAAATTATTCTTTCATAAAGTTGCTTAGGCCAAAAATGGGTCAAGTCCACACACACACTGATTTTTTTTTTTTTGTGTCATGTCTTAGTATTAGACTGGGCTCTTCATATGTTATTACTGGGATAAGGAAGATTAGACTTTAGAGGAAATGTACCCATATTTGCAGGAAGTTTGGAAAAACGGGCCTCAGTACAACAGGCTTAGATTCGAGCATCGACCTTTTTATCACCAGCAAATCAGATTAAACGAGCTTGACGTTTAGTCTGCATGTCCACCAATAAGGGTGAAGGTAAAATCATGATACTAAAAACTTGTGGCATTCTTTCTTTTAGCAAGGAGTAATTCTGACAGAATTAGCTCAGTACCAGCATGCCTGATTGATACAAGAAGTTGGGGGTACTACCAAATGGTGTCTAATTTATCATTCTTTCTTCAGACAATGCTGGCAGGCTCACTTCTCATTCCTCCACACACATTCCAGATTTTTTTAAAGCACCTCGTCTTATTACCCGTTCGGGTTACATGCTTATGTATTCATTACACTAATGAGTTTAGGGATTAGGAAAGTTACATTTAGAGGAAGTGTAACAGAATCTGTGTGGAGGTAGTGGCAAGCCGTTTTGGAAAAAACACCCTCGGTACACCCGACTAAAATGTGAACCTCGATATCCCAGTCACCGGCAGTCTAGTGAAGCACAAGAGTCGTGAGTTAGACCATGCGGCCACCGAAACGGGTCGGATTTATTTAATAGCCTGTGTGTTAATGTATAAAAATAGAAATGCAATATATAATTTTCCATTCATTCCTCTCTACCTAGCATTACATCGAAGGTAAACTGACAATGTTTAAGATTAAATAGGAAGTTTAATTTTACAAAGTGGAAACCGATAAAACATAGCAAAAAAGAGCTTGATTTGAAATTTAATTTTACACTTATTTGAGACACCACCTCAGTAAGCAGCGTGCGGACATTTCATTCACATAAAGAATTATTATAATAATGCTGAAAACTTGAATTGTTTCTCTAGACATGATTTTCACAGCTGTCTCCTCCCCCCAATAAAACCTCACATGAAAATTGTTATATGAGGTTAAATTCATCATTTATTAAGGATTGATTAGTTGTTTTTTTCACACAAATGATCAGAGATTGTATCCAACAGTTACCTAGGGCATTTTCATAAATAATTATTAATATACTTTTCATCCAAATTTTATGGGACCAGGTCCAATTTAGATAATTGAAACTAGAGATGGTCCGGAATTTCCCCTGTTTAGTATTACAAAATTAGACATCTGCAATATGTTATGGCAATAACACATTTATATACCTTTAATAAATAGCGTGTGGGAATAAGATTGAGTTTTTTACTACAAAGACCGAAAAAGACCTAGAACTTGTGAATTTTTTTTTTTTTCTATGAGATTTGACAATCGCTTGAGGTCCAGAGCTGTTGGAGAGGAAGTAGCTCGCCTGGTTTGTTTTATTACTCAAAAGGTTATCAAAGATTTTGCGATTTGGATTAATTGGTTTGTAGTGTTGATAAGAAAATTAAAAATACAAATTGTATCTCATCAACATAACGGGCACTAAATTACTTTCTTTCAGCAAGAAAAACCTGTTAGTTTTCACATGTGGTTACTACATAGTTCAAAGTCATAATACATGTATGTCTGACCATTAGCTTAGAAATTAGATGCAAAAATACCCTCAATATTCATGTGCTTGGTTCTGTTTGATTCTAACATGTTCACTATTCTCGCTTGTACGGTGTTTTAAAGTGAATTTTTAGATGTTAAAATTAAAGATTTCTAAGCAAAAAAATCCATAAAAGGAAAAACTCTTTTCACTTTACGAGGTAATCGTACTGTATTATATTTGGAAGAAGGTACAGGAAAGGTGGATATAAAATATAAAAAGAACAAATACAATATGGCTTTTACAATGAAAAGGTTCACACATTACATTGCTGCCACTGGACAAAGCGGTAGTGGCTACCTCTTGAAGAAAATCGATCGTTACTGCCCAATCCCCCTCACCTAAGTTTCATTCTGTTGGAACTCATCAGGAGGAGTGTGAAATGAGCAGCAAACTTGCAACTTCCTAAAAGAGGAAACCAAAAAACACAAAAGGGAGAAAAAAGAGGTTTTGTAAAGATGATAGGACACTTAGATAGGAACAAACTACAAAGGATGTAAATAAATATGTCTCTATAAGTGTGAGTAGCAATAAAGACCTATGAAACATAAATTTTGTTTTCATGGGTGTTTATTCTTATCTTTTTATGCTTTTCATGCAACAATAATTTGTTGATTTTAACTCTCAATTCATCATCATTTACATGCTTTGGTTGATTTGATCTATTGACCCACCAGACTTCCTTGGTTTTAACTTCCCCCCCCCCCCCCCCCCAATTCAGCAACATTTCCAAATTTTTGTGGATGGTTTCTCTTCTTTCACTGTCACTTCATCAGTTTGGATGTGTTTGCTCACTTAATTCAATTAAATATGTGCGGTTTTAATGTATTGATAACTTATGAACTTTAATAATCAGCAAATGTATATTTAAAATTTCTTCAATTTATACCTTTTCCTTACTAATTAATGATATCTATACATATATTGAAAATGGTGAGAGAAATGTACTCTATACCAATTGGGGAACATCATTATTAATTAGTAAGGAAAAGGTATAAATAGGAGAAATTTTAAATTTAGCCTTGCTAATTTAGATTATCTATAAAAAATTCAATGGGTTTTAACAGTTTTAAAGCCTCTGTAATTCAAAAGTAACTCCTGTAGAAGCCACCTGTTGTTTGAAAAATATGTTGAAATATATAGGTAACTTGATTTATCAACTCTGTATTTGATTTAAACATTTTACAATATAATAATTTGTAAATCATAATTAAATGTTTAAAGCTAGATACATGTACATAAAATATTTTTACTAACATAAAAAAATGGCAAAAGGATTCTGAATTGAGAATATTTTATAAATTCAACTCAATTTTACATTGAATAAGCAGACTAAGTAAAAATTACTTGACCCATTTTAAGAAATGTAAACAGCTTTGTACATTTTTTTTTCTAAAATTTAGACTTTACTAGGATTTTTAAACTTTATAGAAAAAGACAATATATTCAAACAAATGCATTAAAAATGCTTAAAAGTTTATTTTTCACATTTATAAAATGTACTATGTCTCATTCTTTTAATAAAAAATGTAATTTCTTATCATGTCATGTTTTTCAACACAACTTTATACATTACTAGACACTATTTATAAAATTGTGAACAGTTGTGAATAGTTTGAAAGATGTCTTTAACTGTCTTTTTCACTTCAAGGATACAAATTATTTGTCAAAAATTAAATGATAAACTTTCCTGGGGAAGTGGGGTTTGGGGCATTAGTCCACCTCCTCTCCCCCTAAAGTATGACTAATAACCCATTTTTCTATCCCTCCATGGAGTTTAGTCGAGGTATTAATCAGTTTTAGTTTTAGTTCTTTAAAATTTATATTTTATGATAATCAATGCAATTATTGAAACTTTTTACATAGAAAAACACATTTGAAATCAATTTAAAGTAAAATATAGGTCATTTATATAAAAATATGAAGGGATATTATAATTTAGAAGATAGATATAACTATAATTTAGGGTTTAATTTGAAAAGAAGAGCATTTATTTTTGTTTGCCAAAACTGCCCGCGCGAGGAAAGGAGGTTCTATGATTTATCTTTAAAAATGTATTAATTTCATTTTCAAATTAATAACAAATTTTTTTTTCTGTGTTTTACAATTGAAAAAAATAGATGTATTACATTTTATATAAAAAAGATATTTAGATATTGTTGTGTGTTTATTTTTTATTTAAATTCAAACAATATTAATATGAAATGTTTATACTTTTTTTGTCCTTGATTTTAGGAACATCAAAACGTGTACATGAATCTGCAGTGTTTCAATATATTATGTTTTTAAATTATTTACTGGAAGAACCATTAGTAACCTAAATAAATTTATCAATTAAGTTCCGTTTCTCAAGCAAATTTATTTTTAGGGTTCCTGTTTCTTAAAACTGTTAATTTTAGTTCTAGGTTCTGGTTTAACTCCCTGATTCCTAATCAATGCCTAAGTTAGTTGCTTATTGGGGTCTTATAAAATTTATAAAACTATACCTACAACCCTGACGTTTTAAAAAAAAAGTTAAATTACTTAAAAACCCTTGCCCTCTCTGTTGTTGATTGAACCCTGTCTACCCCCAACATGAATTTCTGGGTATGACACTGGAAAGGACATAGTATTTTACATAGTGATATTTTATGGGTTTAATAAATACAAGTCTAACACCTTAGCTCTGTTGGTAGCATGTCTGTCTACTGAGATAAGGGTCCCGGGTTCGATTCCCAGCATGGCCGGAAAAAATTATTATGGTGAAATGTGTGGTTACCCTTTCACAGTGATGAATTAACGGCCGAGGGCCTGGATGTTGTGTCTCTTTTAGATTTAAGTTAGTTTATAAGTCGTGTGCTGATATAATCAGTCGGTTTGAAAAGTGCATATTAAATAGTAAATAAATGAAAAAATGAAATAGATACAAAAAGAGTGTAATATAGCAAGACTATCATGTTTGAACAGAAGAGTAGCATGTCAAAATAATACAAACACACCAAAAAAACATTTTCTAGGACAATGAATTTCTTTTTCCCCACAGGAGAATTAATACTCACTAGCTCGGTCAAGTCAGTACAAAAAATATCTGAGTCAATTCTACTTTTCTTTTACTGAAGAATTGGGTCCAATGTCCATTGATGATATATTTTGTAAATATTTATGTATGCTATTTTGAAGGCTTGCAGTATATCTGTTAATTAAATAGCCCCCCCCTCCCCCAAATAATTATTAAATCATGCTTATACGCCCTGCACACAGAGATGATGGGTTAAAACGTATTTAATTTAAACTTTAATTTGTTAGAAAAAAAACTTAAATAAATGTAATAAGTTATTAAATTGTACCAAAAACATATAAAATCAATTTAAAATCAGGTATTATTTTTTACCAATAACTTTTAGATTTTTTACCAAAAACATTTTAAATTTCACAATCTTCTTCAAATTATTTTGATAAATGGGATTTGAAGGGATAGGAGCTTAGTTCAACTAGTGGAGCTTTGGAGCAAGCTAATGCTTGTACAATGAGTTGTACATGACTAGCAAAGCTTTGAAGATGGTTATGATCTTTAGGCCACAGATATAGCAACATCAAGTGTCATATTCGTAAACTTTTAAAAATGACTCCTGGGCACAAGTTTGATTCCCGAGGCCAGGCGTCATTTTTCAAAATTTACAAAAATGTAATGGAAGTTTGTTTATTGCTCTTGAAAATCTATCTGAGCTCTTTATTTATTTAATTCACAAACATTTTCAATAATTTAATTTGCAGCTCTATCTAATTATTAAATATAAAAAAAAAAAAAAAATACAAAGACAAATAAGGAAATGTTTTGTTAAAGTGGGAAGTAGAGAAAATAAGTATTTTTTTTTAATTTAGATCCTTCACTGTATTAAAATTCTCATCAGGTTGGCCACAAAATCTGAAATAAAATTGGAAATAAGAAAATAAGTATTTTTTAAATTAATCCTTCAATGTATAATCATCATCAGTTGGTCAAAATCTGAAATAAAATTACAGAAATTTTCTGATCCTTGACTAAAACAAGTAAGATTTATGAAGATATTTAAAAAGAATCGAGCTATTCAATTTTTTATTACTCGCCATTTTTAAAATGCCCTAAAATAAATATACATAGACTTCGATAAAAAAAAGTGTTTGGATATGATTCCATCTAAAACATCTCTTTTTCCTAGACATCCAATTATGATATTTTGCCTTATCGACCACAAAATTCTTCTTGTCAGTTTTAAATTTCCCGACTTTTCCATATTTTCCCTTGACCACCCTGGTAATGGGTTTGCTGACCCTAATATCAAACTCGGTATAAAAACGTTTGTTTGGAAATGGAATAAAAGAGGATCTCCATAGACAGAAGGGTAAAACAATGACGATATAAAGGTGTCAATACAATAATTTACTAATAAAGGGATATGTTTGAACAAATATATTTCAACTAAAGATTGGACCTCAAATCCTTAAAAAAAAATTGTTTCAATCTATCTAGTGAAATTTGTGTTAGAGCTCTAATACTGCTTATTGGTGTTCAGAACCAGTTATAATTTATATGAACTTAACAACCAGGCCAGACCATAATTTAACAATTAACTGAATGTATGTATAATAGATTATAAGAAAGAATGTTAATGTTTTTATATATCATTATTTATATTTTCCCCTTATGTTCAAAATTTTTCTCCAAGATTTGGATTTGGGATTCAAAGGTACATTGGGATTTAGATTTTAAAATAGTGGATTAGGCCCAAAACAGGATGTTCAAAGGTTGAAACAAACATTTTTCATGACCTCAAAAGTTATTTATGATAAATGAAACTATTAATATTTTTCCCCCAAAATTGAGGAGCTAAAAAAGAATGTCAACAATTATTTATTTAATTGGTTTTATCATTTAAAATTATTTTATAATAAAAGAAAATATAAACATTAGGGTATGTAGAAAAAAGTATTGAAAATATTAATTTTAATAGTCTGTCAATATAAACTCAAAATATCCACAACTGAAATTTATTTTATGAATTATAGCCCCCTTCCCCCTCTCCCTTCCCTCCTTCGACTCCTATTGTATGAAAAATACAAAATGGAAAAGGTAATGTCATATACCTTGTTAGTTTTTTTAAAATCAAAATTACACAAACAAAATAATGAATGCATACAACAAATGAAAATTATATATGTACATCACAAAATTATAATGGCTTGCCAATCAAATATATTAAATACTCGTATGTGAGTATGATTGTCATTACATTAACAACCATCCACTAGAATTATTTTTCAAAAATTAAAATAATTTATGCGCATTAGATTCCTGCCTTAAAAGTTTAAGTTTATCACCATCTTAATCACCTATTAGTTATTATTAAACTAAAATACAAGGCATTATATAAATAAATTAATAAAAGTAACATTACAGTTTAATAGTGCTCACCAGCATATTTCCACACAAGAGAATTATAATTGGAAAAGGATAACATTAGATTTGCTAACTCCAGGTCGAAAAATAGTTTTATTTCCTTCTGTATTTTCTCCCCAACATTTACGTTTGTTAAATTTTTATTTGAAAGTAAAAATTGCGAGAATAATGCTAGCTTTAGCTCACAACTCATAACTGGTACTAAATTAATTAAATGTACATCCTTTACTATGCAATTAAAACCATACTTAAATTTCAAAATAAGATAAATTGCACAAACACTTATCAAGGACATAATAAAGTGGTGGTTGACGACATGTTGACAAGATGCGGGCCAAGACAAGATAGCATTCAATCAACCACAACTATAGTAAGCCATCATCTTTGTTATCGCAAATTAAGCTAAAAACAATAATTGAATACATTTATACGGTTTTTACATCAGCCTTATTTATCGTTGGGAGAGTAACCAGAATTTCATTGGTAGAAATAATAACGTATTCCTTCGATTCTAAGAGGCAATTTTCCCCCCATTTAAACGTCTCTAAAAATGGGGTGTGTCTATCGCAGTTCTTTTTTTTTAACAAAAACCCTCTTGATGGCTCGGAAGACAATATATTATGAGATGGTAAAAATAAAAGCGGCTAAGCAGAATCACACTGTTATTGATTCAGAAGGAAGTGATTTATCTACTGATAAATAAAGTACTATTGTTGTTAGTGAATTTAATTTTGTAATAGAAATATTTCTTAGATACAGCGTATTTTAGAGTTTTCTTAGCATCAAAGTTTTGTTTTTCTGTTGGTGGTAATGAAAAATTAAGGTGCGTCTTACAAATGAAGAAATATGGCATACCTATAGAAAGAATGACAAACACTTTAACAATCCTTATATTTTATCACCGTATAAATATTACAAATAAAGAGAAATTATTAAAAAAAGGTCATCTTTGAAAGTGGTAAATCGTCCCTTTGTAAGTAGTCAAACCTCTATACACTAAACATGACGACTCAGTCAACCAATAGTGCAAGGTTGTCAGTAATTATTAACAATGATTAGATTGAAAATAAAAGTTTAAGTCTTTTACTGTGTTGTAGTTCCAAGTATTCTCTTGAAGTTCTTAATAGCCAATAAATATAGCTCTCATTAATAAGTACAGATTCATATACAATTTTCTGGATATTCTCATAATGACACAGCATTGTGGTAACACTATTTGAAACTTCAGTTGAGATATAAAACTTGGCACATACTGCGTCCCTATAGTCAATTTGTCTTGGCCAATTATGATTATTTGATCCATTGTGTCATACAATCTGAAAGAAAATAAACATAAAATGAATTTGGAACAAAGAAACTCTATACAAATAATTATATATGAAAAGTGATGTTTGGGAATGAAGCCGTATCTCGATTATAATCAAAGAGATTGAAAAATAACACCTGGACATGGGAATTGAACCCTGGACCTTTGGCTTAGTGTGCCAATGTTCTACCACTGAGCTATTCAGGGATTGTCCTGTGCTCAGGGTCATTCTTCGCCCATATTTTAAAGGCTGAGTCTGTGATGAACGTGTGAATATTATCGGCTACTAATATCTATCATTGATAACACAGCCACTGGCAACTCGCTTGTGGCTTTATGCTGCCAATAATACAAATGCATTATACATTTCAAGGTGAATCAATATGGAATAAAACAGCAATATTATTAAATACTGACTTTCAAAAATGAGTTAACAATCAACCTGTATATAAGAAAATTATTATTTTATTATTTAAAAGTTTTGAAAAAAGAGCCTTATTATTTTTGTAATAACTGTTTATATTGATTGAACAATAACCAAGGTTAAAAATACAAACTATGAATAATATTGACCAACCTTAATAAAAACAACAATAATTTTATTTTTTCACCTTGCTTTATTCATTAAAATCAAGTACGAGCTTTAATATATTCTCATGCATGGCCATAAATATTAACCAACTGTGTGCTAGGCGTATAATTTAAAACAACTGACTGCTTGCCGTTAATCGGCAGAACTACAAAGTGCCAGACAACACTTGTGTCCCAGTGTGAACGCTCCAATTGAAACTAATGTATTTCAAACTGTGTATCACCCAGACACAAGTGTTCGTGTGCGACACTGCATTGTCCCAATGCGAAAAGCTCCATTCAAACTAACATATTTTAAGACCAAAAATTTGTGTTTTGGTATTAAAAGAACCTAAAAATAATGAAAACTACTATTCACCATGCAACTCAGTGAGGCAGTTGGCCCGATCATCTCGGTCGACGTGTTCTTGTGGCCCTGGCCCGAGGAGCAGTGGAGCCAGAACCAATACTGAAGATACCGGCGCCAACACCAAAATTCGGGGCTTGAGCTAAATGTAAACACAACAAAAACAATATATCAGCAACATATTTTATGACCCCAATTGTGTATAGATATTTGATTAAATCAATAAATAATTACATGAATTTGAAGCTTAAGGTGGTATGGAAGGCGTCGCGAGAGAAGGTAAGCATTTTTTCAGTTTTTATGGCAAACCTTTTTGGCCAAAAATAATTAAAATATTGCTCCAGTACAAACAAATAGTTTAATTTTCTTCACATGATGACTTGAAAATTTCTTGAATATCTGTCAGGGGTGTTTTGGAATTTAATGACAACTTCTTCTATCCATTTAAAAAGTGTGTTAGATAGAGATGCCTCCATGCTCATGGCAGATATTCAGGAACTGTTGATATCAACATTGGAAGAAAATTAAACTCTATGCTTGTACTGAAGCAATATTTTATTTATTTTTGCCAAAAAAAGTTTTCTCATAAAAACTGCAAAAACACTGCTCTTTTCTCGTGTCCCCTTCCAACCCACCTTAACAGCCAGTGGCTAAGACCACTGGCCTTTTACTTTTGAGAATGTAAAAAGAAAGTAAGTTCAAACGCCTCTAAAGAATTCTTGATATTTGAAATATTTAGAATTAAAAACACAAATGATATAGTCAAAATGAGTGGAGTAGATTTATATTTATATATATATATATATATATATATATTATATTATTATTGAAGTTTTGAGGCATGTAAACACAATAAGGTCACTAGCGCAGTTTTAAAAGGGATTTAATTAATTTAATTTAGCACCGCGTCTTACTACCCGTTCGGGTTATACGCTTAAGTACTAATTACACTAATGGATTAGGAATTGGAAAGGTTGAATTTAGGGGAAGTAAACCCGCATTTGCGTGGAGGGAGAGTGGAAAACCATTTAGGAAAAACCACCCCCAGTTCACCCGACCGAGATTCGAACCTCGATCTTCCCGTCCTCGGTGGTCTGGCTCAACACGACTGGCGCGTTAGCCAACTACGCCACCGAGGCGGGTTTAAAAGGGATTTAAAAACATAGTAAAATCCCCATATGGGAAGATAAATAGACATAATATATCTGCTGAAAATAGCAGATGTGTAAAGCTTAAATAGACAAAAAAAATAAAAAATATTAATATATACTAAAATTGTGAAAACTAATCTCGATATGAGATATCCTAATGAGCCACTCTATAAGAGTCAGACTCAAATGGAATTTAAAAGATTCGCCTTGTGTGTCGAAATGAGTAAACAATTAACTCCATTTGCAATGTTGCGTAACATTATTATTATTACTATAAAACATTCTGAAATAAATTAAAAACCTTTGATATATATATAAAAGGGTTGGCTATGATATGTTAGAAAAATAAATACCAAAGATTTATAAGCTATTTTAAGTTTAAAAACTACCCCCAAAGCGATATTGACACAAATAAAATACTAATTTTCTTTCACTTCCCTTATAGAGAAAGACTCAAAATAATTATAGACAACTTAATTTTTTCTAATTGTCATCACTCCTTTAATATAGCCTATCTTTCCATCCTCTCCAACTCCAGGGTTACCACTATTGAATCCAAGAATAAACCAGTCTCAATGAATTGTCAAATTGAATTGGTGTTTAGATGTGAGGTAACATCATACTAGTTTGTGATTACTTGTATTGTTAACTATCAGTGGTAGTTAAAGCTCATACTTTAAAAATTTGTTTTTATGTTTATCAATGTTTTAAATAAACAATTTCTACTCCACCATCACTCTGCTGTGTTGGCTATCCCTCCTAATTTAAACCACATATATCGTAATAATCATGAGATTATATTTAAAAATTAAAACACAAAAGACCATTCCAGAATTTATTTACATTTAATAATCATGACTCAAGTTTAAACAGGCAACTATAAAATCAAGCAACAAGGATCAACTTATAGCCATGGTTCAGTTAGTGTTCCCTGACGAAAATAACCATGATGAGACCATTCAGCCATAAATCGTAAGATATACCTATAGTCACTAGGGAACTTATGTCACCTAGGTGGATTGTTCAAAACTATAAACCTGGTGGGTATGCTAAAAGAAGAAAAAAGAGATGAAGTGTAGCCTTTAAATAAGTGTAACTGATGTTTTTACACATCTTTGATCATCTATACCAAAACATATGTTGTATATAAGCCCCAAATGATGTTTTACAAATATATTAGACATTAATTTGTATTTAAGTTTAAATCATAACTTAAATAAATAAAATCATTTGAGAGACTGCAAATTATTTGTATTACAAACATATGCATGCACCTAAAAGATTGCATACATGCACATGTGTGAGTAATGAACAAGGAATACAACTTTAATTTGCATGCATGTATGAATTTCAGGGGACATGAAGATGCTTGTAATAATAATTTTAGCACCGCGTCTTACTACCCGTTCGGGTTATACGCTTAAGTACTAATTACACTAATGGATTATGAAATGGGAAGGTTGAATTTAGAGGAAGTGAACCCGCATTTGTGTGGAGGGAGAGTGGAAAACCATTTAGGAAAAACCACCCCCAGTTCACCCGACCGAGATTCGAACCTCGATCTCCCCGTCCTCGGTGGTCTGACTCAACACAACTGGCGCGTTAGCCAACTACGCCACCGAAGCGGGTTGCTTGTAATAAAGGTTGTATGTAATCCATCAAATGGTATTGAATACATTTGTTTGTTATGTAGGAAAATTAATGTTTAATATATAATATATATAAAAACATCGATTAGGGCCTATGTGGGGCGTCTAGGGTGGGCAAAGGGGGCAATTACCTCGGGTCTCACATTCCAGGGGGCCAGCTTTCCCCCCAAAATTATTTAATTCAATTACAGTTATTATTCTAAATTTCGCATCAAATAGTGTACATATAATTAAAAGCATTAAGTATTCGCTTAGTGATAGGATTCCATTCCAGATTCCTGAAAATCCTAACTTTATGTAAAGATTTATGTTATTCGAGCAATGTGCTGCAGTACAGAAGAATACGCCACCATAGTGCTACCTCTGTCGGTCTACAGACAAATATCAGTGCAATGGTATAAAGAGGAATTTACTTTTGTTAAATTAATTAGATTGATTGTTTGCATTTAATCAAGTATTGGTAATCATTTAATGGGTTGATCAATTTTCTATAAAGCATGAGAAATTATTAAGTAACAGAAATACCACATACGTATCAATATATTATAACAGCTTAATGCTAGAACTGAAAAACTACTGTACAAAGAAGGGCCTCAGGTTTTCTATAAATGGCCCTGGTAGAATATATATTTGTATATAAGTGATTGAAGACATGTAAAACCTCTATTCCGCTTACTTTGCTTCACTGCATCATTTTAACCCCACACCTTCTATGTTTATAATATCAATAGAGTTGGGTCGAATCTACTATTTTACAAATCCAAATCTGAATATCAAAAAAAAATATGAGCATAAGGGGAAATAAATATAGCAATAATAAGAAATACAAATATTAACTAAATGTTAACTTAAATTACTGGTCTGGGGCCTAGTTGTTAAGTTCATCATATAATCATAATTGGTTCTGAACCACCAAAAAGCAGTATTAGAGCACTAACACAAATTTCACTGGGAAAATTGAAAACAATATTTTTTAAGGATTTAAGTCTCAATTGAATCAGAAATTTCCAAGAATCTCGAATTTCCTTAAAGATTAGAGGGCCCATCCCTTGAGTTGAACAATTTGACAAGGTGAAATCAATAATTCACGTCACCAAAACCATAGTCATTTTCAACAGGTTAGTGTCTAGCGCTTTTCTGCTGAAAAGGGGCCTAATGTGCTTAAAAAAACTACTGTGATTAGCTTTGTTTTATTTTAAATGGGAACGTTTTAAGTGACATGTTTTCTGCTAAGTGTGAAGGCATTGTCCTATCCTAACTTTCACTAATTATTGAATCTAGTCATTTATCACCATTTTTTCAATGATTACGAGTTTTTGTGTCACACGAAAAACATAGTATTCAAATCATAGTTATATAAGTGACTGGCACACCACTCATCAGAATAGAATAATTGTTCCCAATGTCCATGATTTAAGATTTACAGTACAAAATGGTCAGACATATGACTTATAGCCTTTAATAATTTTATTTTACCTAGCTTCAGTGGTTGCATGGCCTAAACACCATTCTCGCATTAGACTGGATTGTCAAAGAAGGGAATATTGGGGTTTGAATCACGGTTGGGTGTACTGAGGGTGGCTTTTATTAAATGGTTTGTCACCCTCCCCCCACGCAAACTTGGGTACATTCCCCTTAAACTAAACTTTCTTCATCCTCAACACATTAGTGTCATTAGTAGATATGTGTATAACCTGAATGGGTAAAGAGATGCAATGTAAAGAGAGAAGAAGAGTAACTATATATTTTTAAAATTATTATGTTTATCATCATGGTTATTAGTATTACTAATGTGGGTGGGAAAGCCACAGAGATTGAAAATACATAATTATGGGGAGAATAACACCAAAAGGACTGCACTGAGATTTGAGCCTCCGACCTCTCCATCACCAGCAATTCAGTCTATTGCGAGATTGAGGCATTAAACTGTTAAGATGTTAAATTTAATCAAAATGTTGTTGAGACCACTACTATATTATTTTACATGCAAATGTTGTGAGCTTAGGTGGTACCAGTTTTCTGAAAAAATACCTTTGAATTAGAAATATATATACTATATATATATATATATATATATATTTTGGGAAATTTAAAATTATTGCCATGCTGAATGAAAACTAGGGGTGAGTGAGTATTCAAAAATTAGAGTTCAAATTGAGTTTAAGTAGTCGTTCAAACTCGACTTGAAGATGTTTACAAAATTCCAAAAAAATTTAATACTAAGAATTTTCAATATTTTTCTTGAAAATTTCTAGTTTGATTAATTTTATTCAATTTTAAGATATATCTCATAGTAAACGGAGTCCCTCAATATTTCCTTTTGTGTGATAAAAAAACTGTACAATTATATTAAATTTAATTCTATAAGAAATATGTTTGTAATTATTTATGGTATATGCATGGCTCTATTAAAGAAATTAAACTTGAAGTATATGTTGTACAAATAATGCTATATATGTTACTAGAACTCAAAAAAAGCTTAATGTTCTCATTCAAACACTACTCGAAAAGTGAAAAATGGCTACTTACTCACCCCTAATGGAAATGCTGCCAATTATAAAAATTAAAAAGCAATAAAATATAATATATATCATAAAAAGTCATGATTACCAGGCTGAAATACGTTACTAGAAGATCCTACACTGAAATTGATGCCGGGTGCTGAAGAAGCACCATAATTGAATCCTGTAGGAAAGAATATTAATGCAAATAAAATATTGCTAAGGCAGACACTTTAAACTACAGTACCTTCTACTTACTCACAACTCAACATTATAAAACAAATCTATAAGATCTACGTTATTAAGGAAATATGTTCATTTGAACTATGATAGGTATTGTTATTTAACATTCCACTTAGCTTTATACATACATTACTGTTTCCAGCCTGTGGCCTGGATTAGTATTTTATTCAAGCCATATATTTTCCACTACCGGCTGGCTAGCCCTGTCCTAGCTTCATATGCCTGATAATCTAACTTAAGACTAGGACAGGCACAACATCCAGTCCCTGGCCGTTAATTCATCACTGTGAAAGGTTAAATCCACATGTTAGCAATGATAAATTTTTCGGCCATGCCGTGATTCAAACCAGAGACCTTTAGCTCAGTAGACAGACATACTACCGACTGAGCTAAGGTGTAGGATATTTCACTTAGCTATTGATTTAAAACTTCAATCAAATATGAATACACACCATGCCAAATAATGTTAATACATTAACACTATTTTAATTTTCTACAACTACTTAAGAAGTGATGTGGATAAATTACATTAATAAACATGCTCACAAAGGAATTAAATACTTATATTATGTTTATAATATTTATAGATTAAATTGAAAATCAGGTTCAATTTAGTTTTAATTTAGTTCTCAGACAGATATCACTCTATTCTCCCAAGAATCTATATGCATGACATATTCATTACCAGTCATGATTATTGAATGAATTGAAATAATTTAATGTGTAGTTTAAAATTGCCAAATAAGAATGTCAAATGATTACAAACAATCTTATAGGTTGGTATTAAATATATGAAAACGTTTTTTTTTAAATTTGTTATTATTTATTTATGGTATTTAATGAGTACATTTTTAACCAACTGATTATATCAGCAAACGAGAATTTCTACGAGCAAGAACGAAAGGGCTACCAATTTTGCTGGAAAGACATTTTTACGTACAGGGTTACCGCAAGCATAATTTGGTACCAAGGCAAACCTTGATTTTGGCGCCCCCTCCTTTATAAAATCTTATGACCTTGCCCTAATCAACATTGAAAATATATTTGAATTTCTGTAAAGATTAGAGTATAAAAAATATATAATTGGTAATCTTGATTCTTCTTGCATTTACAGTTTTTATAAATTCAGGCCCTAACCATTTTTGAGACAAGGAAAACAAGTTTCTATGCTTTAAGTCAAAGAATATTAACAAGATTTGCAAATAATTTGTTCTAGCCATTGTTTTCCATGACTGTTGTGTGAGTTTCATTTACATTTTTCTGTATTGTAATATTTCACACCCCAACATTTGACAGCAATGTTGAGGCACAAAATATTTCAACAGTTTCTTAGCTGTTAATCATAAAGTTATGTTAACTGAAGTATAAAAAGTTTAGTGACTCAATTATTAATAGAAAATGTACTAATGCACCATAATGTGGTATTCATTAATTCCATAGAACAACAATATACAGATAATAAGTGAATAAGAATTAATATAAACAATTTACTTCTTCTGCTTTAACAAAACAAATTACATAAACCTCAATTTTGTATGTATGAGATAAGTGTATTATGCATGTGAATTATACGTAATGAAATATCTAACTAAGTTATTCAATAGTTATTAAATTACCCTTTTTCTCACCTTCACCAAAGAAAGAAATAATTGCCCCAAAATCAAATTCCGCTGAAATTTCATTTTTAATTGCCATAAATATATGAAAGTCTATCCTGTCCCAGTGAGGATCTCAAATAAGGTTTAATAGGTTTTAACTTCAAAAAAACTTAGCTTTCCACTGGCTAGAGTGATTAGTATGGTCGATAATATGCGAAGGGCTACCCATATGTTTGAAAAAGTAGATGTATTTTTGTTTTGTTTAGAGCCTTGATATGTTTCTGGAAATTATTTTATAGTGTAAACAGAGAAATCCCCATGTTTTGTTGTGAAAGGATTGTTGTGTAAAACATTTTGTAGGGAACCTATCATGTTAGCAATAAAGTGGATGGAAAAATATGTCCTTGAAAGTGTTTTCTATATTGAGTATTTTTATTAGCTACTTCATAGTCAAACATTAGTTTTTTTTCTTTATCAGCCAGCCGGCTGCTTTAATGTTAGTTTGAATCCCCAAATGAGATGCTATTTATTTCAATGTAATCATTGCAGGAACATAGTCTTAACTTCGATATTTCCTTAAAAAAATTATGCAATTATTTGAAAGTCAGGTAGATCAATAGTTATTTAATGCATTATCTTGCTTTTAAAAAACTTGTCATCGTACCAGATGACAAGAGC
This sequence comes from Timema podura, assembly GCA_033556935.1. NCBI lineage: Eukaryota > Metazoa > Arthropoda > Insecta > Phasmatodea > Timematidae > Timema > Timema podura. The sequence goes on from JAVRXN010000014.1 coordinate 35,187,684, forward strand.
CAGACCGAAAGAAAACTTTTAAAGGCCACATTACATGCAAAGACTTCCCCATGGGCTTCCTCGTGGGTAAGTTGCTTGAGGTCGGTACCTATTACACGTAGCAACTTCCCCATAATTTTCTCCAAGAGTTGGTCTATTGGTGGGTCGAGTCTTAGTGCCTGTCTAGTTAGCGACAAGATGTCTGATAGTAAGGAGGAAAACACTGCATAGTTTTATAAAGGTCAATTACTTAAAAACTCCTTAGTGTAAAAACGCAAAATCAGTCATGTTTAAGAAAAATTACCACAAACCTACAAGTTGCCCTTAGCAACAAGAACACAACGGCTGCAGTTATAGTCACCGATAAGAGCCTGCAGGAAATCACGCGAGTCTGAAATACTAGCACATGCGCAATAGAATAAGTTGACGTGGAGAAGCCCAAGCTGCTATTAAACACATCAACTTCCCCAAGGGCTTCTTGAAAATATTCAACCATTCGAAGATTCATGGTGAAGTCAATATGGTCTTCCCCACATGGTTTTGCTGCATTACATGCACCAACTTCCCCAGGAGGAAGCCCATGGAGAAGTTGTTACATGTAATGCGGCCTTTACAAGTAGGTAGCTTGCCTTCTGATAACAATGTTGATTGTATCACTGAGGTTTTATTCTAAACTATAGAGAGACTAATAAATCTTGACAAAGTGATAGCTTCCAGTCTTAAGGCTGTCAACTCTGCATCCCAATTGTGTTTCGCAGACTTTTTTCAAAGGAAAATTTTGAACGTGTTCACTTAGAATGCACCAACGTTTTTGTAGGTGCTTCAAAAAGGTTGTATAGCCTTTGAAGTACTTCAAAGCGCAAAAGTGATTTCAGAATGATTTCGATGCATCTCTACCAACCAAATTTAGGCTGTGGCAACCTCATGTAAAAACAAACAAAACATGCTGTCCTTACATAACACTGCATCAAAAGATTTCTACAATGTTGTGTTTGAAGTTGGGAAGCAAGTGGACCAACTGTTTACCACATAATAGTCCTAGCAATGATACAAATCTTCTGAAATGCTATAGAAAATTCATAGGTTATCAAATATGTTTTAACAATTTATGCATTTAAAAATATAATTTTTGTTTTTAAAGTATCAGTGGCATGGCACCCCTTCGAGCATGGTGCCCTGGCAGGTTGCCCACCCCTTGCGGCAGCTCTGTTCACATACCCTCCAGGGTTGTTTTATATGCTCCAATCAACATGGAACTGACGGCTTTACCTAAGAATTTTTTTTCATTCAAGGAAAAGCTGTTAACCCCAGCTGCGCTCGAACCCATGAACGTCTGGTCCTGAGGTGAGCACTTTACGCCAAGACCACTGAGGTTGACGAAAACTGTGTTCTTATACCACCACCACCACCACCACCACCACCACCACCACCACCACCACCACTACTACTACTACGCTACAATTATCTAACAACATTTTAATAAGATTGACACCGTTTGCAGAGGAAATAAATGGGGGGCATTAGAGTGGATTCCGACAAAATAGATAGAAAACAGATAAGATTTGTACTATTTGGCAAATATTAGAAAAATAAATTGAAATAAAATGTGATGGTATATTAACTATACAAAGATTTTATAAGGGCGTGTGATTCAGTTGGAGGAAACAAATTATTTGAACTTGTTTTTGTTAAGTTTGGGATACCCAACAAAACTTGTGATGCTAATTGAGGTCTTTAAATGACCAAAATAAATATAGGGTGTTCAAAACAGTTTGTTATTTGGTCCAAAAAAGTGATGAAGATAATGGGGAGTGGAGGAAAACAAACTAAACATGTACTGTATGCATCACATAAATCAACTCTTAATTTTTCAATCATGAATCTGACTTTATCCTCTTTGAGTTTTTTTAGTACCGTGTCTTACTAATCGTTTGGGTTGTACACCACCCTCTAGTTGAATCAAAGCTATCAACAAGTGAGTACTATGATCCTAGATCATAGTCTAAATGAGAGCGGTTCCCAAACTTTTTGAATGAAGTACCACCATAACAATTTCTGTAATTTAAGGTAGGTGACCTGGTGGTCTAGGGGTAAGGTGTCAGACTTCTGTGCTGGGGGTCCGGGGTTCAATCCTCGGTCCCGGCACAGATTTATCTGATTCCCAAACCCTTCCTTCACCTCTGACAAGATGTGTATTAATCACAACTTGTGAATGTGAGGAATGCCAGGCCTCCACCGTGGTTCGGATTCCACGTTAAACTGTAGGTCCTCCATTTCATCTCACAATCACCCTACCATTGCACATTAGCGTAAGTGCGTATAACCCGAACGGGTAGTAAGACGTGGTGCTAATAATAATAATAATAATAATAATAATAATAATAATAATAATAATAATATAAGGTAACCCAGATAAAGCTCAAAATTCACTGTTTCGGTAAATTTGTATTGATGCCCGGAGATATAATAACACAGATTGCGCGGCTGCACCAGCTGTCTTGAGCTTGAATAAGGGGGTGGAATTTGTATTAATATATTTATAAAATTTGATGAGGCCGTATCTTTTACTGACTTTAATTTGCTTGTTTTATTTCTCACAGAGTATCACTGGGAATAATTGTACATACTAGGGTTTGGGAAATGGTGGTCTAGATCATTTAGTAAAATTTAATTATACTTTTTATTTTCTCACTATCTTACAGGTAGAGAAAATATTGTGATTGTCAAAAAATCGAACTTGAGATTTTGATGAATTTCGACATTTCATGAACCCCTGAATCCGAAAAAGTGGTTTTTAAATTTCCGTCTGTCTGTACCCAGAACTAGAGCCTATACTGTTTTACCTATCTGGCTAATACTTGGTATCTAAAGTTTTCATAAAGTTGCCCTGAGGGTTTTTTGGAATTGGACATCTAACCCTAAAATTAAGGGTGAAAAGAGACAAAATCAATTTTTTCAATATTGGCTCTTAACGATTTTGATTATATTTCATTTTTAAGCATTGACCAATACTAAAAACAAACTGGCTACTCTCATTTTTTCAGCAAAATGACTTTAAGGGTTTCGGTCTGATGCGTAAGTTCTCAATTTAATCACATCTTCAAAACTATATGAGATATCAAACTAATTATCATTGCAACTATGTAGGTCTATTTGACAAATATTTTATTTGAAACATATTTTTATAAAACCAATAATTTTCAAGCTAAACGCAAATATAATAATTTTTAACTTCTCGAACACTCAAGGTCAAGTATTACGACCATAAAAAAAAATCTAACCTGAGATGTTGATGGATGTCAACGTTTCATGACCCCCCGAATCCAAAAAAGTGGTTTTTGCAATGCCCTCTGTCCGTGTGTCTGTTTAACCTTAAAATTAAGAGTAGTTTAGTAAAGGGCAAAAATAGAAAAAATCCATTTTCTCAAAATCGGCTCTAACAATTTTGATTAAAATTTGTAACTAGGCGTTGATTAAGATTATAAACAAAATGGCTATTTTCGTTTTCCTATGAAAATGACTTTAAGGGCACTTTACAAAAGCGGAAATTTCCTTATCTCTGCAACTATTTAAGATACTAAATAACTTATCATTGCAAAATTGTAGCACTATTAAAAATAAAACACTTTTATTTGAAATACATCTTTATAAAATCAATTGCAATAATTCTTTAATACCATAGAGTAAGTAAATAAGTAGATCTCTCAAAAAGTTTATGTTCTTTTTTCTTTAACCTCTTAAGGGAAATGTTTGTACAGCAATCATCTATCATTTTAGACTCAAAAGTCAATACTTACCTTTTTTATTGGTCGAAATTTATAAATGAGGAATTTAATAAGATGCGATAACCATAAGATGTGCAACCCTGAATAAAATGTCAAATTTTTTAACAGGAAGACGAAATTTTAAAACGAAGTATCGACTCTGTGGCCCCAATATCAATTTTTTTTTTCTCCAAATATACTAGTGTGGACTTTAAGTCTTTAAAATTAAAATCATAAAATTTAAATTCGAGAGTCAAAAAATGTCTAATGTAAGTATAACGCAATTTTTGCTCGGGTTTGCTAGTGTACCCCTATTATTTTGTTTCACATAATTATATATTATGAGTTTTGAGTAAATATTTCAATTTTTAAACAATGGAGTGAGAAAGTCCATGTGAAGTTCCATACCATTTATTTTAAATAAAACTGAATCTAGTGGTTTACAATAATTGAGGCATTTTTGAATGTTAAAATAGTTGCACAACCCTTGATGTTATAAAAAAGACACAAAAATCAAAAATGTCATATAAGAGAGAACTTAAAAAATAAGGTACTAAAAATTAATATTTTTATTGAGACACCTATTGAGACACACGAAAAATAAGCGTTTCAAAATTGATTTTGATGCCACTAAACTAAAATAATAATATTAAAGATAATTTTATTTGTCACAGCGAATCAATACCTGTTCAGCTTAAACACATATGCACTAATTACTCTAAGGTGTTAAGAATAGGAAAGTATGGATTTTTAGGAAGTGGAACTGCATTTGTGTGGTGGGAGAGTAGAAAACCATTAACACAAAAATTTGACTCACCGGCTTGTGAAGGAGCTACAGCACTAGCACCTGTGTTGAAGTTGAAGGGTGCTGCTTGAGTTTGTGCTGTTGGTGCGGCTGCAAGACTACCAAAACCGAACAAAGCACCGGCAGAAGACTGTTGTTGGGCCGGCTGACTGCCCCCAGAAGCATTATTGCCAAAGTTGAATACACTACCACTAGACAATGGCTGGCTTGAAGTGGAGCCAAACCCAGATGATTGCTGTGAGGATTGGGCTGGAGTGACGCCAAATACAGACACCTGCTGCTGGGAGGTTGGCGTGGTACCAAACCCTGACGATTGCTGGAGGGTTTGGGCTGGAGTGATGCCAAACCCAGACAGCTTCTGTTGGGAGGTTGGCGCGGCACCAAACCCAGACAATGACTGTTGAGATGATTGGGCCGGAGTGGCGCCAAATACAGACAGTGGTTGCTGGGAGGATTGAGTCGGAGCAGCTGCAAACCCAGATAATGGCTGCTGGGAGAGCTGAGTAGAGCCACTACCAAACCCAAACCCTTCAGTCCTTGGAGATTGAGTTGAAGTACTGCTGCCAAAAGAAAAAGCGGTACTGCTGGATGGTTGCTGTTGAGAACCTTGCATGGAATTTGTGCCACTAAAACTGAAACTACCCGCACCTAAGCTTGACATTTGAGAGGTGCTGAAACCAAATCCTCCAATTGTAGTTGTTGGTTGAGGGATACTTGCACCACTCCCTGAACTAAATCCACCATCAGAGGTTGTCGTGGGTTGAGAAGCCACTGAAGGGCTTCCAAAATTAAATGCACCACTTGGTTTGGATGGTTGGACTGGAACATTGACATTTCCCAATTCAAATCCGCCGCTCGTTGTGGATTGTTGAATTGTAGATGTATTACTGTTGAAATTAAAACCACTATTAGATGATTTGGGCTGAGGTTGAGTAACATTACTCCCAAAACCAAATCCACTACTAGATGATGATTGAGAGGAGGAAGAAGAGTTACTTCCAAAAGCAAAACCACTGGATTGTATCGACTCCTGAGAAGGTTTGGCCCCACCAAATGATAATCCTCCAGGCCTAAGTGTAGAGCTGGTTGTACTCCCAAAAGAAAATGTACCACTTTTTAGTGGAACGGATGAAGTTTGACCTTGGATCTGTTCCTTAGCGGGACTGCCACCAAATTGGAATGAGCTCTGTTGCCCAGTATTGGATTGCTGTTGTGGTGAGCCAAACGTAGTTTGGGGCAAGGACAAGACCGAAGCGACTGGGCCGGTAGTGCTGGAGATTGTAGCAGTGGGTGCACTAGAAGCACCAAATGAAAATGGTTTTGGTTCATTAGAAGAACCAAACCCAAAAGTGCTTGGAGCAGTGCTTGTCGAAAATCCTCCAAAACCAAGTGTAGTCGATTGAGTGGTTGTTATCTGCGCTGAAGGGAAACCTCCTAACTCACTTGAATGAGGGATTGGCGCAACACTGGTAGTTGATGATGAGAAACTGCCTAACCCACTTGAAGTTGATTTTAGCGTTGTTGATGCACCACCAAATGAAAATCCCCCGATGGGTTGGCCTAGTGTCGATGTTGGTGGTTTTAATACAAACGGGGATGATGTTACTGCAGTAGACTGTTGCAAAGAAGGACTGCTGTTAATGTGATTACCAACAGTGGCTTGATTGCTGGTAGGTGAGGTTTGTGGATTGAAGGAAAATCCCCCAACTTTTCCCATGCTGGAATTTTGCTTTCCTTCCTGAAAGCTCACATTAGGCTGGGTAGCCACTGACCCAAACTGAGGTAAAGATGAAACTTGAGTAGTAATAGCTGATGGCAAAAAGGTGAAACCCTGTTGTTGTGGATCTGTACTCGATTTGCGAGGTGCTGCAGAGGTTGCATTGTTTGAGGGCATACTAAATCCTCCGGAGCTGAAAGACTTTGTTGAAGACTGTGTGACTTGCGGAGTTCCAAATGAAGCAGGGGCAGATGTGCTCACTGTGGAGTTTACATGTGCTGTAGAATCAGTAGAATTTTGAATGGTTTGCCCAATTAAGGGTTTGGCCACTGACGCAAAGCTTTGAGAAGTTGTTGTATTACTAGAGGAGACACCCCTTGAGACTGAAGACTCAGGGCTAGTTTGAGCTAAAACCCCAAATGGTGATCCAACAATATTACCAGAAGATGTGATCGCTGTTGGCAGTTGCTGACTGCCAAAACTGAAATTGGGCTTGCTGCCTTCAGATAATTTTTGGGACTCCACATTAGATACTGCAGTTTGACCAAATAAAGATGCAGGGTGACTTGAAATATTGGCACTGGTAATTGTAGAAGATGCAGTAGAGACAAAAGATGGTAAGTTATTTGCTAATGAAGCTTTATTCTGAACGGTTGAAGCTGATGGAAATGTTAAACTAGTGTTAACGTTTGAAATGCTGTCCCCTGAACCAGTTATAATTGAAGGCAAAGGTGAAGGTGATTTTGCCAACTGTACGCCGAAGGAAATAGGTGGTACAGAAGCCAATGTGCTTGTTGGTGCAACGTTCAACTTTGGTTGTTGATTGAATTCATTATTTGTGCTCCCAGATAGAGAAATTACAGCAGGTGCTGTTGAGTTGTTAAGAGACAGCGCAGTGTTGGTTGCTGACAAGATTGACTTTGTGACTATAGACGTAGATGATGAAGTCTTTGCTGATGTCTGAGCATTCAACTCTACACTTTCTTCTTGGGATTTTGTTGTATCTGAAACAAGAGCAAAAAATTAAGTAATATACAAATAATAGGTGTGCGATACTTCAACTTTGCTATGAACAAAAAGTTGGCTTAAATTAATACAAAGCTTCATCAATAAAAATAATGATAACTAGGATACACATTTATTTTCAATTATTGCCATTTTGTGCTGTTATAAACATTACAAACTTTTGTTCACATTAAATCAAATATGACATAATTGAATTGTATGTTGTGATAATTAGAGTTGGATAGAAACACTGGAAAAAATTATCATTGGTGAAATAACAGTTGGGGGGCTGGATGTTGTGTTTGTCCTAGTCTTATGTTAGTTTGTAAGGAAAATGAAGCTATGACAGGCCTAACAAGTCGGTATTAGAAAATATATATTATGTTTTTCTTAATTTTGAATGTCTTATAAAACTATGGCCAAATGACTAGTTTTTATTAATATGCGAAAAAGAGTCAATTAAAAACTATATGGAGAAAAATGACTGCCTAGTGTGAACCTATTGGATTTGTTAAACTTTAAAAATAGCCATGTAATCATCAATAAAATATCTGTACAACCTATTGTAAAATTCCCAGACTTTTCCAGTTTTTAAAGCTAGCATTTTTCAATTTTCTTGACCATCTTTTTACAATTTTAATTGGTGAATGACGATTCTACAATTTATTTCAGCAATCATAGATATTAAAAATAATAATAGAAGCATACTTTTTTATTAAGTTTTCCAGTATTAACTTTGCTATGTCTTATACGTGGCATTACATAAATGCGGTATAAAAAAACACCCCAATACAATCACCTCATGTTAAACTTTAAAGTGTGACTTTTATCAGTAACTAAAACTCTTCCTGACAGTGACTTAATTTCTGTATTGCAATAGTTCAAACCTGTAAATACATTACAAATTACTGAGGACATCCCACACGCTGAAACACAATTCATTTTGTTAACATGGGAGAAATAAAATTTCTCACTTTTGTTTTAGAATATTTAATTTTACCAACCTCTTGATTTTATCGTTAGGACATCGATGATATCATCCTTCCTATTAGCTTCATATCCTTGTTTAGACTTGAAACTAACTACTTCATTTTCATCATCAACAAAATATGTTTGTGGAGATTCTTTTTCCTTCGATTCTTTGCTGAAAAGTAAAACAAATAAGAATATTAAACATTTCCAACTGGAAGGTTATTTTTAGAAGGATATTTGAAGTGTACTTTCAGAACCAAATGTGACTTACAAATTAACATAATTCTAGAAAAGGTACAACAACCAGTCTACTGGTGGAAAGCAGAATCTGCGCAGTAATTCACACACTTTAAGTTGACTCATGATTAGGGACATGCAAAATTCGTATTTGTGCATCGATTCGTACAACATAATTTATCTTTTCTACATTCTTTGTAAAGAAACATTATAAATAGTGTACATTTCACTGCAAATAGTATCATTTTTACAAGGAATTTCAAGTATGTTTTCAGATTTACTTATTAATTACAAAAACATATTTCTCTTAACGTACAATTTAATGTGCGAAAAGATTACGCATCATCAACTTATAATAGGCCTGCAACGTATTTGAAATTTATATTAATTGTATTCTCTTCATTACAGATTAGTTTGTAATAAACAACTGTTGATAATTGATATGATTTTCATTTAACTCAAAGGGTAATGATGTATCAAGTTGATATTACTAAGTGTGAAATGTTTTGTGTGTATTTATATTTGATTTTTATCTGAATATGTTAATAAATAGTTAAATACACAGTAAGAATGAAAAATGTAGATAGTTTTATGCCTAGTTTTTTTTAACGAATACTAATACAACTCGTACTTAAGTAAATAATGTCACTTTCAATTTATAGTATCATCTCTTTTTGAGAAAAATAACACCACTTTTCCCCTAAAAATAGTCGCACCTTTTGCATGTCTCTACCCACGATGCATTGCAATGCTAGCTTAAAACAGCTGATTATAAAGTATTTTTTTTCTTGGTGATAAATATATATTTTAGATCATTCTCCTGATGGATGTTTTCAAATTATAGCACCGTGTTATGGCACAATCCAATACATTGATACACACACTTTACATTAGCAGGTTATTTCTAATCTCCTGACAAAGGCCAACAAAGCTGTCTGCTTGCTTTTGGCTCTACAGCGCCTGCATTGCAAATACTCATGTGCATTGATTTGAGATGATTGGTTCTCCTATGTCGAACATTTCGGCAAATCGGACGAAATAGAGTAGTTGAACTTAAGCAAAACAGCTCGCGCCGATTAAGCGGAAATCTTGTGATTGGCATGACCACGTTTCTGTTCTGAGCTAGTTTTTAAGTGAAAGGGTTAATCCACAGTAATACATTTATAGACTATGCCAAGAATTGAACCTGGGACAATTAACTTAGTAAACAAACACACTACTAGGTGAGATATTAATAAGTCAGACATTGGCAAAATTATATTAATGTGGCACAAGATTTATCTGATTGCCAAACCTTCCTTCACTTTGACAAGAGTGTATTAATCACAAGCTTGTGAATGTGTGGAATGTCAGGCCTTCATCGTGGTTCGATCCCACTTAAATGTAGGTCCTCCATTTAATCTCACAATCACCTACCATTGCACATACGGTAAGGCGTATAACCAATCGGGTAGTAAGACGCGGTGATGATAATGATAATGATAATAATAATAATAATAATAATAATAATAATATAATAATAATAATAATAATAATAATAATAATAATATATTAGTGTGCTTGACCCCGACCTTGGAGGCTAATGAGGATTGGATACTAGGTTTGTTTGCCAACCTTCTCCCACCACATTACCTATATTTTATTCAAAGCTTTCACTTTGCTGGCGAAATTTTTTAAAACTTTACCATTACCTGTAGAGGCTGTCCATTAATTATGTATGTTTATCAGGGAAGGGAAAAATTGCTCTGTGTAACCAAGCACGATGACAGAGTGAGGGGGAGTCAAATAATGCGTGAAGTCACATTACAATTAAGTGTATCGGGGTAATGTTCTGTGTTAATAGGCCAAACTGTGCGCACATATAAATAAACAAAGATCGATTCATTGACATGGATAATTGAGCTTGGCGAACATGTTTCATAAAGAAAAGGGTTGTATAAGCTTTACAAATAAAAATACTTTTTAAATAGGGGGAGGCAGGAGTGAATATGTGATAATGTGATGTGATATTAGAAAGGGGGATAAGGTGGTTCACAAAATTGTAACAATGTGTGACAAGGAAGGAGTTGATTAAAAAAAACAATATTAGTTGATGTAGTTTATGGACAACCTAATACTTAAGATTGGTGTATTAAAAATCGATGTTACCCAATCTGGAAGAAAAGACGAAATATATATGGTCTATTACATATAGTTGTGAGAGAAGATATCACAGTAGGATTTTTTTCAAAAAACTAGCAATTAATGTATAAAAGAAGATAAAAACACATTTTGAATTATTGAAGTCTAGTCTTAGCTGGTACCATATTTATTGTTAAAGAGGTGAGATTGAGATTAGTGCATACCCATTTCCCAAGGTTTGTATCAAGTAGTAACATCATAATGTAATACCTGGCTGTACTTATTATAAAAACATGTTGAGCTATTTCAGTTTTAAAGGTTAGCTACAAAGAGATTTTATTAAAAGATGCAAAATAGTGCAATACTTGGGCTTCTTTTAAATGTCAGCTGTTTAAATAAAATGTGTATTTGTTTTGTATTACAGAACTTAAAAATGTTTGTGGCCAAACACAAGAAATGCATAGTCTATGAATCACAATTTGGACTATAAAGCACAAATTACAGAGGCATTTCCCTTTAATTCCCACATTTTCCTTTCATGGTGTTCTTAAATATAAAAGTGACATATAGTCTCACTTTAAATTTGAGCATGTTCCAGCAATATTTGTCTAAATGAGTGTAAATGAACCTTGATTGGTGTTAGCAATGCAAGAAAAATCTACTGATACTTGCATACATTAACACTTTAAATGTTGAATGCAGTGGTCAGCAACAGGTCGATCGCAATTGATCTCGCAGGAGTTTTCAGTTGATTTTGTGAGAAAACCACATCGTTACGTAAAGGCAAGCTTACCTTGGATTAGTCCACTATGGTACAGCATATAAGACAGGGCCATAGTGTAATCAGTCAAGGTAAGACTGCTACCTTTCAGGATAAGGGGAGAGCATATTATATTTATTTTATATATCTTCTATAAAAGCAGGAACATAAGTAATGGAGTAAATATTGAATTTAAGGAATAAATACAACATGTGTGAAGGAAAAAAGAATCAAAAGTAGAATGGAGAAATGAAGGATGAACACAGGACCTTTGATAAATGTAAAAGTCAATCGGGGCCTGAAAAGGTTGCCGACCCCTGGACGAATGTGATCAAATATAAATCAATCTTACTTGTCCTTTTTCACGTCAGACTTCCGTAGAGGTAGTTTGGCTGGAGGTTTGTTGAACAAGCAAAACACATCCTCATTTTGCATGGGTTGGTCGTGGTCTGATTTATCTGGTATACATTTGTCGTGCGGGGCTTTTTCTGGTGCCAGTATATTTTCAACAGCGCAATCTTTAGTGGGATGTTTTTGTGTTATTTTGCTTGAGGTAAACTTTTTTGGTTCCTTGTCAAATGTGGATACTTCCTTGGGTTCCAAATATGTTCTTGGACTTTTCTGTAAACATAAAATATCCAGTAACTAACCCTAATTATTATATTTCCATTTGACAAACAACATTTATTGTTATATCTAGAAGTGTACCTGCAGGTATTTTTTTGCTTCAAGTCAAGTTTGAATATAAACATTGGTTTTATTTCAAGTTAAAGTACTATATTTGTACAAGATATTTTAAGATAAATAGTTCTTATAGAAGCATGCATAAAACATAAGTATAAAAATTGTTTATTAAGAATTTGATTTTTTTTAAAAATAAATCTATGATTACACAAATTCAGATTTTAAAATCAGACAAAATAAAATATTGAGGAACTCTGTTTGCTATGAAATTATACCTTAGGATTGAATCAAATTAATTAAACTCAGCATTTCAGAAATAAAATTGAAAATTTTAAGTAATAAAATATTTTGAGTTTTAAAAGAAAAATCTTTGAGTTGAAGTCTGAACAACTATTAAAACTCAACTAAAACGCCAAGTTCTTGCATACCCATAATTTAATTATGGAATAGTTTTAAAAAATCGCTAAGAGGTACTATATAGTGAAGCACCGAGACAATTTGCAGACGTTTAGAAATACCACATTATTTAAGAAGTTGTCTGATTAAAAAAAATATTGTTTTCAGCAAAATGTAAGTGAAAATTATTGGCATTTTTAAAAAAAGTTTAAATTTGAAGTTTAGTGTTTAAAAAAACCTAGATTTAGCCTTCCTCTATCAAATAAGGTCATGTTTTTATAGGGTAGCCACAGAACATTTTGAGATAACGTGGGATTGTTTTATAGGGTTTTATGTACGGTATTACAACATTTTTAAAGAACAATTTAAACTTAAAATTCAAACTTTTTAACTAGTTAAAACCTTTGCCTACATTTTGGTGAAAATGATAACAATTATAACATTTGCTTTCGTTATGTTATTGTTCTTTTGTGGAAGGTGTTATTAGTTACGTATCAAGTTTAATATTGTGTCGCCACTTGTTATAAAATCCTTTTATAGCATGTTAAATGCACCCCGTTGGAACGCCATTTGTTATATTATCCTTTTATAGCTCCTCGGTTGGAAGTAATTTATTATAGTTTATATTGTGCCCCACAGTAAGTCGTCATTTCTATTGCGCAACAGTGCACTTTACTTATGATGCCTCCTTTGTCTTATCACTTATCCAAAAGAAATGATAACACTTTGCATAAAATTTAATATTACTTTATTTCGTTAAAAGAAACAACATGTTTATGTTTTTATTTAAATTGAAATGCGATCATGTCGAGGGCCTAGCGACTAATTATCACCGAGCGCTTAAAATACGTTCATTAAAGACCGAACACACGTCCGTCTGTAATCACGACTGATTTCACAGTGAAGAGAAATTTCAAAACCACTGTATATATCCCAGCTCAATAGAAGCTTCTAGAAGGGACATTTTCTAACGGTGAATTGCACACCTACAAACTCAAAAAAAATACTTCCTGCGTGGAGAACATTCTTCCAAAACAGGAAATTACTTTAAAAGGTCTTAACTTTGTTGGATTTCGAAAAAGGGCATTAACTGAGGTTGTCCATTAAGTGCTGCCATCTCTGACCTCTGAGTAAAACAAACTAATAAATTATTTAGAGGAAGACGTGATTTAAGCGCCAAGTAATAGATTACGAAATTTAAATAAAGTAAAATATGTTTAATTATATGTAAAATTAGAATGATAAAAAAATGTTTGAATATATAAATAATTAGAACGATAATATGGTCAATGCTTTCAAATACTCCTTATGGTCAAATCAATTACATTACAATTACCCCCCAAAGTGTATCTGAAAGTAGAGACTAGTCGTATACTTATTGATACGCTTTGCCAAAATAAAATAAAAGAAGACATGATCACTTTTCGCACACCCTGTATAAGTTTCACAATTTTTACAAAAATTTCAATATTTTGAAACATCCTGTATAATTTCATAAAATTTACTAAAAGTCCTATATTTTTAAACATCCTGTATAAAATTTACAAAATTGTTTAAAGTTGAATATTTTGAAGTGGAAGTTATATGAATTAAACAATAAAATAAAAATTATTAGTCATAATTATGATTAATTAAAATAAAATAATCTAATAAAAATATCAAGTATAATTATGATTAAATGAAATAAAATATTTAAGTAAAATGTCAGCTTAATTGTAATTACTGACATAAAATGGTCTAAGTTTATTGTATCAAGAAAATTTAATTCAATCGTCACAAATCGAAGTGTCTTTTAATTAAATTTATTATTATTTTTTATATAATTTTCTTTAAATATTTGTTGCACTTAGTTTCGTGATCCTTCACGAATCCACTTTTGTGATTATTTTCACACACTTAACAAGGCTCTTAACACTTTGTTACACTTACTCTTAAAAGTCTCTTGGCCAAACTTGCTATATGAGCACAAACATTTGCAACTTTATGTACCAAATAGTTAACTAAAATTTGCTATATGAGCACAACCACATTTGCTGAGAATAGCATAACTTAATATAATTTTTCTTTATATAAACACAATTAACTGGTAAAACATATAAGTACATTGTTTAAATCATAGAAATGGCAATATCATACACATATCATTGTCTAATAACAGAAAAATATTATTATCATACACATATCATTTATTTAATTAGGAGGACACTTAATCCCTAGTAAAACAAAATGAAAAATAACAACTTGATGCTTGATCTCTCTACAGCACAGAGAACCCTAGTATACATAATCTCTAACAAGACCTTAATGGTTTAATACAAGCTTACATTTTGAAATATTCTTTAAAAAAATTATTATTTAGTATTATTCCTTTAAAAAACATTTATTTAGAGGAAAAAATATTTATTTAAAGAAAGTAGCTTTAAACTTGTGGCATAATATTGATTTATTTTTATAACAGGCTCAATAAAGGCTAACTCCCAAAAACTGGAACGTATCCTCAGAATACTTCCCGGCATACAGTGACCGACAATCCCATTTCTCAGGTCTTCAAAACACACAAGAGGTGTTCTCTTAACGGTCCAAACCTCGTTCAAATGTCTGGTAACCACAGGCGGTCCAGAACTCTGCTGACCCCTTGGCCCAGAAAAACTCTCAAAACTCTAATTCGGGTGGCCCAGGTTCAATGCCTGCCCCTAAAACCCACAATACTTAACTCGGGTGGCCCAGGTTCAATTCCTGCCCCCTAACACTTACAAAATTCCCATAACTCGGGTGGCCCAGGTTCAATTCCTGCCCCCTAAACTTACAAGGTAGTCAGACCTCTGCGACAAAACTACTCTCTTGCCAAACGTCGAAGAGTCCAAGTCCTGACATCACAACATGCCACTGTATAGCAGAAATTACCTGCCTCTACTCAATTTTTATTATAAGCTTGCCTTAGATTACCTGTCTCAACTCAATTTTTATTATAAGCTTGTCTTAAATTACTTGTCTCAACCAATTTTTATTATAAGCTTGTCTTAAATTACTTGTCTCAACCAATTTTTATTATAAGCTTGTCTTAGATTACTTGTCTCAACCCAATTTTTATTATAAGCTTGTCTTAAATTACTTGTCTGACCTGGTGCTTTCCGGGTACACCCCCACCCCCAAACTGACTATACTTTGTAATAAATCCATTCCTACTCCTTCCTTCACCAAGCACTTCAGAGGATGCTTCCCTCCTCCTGGTGCTTTCCGGGTACACCCCCACCCCTAACTGACTATACTTTGTAATAAATCCATTCCTACTCCTTCCTTCACCAAGCACTTCAGAGGATGCTTCCCTCCTCCTGGTGCTTTCCTAAATTTGTCATTAATAATGAAAACAAAATAAAGTACTTGTCCTTACTTTCTCGAGTTGGATTTTATTGAAATATTAAGGAGGTAGTTCTCTTTCCACACTAATCTTTACAATGAAATGGCCCTTATTTACAAGGTTAAAAAGATAAAATTACATAATATATTAAGAGCTTGTCGCTTAATAATTCTAATTACATTATTTTTTTTTCTCACCCCCTCTTTTTCTATCTCTCTCTCTCTCATCCTTTAGTTAGCCTAACCTGGAATTTTACTTTCCAGAGTTGGACTGTATTGAAGTGTAAAGGAGGTGGGTTACTTTCCACACCTATCCTTACAATAAAAAATTGCTCCCCACTGTATCAACCTTTGAATGTTCTGCTGGCTGAGTAAACTAATTACACTATAAACCAACCACAACATGATAACACTCGGTCTTGTCTGTGATAGACTTGGGCCTAACTCTGGTGGCCTACCTCTGCTCAGTGAGTTGGTGTACCCCTAAGTTGTAGCGCCATTTTATAACATTTGCTTTCGTTATGTTATTGTTCTTTTGTGGAAGGTGTTATTAGTTACGTATCAAGTTTAATATTGTGTCGCCACTTGTTATAAAATCCTTTTATAGCATGTTAAATGCACCCCGTTGGAACGCCATTTGTTATATTATCCTTTTATAGCTCCTCGGTTGGAAGTAATTTATTATAGTTTATATTGTGCCCCACAGTAAGTCGTCATTTCTATTGCGCAACAGTGCACTTTACTTATGATGCCTCCTTTGTCTTATCACTTATCCAAAAGAAATGATAACACTTTGCATAAAATTTAATATTACTTTATTTCGTTAAAAGAAACAACATGTTTATGTTTTTATTTAAATTGAAATGCGATCATGTCGAGGGCCTAGCGACTAATTATCACCGAGCGCTTAAAATACGTTCATTAAAGACCGAACACACGTCCGTCTGTAATCACGACTGATTTCACAGTGAAGAGAAATTTCAAAACCACTGTATATATCCCAGCTCAATAGAAGCTTCTAGAAGGGACATTTTCTAACGGTGAATTGCACACCTACAAACTCAAAAAAAATACTTCCTGCGTGGAGAACATTCTTCCAAAACAGGAAATTACTTTAAAAGGTCTTAACTTTGTTGGATTTCGAAAAAGGGCATTAACTGAGGTTGTCCATTAAGTGCTGCCATCTCTGACCTCTGAGTAAAACAAACTAATAAATTATTTAGAGGAAGACGTGATTTAAGCGCCAAGTAATAGATTACGAAATTTAAATAAAGTAAAATATGTTTAATTATATGTAAAATTAGAATGATAAAAAAATGTTTGAATATATAAATAATTAGAACGATAATATGGTCAATGCTTTCAAATACTCCTTATGGTCAAATCAATTACATTACACAATAATAAAAAACCACTTAATAAATATTCCGGGATTAAATGTCTGCAACATCTCACAATGCTATCCCATCTAGTACCCTCAATAGAAAACTAATTTGAAGAGCCAACTTTTTTTACTATAGTGTTTATATGAGTTATTATCACAAGTATGAAAGGAAGGTACTATAATACCCATTTTCAAAAATGAAGATAAAATAGAGTGTATTGACTAAGGTATCTCATTACTACCAACATGTAATAAAATTTTATCTAACATAATTTTAATGAGATTGACGCTATTTGCAGAAGAATTAATTAGGGATTATAAGTGTGTATTTTGACGCAATTAATCAACAACAAATCAGATTTTTACTACTCTGAAAATATTGAGGGGAAAAAAAAAAAGTGAACACAATGTCGGTTCATCACTTAAACATAGGTTTTAAAGGGGGCTGGGATTCAGTTAAAATATTTGAATTATATGAAAGTTTAGTTAAATTTGGGATACCCAAAAAACTTGTCAAGCTAGTTGAAGTACGGTGCTTGTGTAAGGGTACGGGTTGGATGTCACTTATCAGTTACTTTCGAAATAAATAATGGGTTGAAACAAGGAGCTGCACTTACCCCATTATTTCTTAATCTAGCCTTAGAGCATGCTATCCTATCAGGGTAATGTAAGAGAGAAGGAAAGGGTTGACATTACCCGATACAATACAGCTATTAGGATAAGCAGATGATTTAGCTTTGTTAGACAATAATAGCTAGGAAACTGTTGCAAGAAATGCAGAAACTTTATTAGAGGCTATTAATGAAATAGGTTTAGAAGTGAACGCTGAAAAGACAAAGTACATGATCACTAGGGAGCAGATTCTTAAGCACCAAAGATGTTTTAAATAGTCATTAAAAATAATGGATCTAGTCACCAGAATAGGCGCCTACAGAAAAAAAAAGGCACAAAGCAATGTAAAATTGATTTTACTACCTAAAGCAAATTCTTTTTTTTAGCACTACTCATCTCATTTGGGTAATAAGCATATATACTAATTTTGTGAATATTTTAGGGCCTAGGATGGTGGAATTTAGAAGAAGTGTATATGTATTTGCGAAGAGGGAGAGTAAAAAGCCCTTTAGTTTAAAAAAAAGAAGAAGAAACTTCAGTACACTAGACCAAGATTCAATTAGACAGTTCAGTCACATACTATTAATCACTAGATCATGCATGGTGTCCACTCAACTTGACCAATGAAATTCCCAACTTCTTCACTGATTTTCCCTGACCATTTCCTAGAATTCCCCGACTCAAAAGTATGTTACACTCTTCTATCCCCCCATTTTTGTGAATAAAAATAAGTTTTAAAATGTAAATAAACATGTATTTTATTTGTATTAACATAGTCTATTAGGAATTAGAAAATTAAAAAATATATTATACAGCTACAAATAAAAAAAGACAGTTTGAGAATCACATTGTGATTATCTGATATAATGATTATAGTAATTATATTTTATATTTTGGGTAAAACAAAATTTTCCTGTTTTTTTTCTTTCAATTTACCAAATTCCTGACTTATTCCCCCCCTTTTCCGGATTTTCCCGCATGGTAGACACCCTGTAGATACCTTCCTAAAGTTTCAGTGGTGAAATTTTCGAATACAATGTTTTTTATAATTTGAAAAGCTGAGTCCTAATTTCATATGATGTCAAGGGACAGAATCTCAAATTTGTGGTTTCCGAAGAAGTTGAACTTTGCCCCGCAACGGCATGTCATCGTCGTCGTCGTCCCAAAGATGTTTACCACTGCTACTATTGTACTCCACCCATTTAAATCTCTTTGGAAGCTATTTAACAAGTGTTGATTTTCAAACTTACTTCAAATAATTATGCCACAATTTACAATTTCTAGGAAATTGTACTTTATCTTTCAGCAGAAAATCCATAAGAGAAAGGCCTAATCCAACATAGGCAGTTATAGGTATTATAAAATTATTCATATTATACTTGTAATAACATGAAATGAACTATACCTCAACTGCCTTAGTTTTACAACTAAGAAAAGAAACTATAATTAGGCAAAATCTGATCACTAATGATCACAAAGAAAACATAGATTGAGGTCGATAATTTAGAGATTACTGCGAACATTTCATTTGATAGCTTTAATGAGTTTAAATATTTAGGAACAATTTTAAATACTAACAACGATATTAAATTAGAAATCAGGAAAAGGATATAGTAAGGAAATGCATGATATTACTCAGTAAGTCGTTAACATCTCATCTGCTTCAAGGAACGTAAAACTATGAAAATTATACAAAACAATAATTTTACCAACTGTACTCTAAGGGTGTGAAACATGGTCTCATAACTTAAACAAAGAAAACTAGTTTAGGGTGTTCCAAAACAAGGTGCTTAAAAAGATATTTGGTTCAAGAAGGGATGAGGCTACTGGGGAGTGGAGGAGGTTAAATACCCTGTACTTATCACAATACATTGTTAGGATAGTAAAGTCTCATAGATTAGGGTGGGCAAGACACACAGGGTGAATGGGAGATTCTAGAAACGTGTTCAAGGTATTGAATGGCAAACCCAATGGAAAGAGACCAGTGTGAAGACCTAGACACAGATCGAATGTTAACATTAGAATTGATTTGAAAGATATAGGGTGTAATGAGGTGGACTGGATAGAACTAGCTCAAGATAGGAAGGTATAGGTGGCGTACTTTTGTAAGTGCGGCAATGAGCTTGAGTTCCTAGTGCCATAGAGTGAGTAAGAATGTTTATATTTGACAGAGATGATGCGGTCATGAAATGAGGAAGAATGGTGGAAGGAAAGAGTAAGATGAAAGCATTTTACTTTACTGGCTCTGTCACAGGAAGGAAAATGATGATGATATTTAGACAACCGTTATTAAGTAGGCCTGTGCTGTACTCGTGGGTGGTGTCTTATCATTCTTAATCAATTTCCTCTTTCTTCCTTTGGTTTCCTCTTTTAAGAAGTTGCGTTGCGCATTTCACACTCCCTCCCGATAATTTCAAATAGAATGAAATCTAAATCGAGGGATTGGGTGGTAACAATCGATTTTATTCAAGAAGCAATCACTTCCTCTTTGTCCAGTGACGGCAATGTAAAGTGTGAACTGTGTTGTTCTTTTCATGGTAAAATTGTGTTCGTTCCCTTTATAATTATATTTGTTTCAATCCACCTTTCCTGTACCTTCTTCCAAACAACAATAATGAAGAAGATGATTATTATTCCATCATCCTTTTAAATCATTTTGATACAATTTTTTTTACATAATTAATATTGGAAATTATGTAATTATTCAACTCGAGCTACTTGGGAGGTTTATAGGAAGTCCACTCATGCTCAGCAGGAATCAAAAAGCTCACAGACCACCAGTTTTACCATATGACATACAACTATTGTATTCATGAATGAAATCTGAAATAGGATATAGTTATGTACATTCTGTTCACCCTGAAAGGTATCAGTCTTACCTTGACGGATTACACTATGGCCCTATCTTAAAAGCTGCACCATAGTGGAATGATGCAAGGTTAGCTTGCTAACATTCAGGGTGAATTAAGGGTAAAATAGTATGTACTTACACTATTAATGATGACATCGATCTTTTCAAGTGCTTGTGTCGTTGTCGGAGTATCCAATGATGGGCTGCTAAGGATGTCATCTGCACTCTGGTAGCCCTTTTTGAATTGCTTTCCAAACACAGGGGTGCTGCTCCGAGACCAGTCAGCTGAAATAAAATACATTTATGGTAAATTAGTATCGAAGATGTCGGAATTATTGTTTTTGTCTATTGTGTTGTATTTAGAAGAAGGTACAGGAAAGGTGGATAAAAACACATAAAAGAGAACCAACAACATATGGCTTTTACAATGAAAAGAACACAGTTCACACTTTAAATTGCAGCCACTGGACAGAGAAGCAATGGCTTCCACGTGAAGAAAATTGATCATTGCCGCCCAATCCCCGACTTAGGTTTCATTCTATGGGAACTCTTCAGGAGTGAGTGTGAAACACGCAATGCAATTTCATTAAAGAGGGAACCAAAAAGGAGGAAAAGCAAATAAGTAAAGAATGATAGGACCATGTAAAATTTAAAAAAAAAGGACAATTAGAGGGAAAGGACATTGGATATATGTATATAAATTGAAAAGAATCCTGAAAGAAATATGTTTTTGTCTATTCTAATTCTCAATCTCAACTAATGAATTTTAATTTTTCGATTCTCCAATATGATTCCTCAACATTTACAGCTTTAATCCAATCTCACATTAAAAATACAATTTTTTAAAACATCGTAATGTTGAATTAAAAACTAAAAAGTAGTGATGATCCAAAAATACTTAACCAAAACGGCCATGTTTGATTTGTGCAATATGACCAAAACACACAGGTCATGTGGAATACATTTAGAATTTGCCAGTAATAAAGTGAAACGAAAAAATAGCTAATGGTGGTCAAAATAAGAAAAATACCTAATTCCGAACATTCCCTTTTAGTTTGAGTGCCAAAATTTTGATTTGTTGAGACTTAAGAGCTAAGAATCAAGGTATAGAAAATAATGATATTAAAATCAATTCTTGATTATTTCAATACCAGTTATAGTTGAGGGTATCAAGGAATCGAGTTTGACATCCACAAGTAGTACACTAGATGAAATTTTTAATTCAACTTGTGTTGTATCTATTGATTATGGTAATTGTAAGCTGAAAGCTTTAGAGAGACACAGAGTGATAAGAACACGAGGAACACAGAACCTGATGATCATAGTTTACGTTGTAGCCACTTCACGGTGACTGAGCACAATTCAGCGCGTTAAAATAGTTGCGCTCCTTTTGGCAGCTTGAGTCCTTCAACACCAGGATCGCTGTGGTTAGTCCCATCATCATCCAGCAGTGATACTTGTGAGGACTAGTGTTGAAGGACTCAAGCCGGCAAAAGGAGGGCAGCGAAACCCCTAAGGTTGTGGCCAAGTCACAATACAAAATGAAGTTTGTAAGGAGAAACAGGATAAGGAATGAAGTTATCCAGGAAAGAGTGGGGGTACAGGGAGTACATGAGATAGTAGAGGAAGTAAGACTGAGATGGTAAGGTCATGTGATGACAGGGTTGTTATAATTTTACTCATTCCTAAAAAACCCACCCGAGTTTTATTAAAAAAACTTATTATAATTTGCATACAAAGGAATTGTCTAAACAATTTTTGAAATTGGTTAGTCATTCTGTTGAAAAAACCTTTTGGTCCAAACCCAATAATAATACATTGATTTGTAAATGGTGTTATAACAAATTTTGAAATTAAAGATGTTATACAATAGACTAAGCTATAAAATATGTTTTAATTGGTTGAACAAAATATGTTCATCTAGCAGCTCGCTTGAGATAATAACATTTTAAGGTATGGTACTTACACTGTACTAATGCTAGGCCCTAGAAACAATACTACTTTTCATAAAAGCAAATGAGATAACAAAAGTACTTACCTTTTATCTGTAAGTAAAGAAAGCAACAAGTCAATTCTGCAGCGGGCCTGCCAGTAATTTAATGGTCTCCCCCTCCCCCTTCCAAACTCTTTCTATTCCTTCTACACAAAGTCTTTTTTCCTCTTCTTCAGCCTGTTAGCTTATACAGTATTGTTGTGAAGAATTACATTGTTGCATTATTGTTTTCCTTTGTTACGTCTCTTATTACTCCTTTTCTTACTATATTAAAATTTAAATATGTTTCTCTGGATCCCGAATAATTAATATATTTGAATTATTGGTTTAATCAGCTGACATACATAATATCTTCAATTAAACTAAAAAAACAAACCAATAAAAGAAATAAAAAACACGATTAAAACTTCCCAATAAAACCAAATATAAACCAAATAGATTTTTTTTTTAAATAACCTGTTTTTTTTTCAACCTTGGGTGATGAGGATGGAAGAAAGAGAGAATACCAGAGAGAATGATTGAGATGAAGAATGTAGGAAAAAGACCACAAAGGAGACCAAGAAATAAATGAGAGGAACATAAAGTGTGGACGTGAGAGGGAAAGCAATTAAAGGAGAAAGGACAGAGGAAGATGGGAGCAATTTACTAAAGTGAACTGGCACAGATTGTAAACAGATTGTTGTTGTTGATGATGATGAGTTAAGGTACGAACAAATTCTGTCAGCCCACTTAAATAATTTCTTTTCCCCTTTGAATAAAATTATTATAATAATCTTATACCTATAAAACAAAGAATTAATTTTTCACAAAAACATAAAGAACATGTTGTTATACTAGATGGTACACAATTTAGTGCCATGGCAACAAATAAGCTTTTAAATATTAATGTTGATTTTCAGCTCTTTTTTTAAAAAAGTAAAACAATTTAAAAATACTGTAAAATCATATGAGTATAGTTCCGTACATATTGCAGGAAATCAAGGCGAGTTTAAAGTTTCACTCGAAGCCGGCCAGTGACAAGGAAAAACTTACCAGCAGCAGTTTTTCTCTTTACTCCAGCACCAACCCTCATGTTTCGGCTTGAACTCAATGAACTCAGTATCTCATTGTTGCAAATACGTTTCTTAGGTTGTTGCTGATGATTATCCGAGTCTTGTTTGGGAGATTCCTCTCTAGTTCGCTTGGACCTAGAGTACAAACAATTTAATATATAGAAGCCATATTGATACATAATAATTTTAAAAATCATTGGTGCGTCTAGTTTATTTTAAATTGCAAATTATTTTTACTAAACATATTAATATAACTTTCTTTGCCACTTTAACGATTATCAAATTCAGAGTGTAGTTCACAGTTCACACACATCTGTTGACCAACACCCAAAGAGAAATGTGCACACAATCATCCCTTAGCGTTGGATTCTCCGACAGAATAAGTCCAACCCCTTGGTTGCAAATGACTTGGTCTAGCCTTTATATTGGTGCCCATTTAGCTTTGAAGAGTGATTTACTTCAAATGTAAAATAACATAAATAATTTGAAGATGATTAAAATAATGAAACTTAGATTTTTTATAATCAAGTCTTACTACCTGTTCGGGTCATACACATAAATGTGACGCGGCACGAGAAAAGGGACCTTATTTTCCCCCAGGTCAATATCAAATCATTAGTATCACTGGAAAGAGAACAAATTGCTGAATAATGTGATGTAAAACGTGTAAATATTCCAAGAATTAAGAAAGTTATTGCCATTTGAACCCGCAAGTTGAAAAAAGTGTGTTTTGTGAGAACAAGGGTTAAAGTTTTGCATTGTTAAAAGACAAGTACCAAAATGTTTTCTCTGCTGTCTAGGAAGTAAAATATGAACTGGAACCTATTTCTAGTTGTTCTAAGAGAGTGTAGGTAGTGTTTGCTGTGGTAATTAAAAAATATGATATTTTGATCCTAATCAGTATTATCAGCTGTTATGAAATATTTTATCAGTGAAGATAAGGTTGTTGTTCTTCCTTCTGTGGAGATGACGGTAAGGTGGAGGAGGGGGCATAAAAGTAGGAGAGGAAAGGATGTCGGGAGTGATACTTATGTGGCTGCCCGAATGTTTCATGAGCGCTGGAACAGAGGGAATGTGGCTGCCCGAATGTTCCTGAGCGCTATAGGTAGGTTGATAGGGTTGTTGTAAAAAAGAGTGTACGCAGAGAGAAACTACATGATTTCTGGTTGTCTTGTTTTTCCTACCTTTCTGTTTTATTATTTTTGTGCCATCCATACATCAACGGTTTTTATCCGTGGGGAGGAGGTTGGGCCCCAACCCTCCTCCCTAGTCTTACACTATAACTTATACTAAACACATACATATATACACTCTTAGAATTAGTCTTAATTAACCTATATACATTCCCGTCCCGCTACTGTAACTGGATCGTCTTTTGGTCCCTTTTATTGTTAAGTGTGGGGCTTAATAGCCCTTCTCAGCCTGGCGCTGCCTCTCGAGAATTCTGGACACTAATTACGGGCGCACTGGGGGCTCTCGGTGGTTCACTCGGTTTCGGAATGGTCACAAGATTGCCGCACGACAAGGTCCCTTTTCCCGTGCCGGGTCACATATATAGTTACTCTAATGAAGTAGGGATGAGGAAGGAAGCATTTTGGAGGTAATCTAACTGCATTTCCGGGGAAGGAGAGTGGGAAACCATTTATGAAAACCACCCTAGTAGACCTAGCCAGTATTTGAACCCCGATCTTCCCATCTTCAGCAAGCCAGTAATTTTTGATCTTAAAACTAGGGGTGTGCGAATAATCAAATTTTTTGAATAATTCTGAATAATTAACGGCCTATTCGATTAGAGACTTTGAATAGCAAGGCAGTTGGCACGAGATAAGCGGATAGCCGGATAATTTGGTGAAGTTAAAAATACTCTTGTCCTTTGTTCAATATGAGGAGAGGGGGTGATCGCAGAAAGCAAGAAGTTATAGCTTGCCTAAGGGTTAGAAGAAGGGGGGCAAAGGGCGGAGAGACAAACAGTTGGGAGCCATGAGTCTGTTGTTAGATAGCCAAACAGGGAAGTGAATCAGAAAGAATAGAGATTACAAGGGGTGTCAAGTCTAGAGAACATTTAAGGGGGGGTCAAGCCTAGATAACATTTAAGATGTGTGGGGGGATGTATTTGTTTATTAATACCAGCTCAAATAACAATATTTTGAAGAAATTTTTTGCATTCTACCAATTCTTAAACATAAAACCCCATTTTCAATAGGGATTTACTAATTAAAATAATTTATATAAAAGATTTAAGGAAAATCTGTTTGGTATTCATTCGATAAATAATCCTATTTGCACCCCCCCCATTAATAACCATCCTGGTTGTCAGTAAATTTACAATACTGAAGTAGGGATAATAGCGGTAGAATATATAGGAAATATATATACATTAGAAGTTAGGAAAGGCAAAAAACCATCCAGGACAAAACACCTTTTTACTTTCTCTCTATCTTACAGGTAGAGAAAGTATTGTGATCGTCAAAAAAATCGAACTCGAGATTTTGATGAATTTTGAAGTTTCATGACTTCCTGAATCCGAAAAAGTGGTTTTTGAATTTCCGTCTGTCTGTCTGTCTGTACCTCCAACTAGAGCCTAAACTATTTTACCGATTGAACTGAAACTTGATATCTAGGGTTTTCATAGGGTTGCCCCGAGGGGTTTTTGGAATTGGATATCTACCCCTAAAATTAAGGGTAGTTTACTGAAGGGCAAAAAGAGAAAAAGTCGATTTTCTCAAAATCGGCTCTAACGATTTTAATTAAATTTCATTTATGAACATAAATAAATATTCCAAACAAAATGGCTACTCTCAATATTTCGGCAAAATCGTTTTAAGGGCTCCGGTCTGATGCGTAAATTAACATTTTTTATAATAGCTCCGAAACTATTTGAGATATGAAATTACTTAGCATTACAAATATGTATATATATTTATAATACAAATATTTTATTCGAAACATATTTTTATAAAATCAATAACTTTCAATATATACGCAATTATATATATATTTTTAACTTTTTGGGCATTAAAGCTTAAGTATTGCGACCGTAAGAAAAACTAACCTGAAATGTTGATGGATGTCGACGTCTCATGACCCCCCGAACCCTTAAAAATAGTCTTTGCAATGCCGTCTGTCTGTGTGTCTATTAAAACTTAAAATTAAGGGTAGTTTACTGAAGGGCAAAAAGAGAAAAAGTCGATTTTCTCAAAATCGGCTCTAACGATTTTGATTAAATTTCATTTATGAACATAAATAAATATTCCAAACAAAATGGCTACTCTCAATATTTCGGGAAAATCGTTTTAAGGGCTCCGGTCTGATGCGTAAATTAACATTTTTTATAATAGCTTCGAAACTATTTGAGATATGAAATTACTTAGCATTACAAATATGTATATATATTTATAATACAAATATTTTATTCGAAACATATTTTTATAAAATCAATAACTTTCAATATATACGCAATTATATATATATTTTTAACTTTTTGGGCATTAAAGCTTAAGTATTGCGACCGTAAGAAAAACTAACCTGAAATGTTGATGGATGTCGACGTCTCATGACCCCCCGAACCCTAAAAAATAGTCTTTGCAATGCCGTCTGTCTGTGTGTCTATTAAAACTTAAAATTAAGGGTAGTTTACTGAATGGCAAAAAGAGAAAAAGTCGATTTTCTCAAAATCGGCTCCAACGATTTTGATTAAATTTCATTTATAAACATTAATAAATATTCCAAACAAAATGGCTACCCTGAATATTTCGGCAAAATGGCTTTAAGGGCTCCGGTCTGATGCGTAAATTAACATTTTTTTAAATAGCTCCGAAACTATTTGAGATATGAAATTACTTAGCATTACAAATATGTATATATATTTATAATACAGATATTTTATCCGAAACATATTTTTATAAAATCAATATCTTTCAATATATACGCAATTATATGAATTTTTTTTTAACTTTTTGGACATTAAAGTTTAAGTATTGCGACCGTAAAAAAAAAACTAACCTGAAATGTGAATGGATGTCGACGTCTCATGACCCCCCGAACCCTAAAAAATAGTCTTTGCAATGCCGTCTGTCTGTGTGTCTATAAAAACTTAAAATTAAGGGTAGTTTACTGAAGGATGAAAAGAGAAAAATTTGGTTTTCTCAAAATCTGCTTAAACAATTTTGATTAAAATTCGTATCTAGGCGTTGATTAAGATTATAAATAAACTGGCTATTTTCATTTTCCTATGAAAATGATTTTTAGGGTACATTACAGAAGCGTTAATTTCCGTATCTCCACAACTATTGGAGAAACTAAACAACTTATCATTGCAAAATTGTAGGACTATTAGAAATAAAAAAACTTTTATTTGACATATATTTTTATAAAAACAGCAGTTTCTGAGATATTTGCAAATATATTAATACAATTTTGTGAGCTTTAGTTGTAAACATATACTACTTAAGTCTTAACGCAATAATACTCCAATGCCATAGAGTAATTAAATATAAGTAAGTATCTAAAAAAATTATGTTATTTTTCCTTAAATTTCTTAGGAGAAATGTTTGCATAGCAATGATCTATCTTTATTTTAGACTCAATAGTCAATATTTACATTTTTTATTGGTCAAAATGTATAAATGAATAATTAAATATCAATGCAATGACTTGAAGATCTGCAACACCTTTTAAAATGTTAAAATTTTAACCAGAAATCGAAATTTTAAAACGAAGTGTTGAACCTTGTGGAAGACATTAAACTGTTTGAAATGTTCTTAGGTGGACAAAGATGCGCCTCTTTTCTCATTGATTCTATATCATTGTATATTATTTTATGCGTGTTCTTATGTGGAGTGGTGATGATACAATGTACATTATTCCGTTCAGAAATCTTACGAGTTTATAGAAAGAGAGAGAAAGTCTGTGCGGTGTGCCGTACCATTTATTTCTCTTTGTCTTTCTTTACTATAATGTAAGCCTTAATCTTTTATTTTATTTGCCGATGTTTCATTTTAAGAACTTCAAATGTTAATTAAATAAATAAAATACATATTATATAATTGTGCTCCCTAATAGTAAGTTCCAAATAATTTATATGTGTTGAAATATCGTTGTATCAATTGCTAATAAACAATTTTATAGAAAAACAGAAAAATATTCAATTCTTAAGATAAGTTTAGTGTTTGCCGGCTATCCCACCTAATTTAAACCATCAGATAACAAGTAGAACTTTTCAAAACCCACAGCTCAAATCAATTTTAAAATAACTAAATAGTTTGAAACTTCAAGTTCTAGCAAATTATTGAATCGTTATTTAATTCTTAAAACTTGATAGTGCTGATCAAATGTGTGATCAGAATTTACTAACCATAATTATTTAGACATGAGATCAACTATTTTAGTCATGCAGACATACAATTTATTAACTATATGTTTTAAATTGAATTAAATATACTCACTTATAGAGGCTATCTGTTATTTCACAGTTGGATAAGGTATCAAACAAATCACTCCCATCTTCTTTGCGTTGCCTTTTAGCTGTCTCTTCATCAACATCATCAAGCTAAAACCAAAGTATTTAATATTATATTGAACTAAAGGCACATAATAGAATATGGTACAATTTCATGATCTTAAATTTTGACCAGTAATTAAAAAAGCCTTCAGTTTTATATACAGTATTTAATATATATGTGTGGTTTATTGGTTGAGCCATATATATGTTATGAAAGTCATATAACCAAATTTCAGTATCCCCAACGATAAGATCCACCAAATTGTGAATGTGTGAAATGCCAGGCCTCCACCGTGGTTCGGATACCACGTTAAACTGTAGGTCCTCCATTTCATCTCGCAATCAACCTACCATTACACATTTGTGTAAGTGCGTATAACATGAACGAGTAATAAGACATGGTGCTAGTAATAATAATAAGAAGCTCCATAATCAAATTTATTTGAAGATGTAACTGATATTGAGTCTGTCATTTTTGACACATTTCTGTAAAAAATGCCATGCCTAACAGCCATTGAGTGTCCTCAAGTGGAGGGAAGTAGTTTCCTTCTATTGAAGAAATTGTTTAATTGGTTCCAACAACAACAAAAACTTGTTTATTACATTGCTTACTGAGCGCCACCTTAATAAGCAAAGCCACAATACATCCTCAGAAAACTCATCACTGTTGCAATAATCTACAAGGGCTTTGAATTGCTAGGGTAATATATTTGACCATTTTTAAAACTATTTCCATAATGTGCTCAAATTTAAGATACTTGGCTGCTAAATGTAATGCAACGTATAAGGAGGAAATCAGGATATAATCCATCAGTCTTTAAAATTCCCATGAGCCCTTGTGTTTTGTCTCTCATAGTGTGACACTGGGTGTCACAGTTATATCCCCACTCCTCCCTTGTTGAGTGTCAGTCACGGCCCAGTTCTTTCTGCAGCTAGGGTTGGTTCGCGGAATGCACGCGTGAGTGTGAACTAGATAGAGGGGTGTGGGATCAAGGACTTGACTTGCACATGGATTACGTATCAGGAAGGTCTCTTTATAACAATGTAAATGTGAGATCAAAACAACAGACATCCTGGCTTTGTAGCATTGCGGATAGTAAATACTTATGACACAGCAAAGAGAAGTTTTTGATATCATTGAAGAATCCTTTCAGGACAAGGTCCCCAGACTTTGGGGCAAACCCATGCCCAACGTGGTGGCCCATGGAAAACACCCCAGGCTCGGAAGGGGCAGGGACAGAAGAGGCATAATGAAGAGAGAATCAATGAAGAGGTTTATGGTAGTAGTGTGGTTCTGATACACAAACCTCTGAGTTATGGGCCTAGAACGCTTCCAGCAGGTACTCTACATGTTGCTTTAATATAAATATGGAAAATTTGATTGGGGCTAAGTAATATGAAATATGAAAAAACTTTGATGATATGGAGCATGTAGGATTTATAGGTTATAAAGCGCTAGAATGTATTGCATTGGTGTACATTGTAAGTTTCAAACTATTAATTTATTAAAACATATTACATTACAAAGTATTAAATTTATTGTATTTAGAGAGTTAAGTTAAATTTTAAGCTATTGTATAATATTGTGTTAAAATTGGACACTTTGACAGAATAAAAGCCTCCAAGTTAAAACGAAGTCTCGAACAAGAGGGGATTGGATAGTCACGAGTCTACTGTATTTAGGTTTAAAAAGAACATTAACAAGGTAAAGGCAGGATCCAGAGAAAAAAGGTTGATAACAATACTCTAGAAAATACAATTTTATCGTTAAAAAATGACACACTTATAAAATATCAACTTACGTCTGAATGGATTCTTTTGCGAGATATTTCCCTCAATACTTCAAGAACATTTTTTGTGCTCTGATCCGGGTAGCCCCTATTTTCACTCAAAATTTGACTCCTGTCCAGGAATGAGTATGAACTGAAAATAACAATTCACAATTTGTGCATTAAAGTAATGTAATTTAATATTGAGAAAAGCCATGGAGGAAATGTGAGTTTACCTGTTTTATAAAGATTTCCCCAACTGCAGATGTGTATTTTATAGCTTAAGGTCTACAATTTCTCAAAATGACGCCATTTACAAGAATATTAAATTAAAACAGGTAATGATTTGATAAAATAACTTATTGTAGTTAAAGTAATGTAGTGAATTCATAAAAATGTGGGTTTGGCAGCATATACATGCTGATATCACATATGCTTTATGACCAACCACAATATTTTCTGTGATATTTTCTACGACTTTAGTAGTTTTATATGTAATTTAGTAAGTACTGTAGTCTCGGAAACTCAACCTATTGTGGACTGAGATGATGACGAGTTATTGAAATGTCAAGTTTTACGAATGAACTTGCATAAGATGCATGTTTACTATGTCACAGTACAGAATCAAATATTATAGGTAAAACTGTACTGTACTGTAGTGCTGTATGGTACAGTAACAGTAATATACATACAGTACAATATATTGATTCGAATAACACGTTACTGAATTGTAAAACTAACAAACACAGCATGACCGGTCCACTCGAGTTACACAAACAAACTGAAAGGTTGAATGACCTTAGATTGTGATGACTGGCGCCAACAACTGTGTGCACGTGTGGGTGTCGAGTTACACGAAATGTTGAGTTTCCGAGACTCTGATGTACTAGTACATGCATTTAAGTGGAATATTATGTTAACTTAACTAATGTGAACAAAGTTAACTTTAATTTTTGGTCCTACCCCCATATTTTATCTACTTAAGCCTTGAAACTCAATAAAATAGGATTAATAGTTTATTCAACCATGAGAATATTACAGAATTTCTCCAATACTGTTTAGCAATTGACTATTTTATTCGGAGAGGACAGTAGTGCCTTACAATAAATAAGTTCAAAGGTAGTAGACAAAGGCTTAAATTAGTTACCGGTATTTTAAATAATATCATCCAGATAAAAAAAATTAAAAAAATTCAACCTTAAAAAAACCAGTTAATTTGATATAATTCATTAAAACTAGTAAATTTGGTAAGAAAGAAATCCATCCACACTTCTATTAAATATTCACAACATTTACATGGTACCTACTGTTCAGTAATCTTTTTCATCGATGGTTGATTATAAACGTGTTTAAGCCTCAATTACACAGAGCTACTCGCTTGCGAATTTACTCGTGGATAATAAACTCACCCAATATAAGCTTGCTAACTAGTAAACTCGCTGCTCGCTTTACCACAGTGAGTAAAGTTGAAGGCTGGGCTACCTTACTCGCTCGGTATTTTACCCTCTGGCTAGTAAAATTGCAGTATGTAAAAAAAAAAAAAAAGGTAAGCTAGTAGTGGCTAAAATGTCGAGAGAAGTAGTTTGTGGGGGAGTTGTTTTTGTTGTCCTTTTAATATGAATACGTTCCCACATCCCTGTAAATACTTATTTTAACTTTATATTAACATAGTCTTTATGTTTGATATTCCACAGAACAGGATATTGTCCATGAATTTTTGAAAAGGTGACAATATTATTGCTGTTCCACTTGATTACAGACATTATGATTAAACAAATAAACAATACTTCTGATCAAAGAATACAGCCTGTCACTCTAATTGAAACACCTCTACTGAGCGAGTGGGTGAGTTGAGTAGCTGAGTGTAATCGACACTCGCCAAGCTTGTAGGAACAAGCTTACTCACGCACTAGTTTACAAGCCAGCGAGAAACTAGTAATCTCACCCTGTGTAATTGGGCCTTTACTAACATAATCTTTACACCCAAACTCCAGAAAAAATTAAAAACCAAGGTATATTAATTAATAATTTCTACAAACAAATAATTAATATTTAGGATGATTGTTCACACTGAGATTTCATAAAGAGCTCCATTAGCTTTTTTATGTGTACAGAGCATCTTGCTACCTATCCAGGTTATTCACATATTTAAAATACTTTACATATATATATATATATATATATATATATATATATATATATATATATATATATATACACATATAATTATAAAATAATGAGATAGATATTAAAATGGTGGAATTTATAAAGGGAAATGTACCCACATTTGGATGTAGGGAGAGTGGAGAACCATTCAGAAAAAATAGAACTCACTACATCTGACTGTGAGCCTCAATCTTCTCGTAAACTGCAATCCTATCTATCCTAGTGGGGTAGAGATGAGAAAGATAAAGAAAGTTTAGAGGAAATAAACCCGCATATATGTGGAGGAGGAGTAAGAAATCATTAAAACTCAGTAGGTAGTCCAGTCCCCTACAGTCAGTACACCATGTCAGGATTCAAACACATACCTTCCTGTAATAAACAAGCCAGATTAAATGAGCTTGACATTTAGACCAAATGTCACCGACTCAGACCATAGTTTTAATTGATTTTGTGTTTATAAGCATGATCATGACTCAACTTTTACTAAAGAGAGGTGGTAGAGGGGTGGAAAAACAAAACAAAACTCACAGGAGGACTTTGAGAATTGAGATTAATAATGCACAACAGGAGCAATGGTGTTAAAAGAGATTGGAAGAAGCCTTGAGAATATCAGGTGGACATACCACGTGACAAATGAAGAAGTCCTAAGAAGAGTGGGTGAGAAGAGCTCCATTTTGGATGTGATTCTTCGGCGCAAAGCAAACTGGATTGGACACATCTTTAGGAGGAACTTTATTCTGTATGTAAGTCATAGAAGGAAAGGTTCAAGGAAAGAGGAGCTTAGGAAGGAGGAGAATTAAATTCTAAATGACTTGAAGAAAAAATTCTGAACTGAAGGAAGAGGCTTCCAGCTTTTTCAACAAAATAATTTTTAACTATTACCTTGCTTCTGGAGAAAGGGGTTTCCCAATTTTGATCATGACCGGTGACCTGGTAAGTCTGGAGACAGCTCCGGGTGACCAAGTGGGAAGCTTCATTGCTGATTTGTTGAGTTGAACAGACGGGAAGAGACCCACTCCTGCATATTGTGGTTGATGAGTCAATACACTGTGATCACCATTCTCACTGTACTTAACAGCACGAGTTGTTAGGCTTGGGCTGTTTACATTGGCGCATAACCTAAAACAATAATAAAGACTATAGGCACTACTGTACGAATATGAGTCATATTATGATCTGTCAACAATCAAAGGGAAACAACTAATTAGGTACAAACTAAAATAGTTATATGTGATTTTAAATATTAAATTTAAAAAAAATACCTTAAACACAGAACATCAATATTTAAAATACTATCACAACATGACACCTAAAGTATTTTAATCCAAGATTGTTAACATTTAAATACTATTATAGACCAACCTTCCAGGCGTCAACATATTTTTCACTAAATTCTGGGATTCTTAAAATAATAAATGTTGCACGGTCCTATGGATCCCTAGGCCTATTCTATTAGACCATCTTGATCTTTCAATTACTATTCATAAAATATTTTAATAAGCTATAGGGCCTAGGGGCTAAGCCTATTTCATCGAAATTTTATTTATTCACACATGGAAGGTTAGGTTAAGTTTGGTTGGGATGATTTTAGTTATAAACATTAAAAATATTGTACAACAAAAAAATAATATTACTCGCCAAAAATATCTCCAATGTAAATGAGATAGCTTTTCCAGTTTAATCGAAATGTGTGAATCCACTTCAAGTTGTTTCATTAGAAAAACTTATACTTGTTACTTAAAAAAGGAAGTAATTTTACTTTGTAGGTACCAGTAATGGCTCGTCTACAACCTGTCGCACCCGCTTGTCGGAGTAGTGCCGGTAGTGGGAGTAGTAGTAGTCGTAAGACGTAGCGTGGTGTACAAAATGGACTGTCTACAATGTAGTTGTAACCCGTAATTTCAACCAATAGTAATTAACAAAATATAAGCACTAAAAAAAATGAAAAAATACTATACTGTTTCAATTTATGTAGCCTAGCTATATATAACACTGTTATCAATTTTAACTTTGAAATAAACATATAGATAAACAGTTATGGTTGTAGCAAGACAAATAAATTTAAAAATATTACTGCCTGATTCGCCTATGGGTAACTTCAATGAGAGTTTGAGCGATTTGGGTCTATTGTAGGGTCTTCTTAGATTCGTCTTTGTAAAGAGGATCTTTTTTGTCATAAAATTGTGGATAATGCCTGAGACTCAATCAAAATTAATTTTGAACTAGTTTAAGCTTCCATAAAACTATCTTGAAAAAAGAATCTATGCAAAAAGCACACGTACACCAGCATGGACTATGACTATATAATCAGTCATATTTGTGTTTGCAAATAATTTAAAAATACTTTTAGTATAAATGTAAAAAATACAATTTATATTATTTTTTATTTACAAAAACTATTTTCCTTGCTCAAATATATATATTCATTTTTACTTATTTTAGTAGTCCAACCATCTTAGTTTTTGACTGGCTGGACGTAAGGTGTCGCAATGACATTGTCAGAAGAAACCGACGATGTTCATTCCTTCCGACTTATTAATGCGACTCCGATAATATTGTAGACAGCCGATATATTACGGCTCCTACTTCAACAAGCGGGTATGACAGGTTGTAGAAGAACCATAACAGTTAATGCATATTACATACATTAGCCTACATATTATCTAGCATTTGTAGAACACTTGAATTAGATGATTTATTATTATTTTAAAATTATATAGAATGATTTTACAATATTAATTTTGTTGTTATTGTTGCCCTCAGTGCGCACCATTCCTAATCATTTTATCTAATTGAAATAATGTAAAAGCATGTGCTAAACACAAAATTTAAAGGCAAAGCTCCAGTTAAATAAGTTAGGATTATAAAATACTCACGCAATATTTATATTTGAAAGATGTCTGGAAGCAAGTAAAGGGCCAGCAGTTGTTTGAACCGAATTTAAGCTTGGCGAATGATTTCGAAGGTGAGAACTTATATCGAGACTTGTTGACGACACTTTAGGTGAGAAATGTATATTTTCTTTAAACGCATACTTAGTTCTAGGATTCAACTGCAAAGATTCAATCCTGCTACCATTAAGATAAGTTCTCTCTTGGTTATTCGACCGAGTCGGGCTCTTCCTTTGAATCAAGAAGTTATCATATGTTGAAAATTTCGAATTATGTGAAAAATCACCACTATCATTTCCACAAAGTGGCTTCAATCCTGGCGTACGAGTAATACTTGAATGCGAGCTATTAGCGGGTAAGTTGTTATTACTGAGCTTATATGGACTGACAAACAATTGTGAGCTATTCATTTTACTTTTGAGAACTGAAAACCTATTATTTATTGAGTCTATAAATGATGAAACGATTTCTTTCACAGACCTATCATAAACATGCAAGTTCAGTGCATTTGAGTGAGTAACGTAATAAAAAAAGAAGAAAAAGAGTAAAACGATTGGCATACATATATACAAAGGCACGTAACAAAGTATTATTAAAATTCCACACACCGAAGTGTAAATTAACGGTTTATTGATCATTTGTAAAACAAAAATTTAACCTCGTCCATGTTTAACAATCAACGTATTTTCGTTTTAGAAAATAAATATGGAGCAATTTCCGGCTTCGCACCTACATTTGAGCCAACCTTATAAATAATTATTTCTCTTTGAGAGTATGAGTGTAGCGCTAGACATACTTAAGTAAAGCAAAGTCGATTTGACCAATATACTAACTAGATACATATAGTTATATTATAAAAAAGTTATTTGTTTATTAAAAGGTTTAGTTTAAAATATGTATTGGACTAAAGATTAACTTGTAAACACGTGTACTATAAACATACAAGAGTAATAATACATCGGGTGGAGTAGCAAGTTTTCTTTCTGAAGCGGCACTTCTTGGTAGGTAAGTTCAATTGATCTTTATAATATAACTGGATAGACATCTGCGGCTAAATTTTTGAGCTGTCATCTTCACACCATTGTGTAAGAGAGAACGAAACTTTCGGGTATCCCTTTCTCTCCTACACTCATACAAGGCAGTGTGGCATTTCGACATAATTCGCTAATTTTTATGAAGATATGAGATATATCAATGTATGGTTAGTTAAACGAATTAAACGGGCTAATAAAAGGTTTGAAAATCATAACTAAGTTCAACACTCGTGACTTGTTGCTTTAAATAAGTCAATTTAGTCTAAAATAATAATACTTCCTACAAGCCTCTAAGCTAAATGATCATTTGAAAGTAAGACTTCTACACAAAGTTTGTCATTCGAACAAAAATGACCAGGTTTTTTAGTGACCTTATTTCACTATAGTTATCGAACATTAAATATAACAGGTTTTCTGAGAGCAATATAAAAGCTGAGAGGCAATTTTAAATATATTGTAATATAGTAATACTTCCTACAAGCCCTATAATCTAAATGATAGTTTAAATATAAAATTACTACACAAAGTTTGTAATTCAAACACATGTAAGTTTTAAGCTACTTTATTTCATTATAGTTATCGAACATTCTTATTTGTACATTATTACCTTTAAAACTGAATTGTATATCCTTTATTTTAAATGTGTCTTCAGTCAAGTAAGTAATAACACTTCACTATTAAAAAAACTTTTATTCACGAGACACACGCTTTTACACAAAACATTGAAAAAAAAACTGTTAAATCTGTCCTCTCTCTGTTGTTTTATTATCCATACATTTTATTTATATTAGTTTAGGACCTTGAAAATTAACCTGTTAAATTAGTTATAAATGAATGTATGTACGTAGATTTCATTTTGCGATTTTGATCATGTTTATTTTGTGCAATGTCTAAATAATGAAAAAAAAAAAAACCTCCGAGTTAATTTAATTCCATAACCCATGGCCATGTGTTGGATTTTGAGGGCAAACTATCCTAACGTGATCCTGTCTATTTTGTGCGATGTCTAACTAATGAAAAAAAAGTATTCCCAAGTTTTATCAGGCCTCGCGTCTTACTACCCGTTCGGTTTGTACACTTAAGTACTTATTACACTAATGGGTTAGGAATTTGGAAGGTTGAATTTAGAGGAAGTTGACCCGGATTTGCGTGGAAGGAGAGTGTAAAACCATTTATGAAAAACCACACCCAGTTCACCCGACCGAGATTCGAACCTCAATCTCCCCGTCCTCGGCAGTCTAGCTCAACACAAAACTATCGCGTTACGGTATAGCTAGCTACGCCACCAAGGCGGGTATATTTCTAAGTTAATTTAATCCCATAGATCATGGGGTCATGTGATATATTTTGTGGGGCAAATATATCCTAACCTGATGAAGTGACGAAAGTTGTGTGTGATAATTTTAGGTAGCATAAATTATTTTAAACCAACTTGATAGTTGAATAAATATTTTTTCCCGCGCTTAATAATCATGCATGGCCTTAATTTAACCCCATTAATTCTCAAATATGAAAGGTGTAGGCCTATATGGGCCTATAATAAACAAAAATATAAATAAATTAACATCAATACATCTAAGTTATCTTCCAATACCAGCCAGATCTGGGCAAGAACAAGCCAGATATAGGTCCAGAATCGGCTAATAAAGCTAATCGATGATTTTAAGTGGCTTAGTGTTAATCTATTTGCTATCTATGTCAACAACCAAGCAGCAATTAATCTAGGAAATAACAAGCGAACTAAACATGAAGACATAAAGCTCAATTTTAGCAAGCAAAAGGTAGAAGAAGATGTAATAACTTTAAAATATATGAAGTTTGAAGACCAAATGGCTGTTTACCAAACCATTGGAAATGAATTTGCTACTTTTAGAAACATGTTGTGTGCTATGTAAGAGATTAAGGGGGCGCCGCTATTTATTGTCAAATAGTAACTTGTTGAGGGGGCGTATGAAAATGGCAAAATAGTTATCTGTGAACTCTAGTGGCAACAATGTAATGTATCATTCACTTCCGGTCAGTAATTTTTAATGTAAGCACGCGGTCGTCTTGTTATCAATATATTACTCTAATTAAAATATACAAGCACTGTTTAAACCATTTACTATAGTCATTTATTTAATACCACGCACCTCTCTAAGCATCCAGCCATCAGCATCTTAAAACTAAACCATAAAATAGTACAAGTTATTTTCATTTCCTGAAAATTTTGTTATCATGTGGATACCCAGTTTTGCATCTGGACGCCTCATATAATGTAATTAAATTAAATAAGCAAATTAATGACCGTAAACACGTTATAGCAATTATAATAGTAACTATTCAAATATTTAAAACAGTCAAAAAAGTTTCATTAAAAATGGTGTCCACAGTAACAATAACTGTCTACATCAACCGTGTAGTCCACACAAGCCGCCACATGTCCCACACACGACACACCACGATACTCCACGTTACACAAACGCTGGACTCGTCGACCCACTCGCGGACACGCTGACCCACTCGGGCACGCTAGCCCACTCCTGGACATATGGTCCACTCACTCCAATACCCACAATTCGGACTGGGGCCCGTGGCAATCACCAACCATGTAATATATATAAATATTATATATATATATATAAAGATCACAGCCAAGAATATGGAATTCTCCATTTCTAGAATAAAATGAACGAACCCAGATTCATCCAGACTTGTGCCTTTTCCTCCCCCCTGACCCCTCTAATCAACCAACCGAAGCGAGACTGCCGCTGCATACCTGCTAAAAAAGAAAGGAAGTAGAGAAAGCAAAGTTAGGGTAAACCACGAGAAGCGCGCTGGCCCCACTGTTAATTTAATTTTAATATGTTAGCACCGGCTCTTACTACCCTTCGGTTATAACTTAAGTATAATAGTAATGATTAGGAATTGGGGAGGTTAAATTTAGAGGAAGTGAAGCATTTGGGGGGGAGAGGGAAAACCCATTTAGGAAAAACCAGCACCAGTTATCACGACCAAGAGATTTCGAACCTCGATCTCCTCCTAGGCGGTCGAGTAAACAACTAGGCGTTAAGCCAACTGACGCCACCGAGGTGGGTGCCCCACTGTTAAATTACTAATCTTGTTACAATATGTTAAACTCAATAAGGTATCTAAAAATTTTTATCCACTTAGAGTTACAAATCTTAGGAGCGTTATAATAGTTTTGAAAGTGTTATCATGGGTGCCAGCACGTTTGTTGTCCAGAGGAGGGGTAGGGTGGGATAGTTGGGGGGGAG
This sequence comes from Timema podura, assembly GCA_033556935.1. Classification (NCBI taxonomy): domain Eukaryota; kingdom Metazoa; phylum Arthropoda; class Insecta; order Phasmatodea; family Timematidae; genus Timema; species Timema podura. The sequence goes on from JAVRXN010000014.1 coordinate 35,227,990, forward strand.
GGAGACAAAATTACATTATTTCCAGGTTATGTTAGTTTGAGTAAAACACATGCAATTTTTCCGAGATTATATAAAAAAAAATGACAGCTAAGGGTGAATTGGACATATTTTTGATAAATGTACTTCTTTTTCAATTATATAGTTTAGTATTATATTGTCAATAATGTATATGGACACCGATGGTGATAAGTCAAGTCCAACATTTGATATTTATTAATCTATAACTCAATGCTAAAATGAAACTCTAAATTATTAAATAATCAGCATGACTTGTGTGAAAGAAGCCATTGTTCACGGCCTTCACATGTGTATCATAATCTAAGGAGCTTGTAAATGGCTTTACGTCATAAATAGGTAATATAATGTTTTTGAGAAAACTCAAGAGGTTCCTTTTTAAATTGAAAATTTGGCATTTCGTTTGTCTGTCTGTCTATCCGGATCTTTGTTATGCAATAACTGTCAAATGCGCGGAACATTTTAACTTGATTTTGCATGGGCATTCTTCGAACCTAGGCCAAACAACGAGTGTGCAAATTTCCCAATTTGGTTATCCGTTTCAATATGGCGTTCACTCAGAAGGTTTTTCCTTTAATAGCTACCCCTAAATGAGTTGAATTCATTATTATAATCAATCGGTCGATTACCTAAGGCATATATATATTTTTAATTGAATTATTGCGAGATTGAAGACAACAATTTATTCTTATAAATATAATGTACATTTGAATATAGTATTAATTTGTTTTCTATCTAATTTAATCACAAAGAGAAACTATCCACTTCAAATTCAAGAAGAAATTAAAGGAAAAATTTCAACTTTAAATACGAAGAGGAATCTTTAGACTGACATGGAGGAAGCGAGAATCACTACCGGTAATTGTTATTAAAACAACTTTAACGTATTTATTGAGGCTTTACTAATACACACCATAGTGTTGTTTAGTAACTAATAATAATTTTAGTGAATATTAATTTTAAGTGATGGTGTGGTGTAGTCTATAAAGCTCTGGTATAGTCACAGGTACCACTGACGACCGAAATAGAGATGTGGGGTTGTTGAAAAAAAACACTGAGCTCTCGCATAAAGCATTCTCGTTATGACGTAAAGCAATTTATAAGCCTCTTAAGTCATCGTGCACTTGTGAAGGCTATGAACATGGATTATTTCACACAAGCTTGTTGATTTTCACAGGAAGGGCCTTTTAGAAAATACAAACATATTTTATTTGCGGTATTTTACTATATTATTACTGCTATTTTATAGGTATTGATAATATTTATAAAAGTAATAGCTACAGATAACATGACTTGACGTATGAATAAGTGAAAGTACATAAAGTAACTTTATGAATTTAAGATAAGGCCTTTCATATGAAAATTGGACTTTAAACAGTTGGGATCATCATCATCATCATCATCATTATCTTTATCAGCGGTACCAGGACGAGATATGTCACCCTCTAAGACAATGTTATCTTCTACGCAGTGGAGATTATTGATAAAAAGATGATTTAAACATGGTCATTGATAACAATAAAGCTGATTGTACATATTGTATTATTAGCGCGAGCCTAATTAATTTTGGCTCATTGGAAACCTTAACCTATCCCCATTACTCTGCCTTAAGTCCTTCCACGTTTGGTGATTGTTTAGAGCGATGGTTTAATATTAGCTTCCCCTCCCCCCTCCGATATAAATCTGTGTATCCGTCACTGGTTATCAGCACATTGTTACCTTATCTCAAGCGATGTTAATAATGTCACCTTCCTGGTCTCTTCGAGAATTGTTAACAAGTCACTATGACACATCAAGAAATGAATCAAAGTCAGCAGATATTTTTGAAAACCTAAACTACATCATCATCACGAACAGTAGAAGACTAGTAGGGTAGCCTGTTTTAGTGATGACTGTACCAGTTGTTTTTAGACTCTTTCTCAAAGCTGTATCCGTGTAAAGGGAGGGAGTTAGAAATCAAAAGTTGGTGAGTGCTCAAACATACGGTTCATCCAAAACTCATTAATTTTGTTGGTGTTTCATTTCTTACTACCTGTTTGGTTTCACTTTGTCATCACTGTTTGGTTTGTTTTGTTGAAATGTTGGCAACAGTGTCAAGACTGCAACCGGGATCATTGTCCTTCCACTTCTAAAAAAGGACAGTGGTTGCTTAGTTCTATTCGAGAGAGGACAGTCTCAATCAATTTGTCGAGAACAATTCGCGTTAGTGCAGTATGAGAAAACTTATTAGTTTAATATTCAACAATATTACAACTAAACACTACTCACCCGGACTGTCAGCATATTTACGATAGTGGGTTAGGGATGAGGAAGGTAGATTTGATACAAAACTGTATTCCTGTTTGCATTAAGGGAGAGGGTTAAACCATTTAGGAGAAAGCCTGTCAGCGCACCCGATCGGGATTCGAGTAATTACCTTCCCATCACCGAACGTCCAGTATAATGTGAGAGTGACGCCCTGAGCCGTGTGACCACTGATGTGGATCATTGCTAGGTCTTCTTCACAGCTGTAAAGTTTAATTATGTGCAGCTCTAGTTTTATTTTAAAAATCTTTATCAACAAATAATTATCTTTTTATAAATCGTTATCGGTATTATTTTCAAATAATATCATCTACATTTAAAAAATATAAAAGTAATTATAACTATAATTTTGAGGCAACTACTACATAACAAAGATTTTATTGAAGTAATCAAGACATCCAAAAGGAAAGTAAAAGTGTTTTTTATTTGTAAACATTGACAACATTTTGTATTAATAGTATTATATTATAAATAATGTTAATATCTATCCAAAGTGACAGCTGCAGATGACATGACTTGGCGTATATTTATACGTAAACGTAGGTTTAGTAACTTTTTCTAGCCGTTTATATCAATTCGTAAGAAAATTTGGATTATAGTTAGTTGTCTGCCTCTGCCCTTCTGTAGCGCCTAAAGGTAACGTTTTAACAGTTTTACTCACATTTGGCATCTAAAAAAATATTTAAAATCTTCATTGTATTATAAATAATTATGATCAAAGAAAAAAATAACAATAATAGATGAATGACTTGATTCATTATATATAAAAAATCAGGGATAATGTTCTAACAACTATTTAGATTGAAACACGCATTGGTAGGTCCTCTGACCGACTCATCTAGTCTGTACTCTGTAGCGTGTACAGTAGTGTTCTACACCAGTTAGAGTTATAACCCCGAAGTTAGGTAAGAGTACGGACTGCTGAGTAGGGACATTGATAGAACGAAGACCTTTTTATAAACTATTTAAATTAGTTCTAAAACCTACAGCACATTATAGACTAGTAGAGTAATTTAATCTATTTCAATAAATAATATCAAAATGAACCCCACAATTATTTGCCGCTGCCACGGGCTGGGGAGTGGCGACACTTCTTTCGAAATAAATTTTATTATTATAATAGATTGTTCTTTTTATTCTTCTGAGGGGTGAGGGGTGTGGTTTATTAGATAATAGTAGGGATGGTGTGTTGAGGGATGGGGGTGTTGGAGTGGCTAGGATAATTCGCCATACCCCCACATCCCACGCCTTCCCCTTTTAATCAATTTTAAACCAACCACAGTAATACTGTTTTATTTTTACTTTACATCCATTATTGTTTCCGGTCTGTGGTAGTATTTTTTTATTCAAACCATATGTTTCTCCACTACCGGCTTGTTAGGCCTGTCATAGCGTCATATGCCTTGTAATATAACTATGAAAGGGTAAACCCACATTTTACCAATGATACATTTTTCTGCCGTGCCGGGAATCGAACCCTTGAGCCTTAGCTCAGTAAACAGAAACGCTACTGACTGAGTTAAGCCGTCAGATAGTAATAAAATAATATTCAAAAGAATTGACATGTGTTTTGAGTACTTTTGTTCAAATCATAAAAAATCTAATGACTAGCGGCGTATGTCAAACATGTTTTATAGCAAATTATGCCAAACGATGTGTTTTATGGAATTCATACTTTAAAGTTCAATTATATTATGTAACTATATAAGTTGTTATGACACACTTTGCGCTTACAATATCAGTACACAGTTACATTTTATTTTATATAGTTAATCTTTAATTCTAATAACTTTTATATTTATTCCAGACAAGAGAAACGTTCATCATGGGTCTCCTGTTCGAGTCTTTGTATGCAGATATTACTGTGGGAGTAATTACACTCTTCCTGTCCCAATATCTGATTTACTCCTACAACTACGGTTACTGGAAGAGGAAGGGAATACCCCATGTCCCTCCTCCAACTTCTATCCTAGCATACATAGGTAGTTTTAGCGTCTCAAAGACGCCTTCTACATCTGAAATAACAGATTATTATCATAAACTAGAGGGCAAGCCATACGGAGGAATATACTCAAATTCAAGACCAATTCTTCTGGTTCGGGATCCAGAGACAATCAAACATGTGTTTGTCAAGGATTTCAATTATTTTATTGATCGACCCATAGTCATTCATGAAAATGTTAATCCTTTGGAAGGAAATCTCTTAATGCTTAAAGGAGAAAAATGGAGATGGCTAAGAGCAAAGCTAACTCCAACCTTCACTTCTGGAAAAATAAGAATGATGTTTAGTATTTTAAGCAATTGTGCTGCAGATGTGAACACGTACCTAAATCCAATTGCAGATAACCAAGGCTCAATTGAAATGAAGGATTTAATGGCTAAATATGGCACGGATGTTATTGGAACTTGCGCGTTCGGGTTACAATTCAAACTCTTTGAAGAACCCAGACTCTGAGTTTCGTGCAATGGGTCGTAAAATACTTCAGAAGACGAGGATTCAGATGTTAAATATGATGCTTTCCATTAAATTTCCTTTTTTGACCAATCTTTTAAAAGTAACGTATTTCAATATTGATGCATCAAATTTCTTCCTTGGTGTTGTAAAGGAAACTGTTGAACACAGAGAGAAGAACAATATACAAAGAAATGACTTTCTACAACTTCTCATTCAGCTGAAAAAAAGGGACATCTGGCAGAGGACCGCACATCAGGGCAGGAAGACGCTCACCTATATTATAAAGAAGGAAATGGGGAAAGAAGAGACGACCAGAAATTCGGTATATAGTACATTTTATTAGCAAATCTACTTGTATTAGGTTCAATTTTATTTTGATTCACTAAAAGTACTCTTACTTTGATTCGTAAAGTCATTCAACACAAATAAAAAAAAAAAAGGACTCAATAAGATTATTCTGATAATGAATTAACTAATATTGATGCCAATTAGTTTTTAATTATTGTTTATTGTTGGTTGCTTTAGCTGATAAGTTTTAAACTGGGTTTTCAGGAGTGTAACTTCAAGAGACTTGTTTCAGAAATGACAGACGATCTTCTAGCCGCCCAATGCTTCGTGTTCTTCTTGGCGGTTTTGAAACTTCTTCCTCAACAATCAGTTTCTGTCTCTATGAACTGGCATTGAATCCTGAAATCCAGGAACGTCTCCGTGAGGAAGTGGACACAGTTTTACATAAGTACAAAGGAACTATCACTTACGAGGCTATCCAGGAGATGGACTACTTAGGTAGAGCTATAGATGGTGAGTTCACATTGATTCAAGAACAAAGTTTTTTTTAAATTTTAAATCGCTCTAGGAATTGTTAAATAAACCAAATTCAATGACTAAGATATCTTTCCATGTAGGTAGGCATTAGCAAAAATATCAACACTAGGTCACCAGGATAGTGGGTAGATACGGAGACAGCCTTTAGAACCTTCTAAAATTAACGGTTGTAAGGGAAAACTGTTTGAAACGTAAAGTTCCGGTTTGGTACAATTTTGAGCTCTGTAAGGAACAGATCGAAACGAGTGGTACAGGAAGCCAGGAAGGGTTGGATTCAAAAATAGACTGAAATGCTGAAACGGGATGTGGGAGGAAGTAAGAATGTGTTATATAGCTAGGTAAGTAACAAGAGGAGAGAGAGAAAACAAGAAGTTAGAATGATGGATGAAGATGTAATAATGTCGAAGACAGCAGAGGAAGAAAAATAACTATGAAGAAGATGTTTAAGCCGGAAGAGGAAAGGGATGAGAATGAAACAGAGGGGCATTAAGAAATAGCAGAAGAGGAGGAAAGGGGTCCTACACGGAAAAAGTTGGAGGATGAATTTCAGAGGATGAAACAAGAAAATCACCTGGTGTGGACGATCTCACTGTGGAACTGCTAAGAGCTGCAGGAGAAGCAGCTATACAATGGTTGGTTATACAGGGTGCTGTGAGTAATTTGGAAAAGAAAACGGTACAGGAAGAGTGTAAGAAGGGAGTTATAATACCTATATTCAAGAAGGGATATAGGAAGAGGTATAAAAATTATAAGGGGATAACGCTAATGTGCCATTGTACAAAATATGTTAGAAGATACTGGAAAAGAGAATAAGAAATACATGAAAAGAAGGTGGAGAGCGGACAGAACGTATATAGGGAATATATGTCTAATATAGACTTGATCTTTGCCATACAACAGCTGATGGAAAGAAGGTATGAATTTGGGAAAGATTTGGTATTGTTATTTATGGGTGTGGAGAAGGCATATAATAACGTGGATATAAATTAAAGTTTGGAAAGCGAGGGAAGAGGCTGAAGTGGAAATAGGAGTTGTATTGAGAGTGAAAAGCATGTATATGGTTAACCGGAGTTGTGCTAAGACGAAAAGTGGGAAGATGGACGGTTTTCATTTAACTATTAAAGCGAGCTGGTAATAAAACGGGAGCCTACAACGTTATTATACATTATCACCTATTCACACACTAAATATTGTATACACTTTACATTTTTTATCTATCACGTGTTTTATTCCCATTATGAAGTGAACAGAATGAAAAAAAAAAGTGTCACAAATTAAACCATTGATTCTTAATTTTGGAAACATTATGCTGGTTTGGCATTTGAGTTTTCAAAGTTAATCATTGTAATTTGTAATGCATGGTGGGAATTTATGAAACTGGAATTCCATAAATTAGTATGATCTTAACAAATTATATTGACATTTTTTTAATGAGTTAACTATCTTTACGCTGATTCACTCTGACCTTACGATATTATTACCAAAGTACCGCTAACAAATACAAATTAATCAAATCAGGGAGGGCCAGTTTTAAGGTGGATTCCAATCGGGTCAAGTGCAGGACCGTCTACTCGCCTGATTTACTTATACTAACCGGTTGGAATTGTGGACCAGACCATGACTCTGACCGTTCACACTGTTCAGTCTATCAGTCCAGTGAGAGATCTCACCATATTGACATCAAGTGACCTAGTGGAGCATGGTAGATCAGTGGTGTGTGATTTGATGGCATACAAAACAGGCGAGGTTTTGAAAATAAGAGAAACCAACTATTTTGGGCCGGGGAATGTTTGAAAAGAAGAAGGGCATTAGCTATATCTCATCAAATAACGAACCACTTATTTAACTTTTTAATTTTTTTCATTCAGTTCTTCTTTGTGGTTTCGTATTGACAGTCTTTTTTTTTTTTGCATGAATACTTTCGGACTAAACCAATAATTTTTCATCTCGTTCACAATGTGTTGAGCCCTATCTCTAACCTCCTGATATTAAATAACTTGAGATCTGAACGCTCAAAAAACACTACGTGTCCCTATAAAGTTAAATGAATCTCAGTAGTTTATCCCGATTAATCCTACACAAAGACAGACATCTTGACACGCCATGGTGTCACAACGCACGCAGACCCACGCTTAGATGACTGCACACGACTGAAGGAGTCGTGAGCTTTCCACCCAGGCGGATAATAGACGACTACCATCGGTAGAAGTCATGGATGGCTAAGATAGGGCTACTTGACTACTATCTCCCACAAGGTAAAGTACATGACAAATGTGGTCTACTCCGTGGGAAACCACCTTGATAAAAACAGAAAATAAGTTTGAAATCCTCGTATTACAAAATGAGTATTCTTTTCAGAAGTTTACTTTTCTAAATTGTTGAGTGGATGAAGGTAACAATGACGATCTGGTAGGTATGGGCATACTCATATCCAGGCCACAAAAGAAGTATCCTTTAAACATTTATGATACTTATTGTTGTACAAACACTATTATACATAGTCCCTAAAACTTACTAATCAAACATAAGGCATTATTATATATATATATATATATATATATATATATATATATATATATATATATATATATCATCGCGTCTTTCTAACTTTTCAGGTTAAACGCATTATAATAAATGATTTGAAAAATAATGCATAGTGTTTTGAAGCAGAGTTGATCACATAGTTCTGACTCAACATGGGAGATGCTAAATACACACTAAGGCCTTTCGTCTCCGAGAACAAAACCGAGCGAATAATCGTTCACGACCAAGCAACCAATCACTCAAGCAACTTTTGAATCTTAACAATACTTCGCTCGTCCCCTGAGGGGACCACGACCAAAGTGTTGGGCGATAAATCGCTGCGAACCAATCTGGTTGGTGAATAATTCTAAAGAGGCTTCTATGCTGAAAGCCCCACTGTTCCACTGATCTAAAAGTCCTACTGTCCATATGACATTTTTCAGAGAGCTATATAATTTTTAAATGGCAATGATAATAATCGGATCAAGAACATCCAAAATTAGTTTTAACCTGTAATACTTTAAAGTCCAGGGTGATACTTGTTACAGTATTTAAGGCTTTTGTCTATTTGATGCGTAAACAAAAAGATCAAGGATCAGTTATCGTGTCCAAAATGATTTTTTTCACATTTAAAATTACTACACGTATACCTTGTTAAGTAATCACATAATTTTATTAAGTATAATATAAATACGTAACTGAAATCATGCTAAGATTAATATTATATACATTAATCTTTACAGAAACTTTGAGGAAATATCCACCAAAGCCTAATATTGACAGGCAATGCACAAAAAAATTCACGTTCCCGGGAACAAACCACGTCATAGAAAAGGGTACCAGACTGACAATTCCCGCGTACGCCTTACATCATGATCCAAAATACTTCCCGGATCCAGAACAGTTCAACCCGGACCGCTTCACAGAGGAGGCGAAACGAACCAGACATCATTATAGTTACCTACCTTTTGGAGAAGGTCCCAGGATCTGTATAGGTAAGAGGTTGATAAATTACAATTCATAATTCATCTGTCACTAAATTACAATACAATAAATATAGAGTACTAAATCAGGTTAGACTATTATACTAGGCCCCCCCAAGATGTATCATGGAAAGCTAAGAGGAACAGATACCAAAGGTTTACAATGTAAACTATTGTAAGTTTAAAAACAACTCCCAAAGTTATAAAAACTATAGAAATGCTTTTTGCACGGAGAAAATCTCATTTATTTATTTACCTTACCTTATTGAGACTGGGCTCACTTTGAAACAAATATAGTTTTTTTTCTATTGTAATCACTCCATTCCCACACACATCTCCTTTAGGCCGATACACACAGAATGCTATGCTAAGCTATGCTGTGCTGTGCCGTGCTGTCCTGTGCTAAGGTTTGTCAATTTGGTTTCACACTCATTGCTAAGCTAAGCTAAGCGATGGTCCTCTTTCACTCCAGAATTCAGTGTTGTTTCTTTCTGGTCTGCTCCAGTGAAATTTAGTTTTAGATGGCGTTCTCCAAAATGTTTTGTTTGAGTTCAGGTTATAGTACTGAGGAATAAAAGATAATGCTGTTAGCAGTTGTTTTGGAAGATGAAGAAAATTTAGGAGGTGGAGGTTTGACTTGTTCAATTAACGCTTCCATTTTAATACAAACATATTTATTAAATATAAAACCTAAAGAGAATATTACTTAAATACACGTGAAACAAACTGAAAACAAAACTTCAACACTTATTTAGTTATTTTTACCAAACCAGCACTGCCTCTGTTCAACACTGAGCCAAGCTGCGTTATGCGCATGCTCAACGTAAGATGGCTCAAGATGGGCGATGGAAAAATTGCCTTGCCAGCAATCGGAAAAAAACTTGGCGTGGTGTAGCAAGACATAGCTTAGCTTACTAACGTATTGATATTAAGTTTTGCGGGATTTTAAGCCTTTAAATAATCGTTTGTAGCTCTCATGATTCATAAGCTGGAGAAATTACTACTATGTAGGGCTATCTAAATTTTTGATAGAAATCAGTAAAATCCGATAATTATATGTAAGTCTAACGACACGGCCGGCACCAGAAACATCGTAGGAGACGTAGGATTACGTGACCACCGGATACATTGAGCCGCCACCAGATGAATCGTCTTAAGACTCCTTCCTTCGTTACCTCCTTTCGTTCCCCTTCCCTGAGACTCCCTCTATCCTTCTTTGGGGCAGCCATTGTTTACAATGTGCCGTGAGTGACAATGAAAAACCACTTTTGGCAGAGAATTGATTCAAGGAGGAGCTAATTCATTAGCATGTACATAGCTATAAAGAAAGATCAATTAATATTATACAGTATATAAAATCTGCGATTTTTCCAAATTACGTTTCAGCCTTAAACTGTTAATAATTAGTATCATTTAACCAAAATTATATTTTGGATTCAATCTTTATAATTTACATAAAATTAATTTAAAAGTTAAAGTAATAAATATCTTTAGCTAAAAAAAAAAATGGAGCTCATGTAATCATTTCAGATGAGGCTTTTTATGCAAACAACTTAGCTCATAGAAGAGCATGTGTTAAACACCCTAATGTTGAACTTATGAAATTTCAACTTAGTTTATGAGTGTGTGTCAGACATCCTAATGATCAACTTATGAAATCTCACTTACTTTCGTGATAGTTGTTAGGAAACTTTTTGGTAGAATTTCGAGTATTTAAGAAACTTTATTTTGTGAGAATAGAGGCGATATATCATTGCTAGTAAATATTGAGTGTTAGTCTCTGTTTATATGACTTGTTATTTATTATTAGCTCTAGGAAACTTCAAACATTTGTGAAAATATAGTTCTAATATTTATCTCTGACTAGTCAGAGTTGACTATTATCATCTTTATATTGGTGGTAAGAGGATGGTAGTTAGATTTAGATTTTTCTTTTGTTATTGTACTATACATGTTGTTAAACTATTTGTGAATTGTGAAAGAGTGAATAGCTTGTCATCTTTAAATTTACACAAGTACTTTATTATTCATATACTAACGGTACTTTCTTTGTATTGTCCAGCATTCTTTCATAAGGCCGTTGAAGTTTATACTTAATTTTGAATATATATTTGTTATAAATTAAACGTCTGCAATATTAAAAATATTTTTTGAACTACTTATAAATAATGTTTCCTCACTAAAATGTAAAATTATTTTCCTTTAATGGCAGAAAGAACCTCAGGAAACAGCATGAACAGTTTCCTAAATATACGGTTTAAATGAATAATGTTGCTTAGCTTCTCGAATTCCGGTTTGTTGATTCTGAACTTCCATATAGACTGGGCTCCCGCCCACTAAATCTTTCTTTGAGGGTATTTGATCCAATATATATAATCTGCTCGTTTCTGTTCTGTCTTTTTACGCTTTCCTGGTACCTTACATACGCTCCCAAGCTTCCATTTTGATTAATTTATAGATAAAAAGAGAGCTACAAATTTACATTTAGCTAACATTTAAGATTGGGTTGCGTTTAATATTCCATGTTCACATTTATCAATCTAAAAATCAAACAATTTAATAAATTCTTAAAAATGATAATATTTTGTCTTTGATTCATTTCCAACTGTTTGTTATAGGAATGAGATTTGGTCTTATGCAGACTAAAGTAGGTTTGGTGTCCCTGCTATCAAAATACAAGTTCAGTCCGTGTGAAAAGACAAAGAAGTCAGAGGTGGGCAGCCGTACAGTTGAAATATGGCTCAAGATTGAAAATAGAGACTGATATTCAATATCTACGTCATCATAATTTCAATACAGGATATCTGCTTCATTATTAAACACAGAAACTGACAGTTAACTTATACTTTATCCTAAATGGATGAGTCAAAATTCCAACATAGAATATCTGACGTTTAAAATATACATGTTTATTTTTATCTGATAGTTTTAGAATTTTTATGGGGATATTTTTTAAACTCATTTATGATTAGCTAATATTTAAACATAGTCGCTTAGGGTTGAAGGTTTAAGGTTAAAGCATACAAGAAAGAGAAAGCGGAAGTAATTCATGAGAAGAATAAATTGTTAAGGTGTGTTTTCAAGGCGTGTAAGCACCATGGTTTTTTGTTAATCGATTCAATATACAAGATAGAATTGTATTATTTCCAATATATTTTATAAAATATATTATGGTGAAACTTATTTCTGTTTTTTTGTAGGATTCAGCTGCTAAGCACATATTTTGGTAGCTCTTCAATTGAAATAATATTCAAACCAAAACGTTATATTTAATTATATATTATTACAATAGTTTATATCTTAATAATTGAGTGTCGTTTTAAAACATAAATATATAAAATTTAGTATTTTTAGAACTGAATGTTAAAATAAAGTGAATGGAAATAAAATTGATCTTATTTATTCGGTTGTATTCTCACCCCTTTTAAAAGGATTTACACTTTTTTTTATATGCATGCATAATTCATAACTAATAATGATAAGTATAAAGTGTAAAGTCAACACTTCATCATAAAAGTTAATGAATACTCAGGGAATAATTAAGGTATAAAATATTAGTAAACTAGCATAATACCCGTTTAAAAATTAACGGCTTCATCTCTGGTCATATAATCTGTCCCATTGACAAATTTAATTGGACAATTATTGCGAATGGGAATAATTTTTTAGTGGCCCTCAAAATCTCGGAAGCTAATTTAATATTTAAGATTTTATAGTAGATAAAATATTTATTCCAATGAACGTATGAAACTGTTAATCAACTGAAGATTTCATTTTAAACAACATTTTAAGTATATATATATATAATATATTATATATATATATAATATATATATTAATATATATATATATTGCCATGTCTTATTGCACCCTTTTTGGTTAGGAGCTACGTGTCTGCAAAATTTCAGCTTCTTGGGTCTTCTGGGCTTTTAGATTTTTTCAACTTTAGTTTTTGGAAATCCCCCCATTGGAACTTTCTATCACCAAGTATTCCTAAACGCTTACGGTCTAGGGGCTACTTGCCTGCAAAATTTCAATTTTCTAGTTCTCTGGGCTTTGAGAATTTTTTGACTTTGGTTTTAAGAAATCCCTTCATTTTGGGGCTCACAATGGGAATTTTCAGTCAACAAGTATATTTTTTTCCTTTTGGACTAGGGGCTATCTGAAAAACTTCTGATTCCTAGGTCTTCTGGGCCTTGAGATTTCTTTGACTCTAGTTTTTCGAAGCCCCGCGAGGTATGGGGGCCCCCATGGGAATTTTTGGTTATCATGTATTTTTGTTTCTTGCACCCTTTAGGTTTTGGGACTACTTGCCTACTGAAAGTTCAGCTTACTTTTCGGTTTCGAGATTTTTTCTGGCTAGAGAGAAGAATTAATAATTATTATACTGCCCTGCTTAATAAGAAAGAACCCGCCTCGGTAGCGTAGTTAGCTAACGCGTTAATTTCGTGTTGAGCTAGACTGCTGAGGACGGGTAGATCGAGGTTCGAATCTCACTCGTGTGAACTGGGGGTGGTTTTTCCTAAATTGCTTTTCACTCTCCCTCCACGCAAATGCGGGTTCACTTCCTGTATATTCAACCTTCCCCAATTCCTAAAACTCATTAGCGTAGTTAGTACTTAAGCGTATAGCCCGAACGGGTAGTAAGATGCGGTGCTAAATAAAAAAAATAGTAAACAGTAACTCAGTAACTGCCTTCATATGAAGCATGGCAGTGTAAATCCATGGCGTTAGTTAAAACGCCCTTCGCGTCTGTAACGCCAACAGCGACTCGCTTTCGTCGTGTAATGGCTCGACGTAGACTCCACGCACCACTTCGGCGCTATCTGTTGTATGCAACGGGATACTAGGATATGTGACGACATAGCATAAATTATGCTACAACAGTATAGTATAATATTTTCAGACATACATCACATGTTTTATCATTACATTCGTCTTGAATTTCACTATCTATTTCCAACTTTAAAAAGCAGTAAACGACCCTTTTAGTGGTAAAAATTAGACAAAAGTCGCTTACTGCTTTTTGGGTTTATTTGATTTTTACAAAGGGAGAAAGCATCAACTGCTTGTGTCATATAAAAAAAGCAGTAACTAACAATCATCTAATTATTTACTCCCTTATAGCATTGCAAAACACTACTTTGTTGTTTGTCTCTTCAACAAGTTTTGGTCTCATTTTCTTTAGGTGTAATGATTCACAATATTTTCCAAGGTAAGAAAGAAATAATATTTTTCTTTATGTTTATTTCTAAATACACTAATATGTGATTAGTTTAAATGGTAACTATAGGTAAATTTGTTCAATTGTAATACATTTTTAATTAGCTAAATACAAACCTCTAAACTTAAGTTTTTGTTATCAAATTATATTATTACTGGCATACTTTGAGAATTTATTTCCCGAATATCAAGAGGAAAGAAAATGTTAGAATTATTACATCTACAGGTTACTCAGTATAAATCAAGTTATAAATATGATAAAGTTAAAGAAACTAACCTATTGAGGTGTTAAAATATTATTAGTGGCAAAGTTAGTAAAAATGAACAAATTGTAATTTGTATAGAATAAATGTTACCAGTGAAAAGCAATATCAACTCATTAAAACCAATGTATTCTGAAGAAATGATTGAAAACTATAATGTATTTGACATTATAAGCAGTGATAATATAAATAATAATGAAGCTATTTATTTACATATACCAGGTTGAAAATGACGAGTTATAGCTTCTACGGCAGATAGTGGAAGAAAGTGAATTGACAGTTACAGCTGATGGCGAATTAGTAAATTCTAATATCTTACCATTAGCAGATAAATATGTTATCTCTCTTGAAAATAAGAAGGAGCTCATAAATAATGAATATCCAATTTTAAAGGACTAAAATTCACCAACCATATCTCTCAGTTGAAGCTTCTGCTGTAGTATCACCAAACATTATAAAAACTACAACTGGGAATAGTTTTCAGCAAGATTTACTAAAAAATAGGAATGCTTTGTGAAAAATCTAAAGTAAAAGAAAGAGAAAATCAGAAAATGAAATGACTAAAGAAAGGGGAAAGTCCAAACATCCCATTCGAGAAGTCTGCGGAGAAAAATTGATTGAAAATTGCACGCAGCTAATTTCTAGCACAAGAAGAAAATCAAGATATGACCAGTTCTGGTCTATGTCTTGAATTGACCAACAAATTTTTATTTTGAATAATTGCTCTATGATTTTAGTTTGAAGGAAGACCAAAATATGTGGTGCTTCATAACGCAATTTCACATATATATTTATCGCTTGAAAGGAGACACTGGTGACCCGATCATTGTGTGTAAAATGTTTTATTTGACTACATTAGGGTATTAGGGTTCAATAAAAAGAATGATAAGGTAATATTCAACATTCTTAATAAGTATGAACCAGGAGAAACTATGCACAAACAATATGTATGGGTTAAAAAATTCCTAGAAACTAAAGTTGACAGAAAGTTGATTGAGGACCATATTGAAATATTTCACCCAACAATTTCACACTACAAGCGTAAGCATGCTTCTTTGGTAAGATATCTGTTTAGTGATATTACTAAGAAGTTTGTGCTTCAAGATTTTGTTGAAAAACATCCTGGTAAACATTGCTCTTATGAAACAAACAGTAAAATTATTTCAGCAATAAATAAACATTTTACAAAACTGGGACATCAGGAGTGTGAAGTGATAGGGCTACACAATAACAGTAATGGACAAAAAGTCTAAATCCTGACTGTCATGAATGCAATGACTGGATTGCACACATTAAACTGGCTGAAAATCTGAACATTTTTACAGAAAACATGCTAGTGAAAATTATGATCCTTTACAGCAACCGTGTCAGAAGATTTAAAAAAAATCGATTATCTTACCGCGAATGGAATCCGATAAGTCAACAATATTCACAAAACAACTTGTTATTATAATTATACATTTGTGCCTGTTGGATTCAATAAGACAATATTACCATTCACTAGTGTGTGTGGCATAAAGCTACCCGTGGAAGAGAAAAGGAAGATATAATTTATACATTAATCCAAATTATTTATTTTTTGTAAAAGAGGGATGTCGAGCACTTCAAAATTTGGGTTGATAGCTGTTCAGTTCAAAATAAAAATTGGGCCTTCCTTGCTTTCACTGTTTATACTGTGAATTCTTCTTGAGTGAATGCTAAGACAATTGATTTTCTGCTTCGAGCTTGGGCACACATTTCTGTGGATAGTTTTCACCAACAATTGGGATATTCCCTTACAGCGTCAAAGAAAGACATATGATTTCAATCACTTTGTAATAGTAGTGCAAAATTCAAACAACAGAAAAGTGGTGGTTAAACAAATATAAATCAAAGACTTTTATGATTTTAAAGACTTTTCATCCAAGCTCAAAAGAAATAACAGCCTGTTCAACCCTGAAATATCACTGTTAACCAAATTAGTACAACTTCCCCCAATGAGAGGCTGACTTAATCTTGACTATAAAACAGACTTTGATTCGGAAGAATCTAAGACACTGAATTTTCTTCTCAGTGACCAGCAATTTGAGTTTGGAACTGAGGAAGAATCTGAAACGCTACATTTGGAACATTGCGCTATATGGAGCAGAAATTTGTACTCTTAGGAAGATGTAAAAGAAATACTTGGAGAGCTTTGAAATGTGTGGATGGAGAATACTTGAGAAGATCAGGTGAACAGACATAGTATCAAATGAAGGAGTCCTAAGAAGAGTGGGTGAGAAGAGAACTGTTTTGGATGTGATTCTTCGGTACAAAGCAAACTGGATTGAACACATCATTAGGAAAAACAGCTGTCTTCTGCAAAACATTTAGAAGGAAATGTGGAGAAAAGGAGCTTAGGAAGAGGGAGGGTTCAAATATTAAATGCCATGAAGGAAAGAAGAAAATTCTGAGATTCCAAGGAGGAGGCAGAGGACAGGGTGCATTGGCAGACTAAGTTCACTTCTTAAAGAATAGACCTGTCATAAGAAAGAAAATATAATAATCATAATAAATAGTAATAATCATAATAATAATAGTATAATATTAACTAAGTTTGGCTTTTAGGAAAAGCAGAGGATTTAGCTTTGTTCGGCAATAGTAAGGAAGGTGTGGCAAGAGATGCAGACATTTTATTGGAAGCTAGTAAGGAAATATGTTAAGAAGTGAACGCTGAAAAGACAAAGTACATGATCACATAGAAAACACAGATTGGGGACGATTATTTAGAGATTTATTTGCGCAAAATATAGCTTGACAGGGTTAATGGGTCGGATCTACAAAGGTCGGTTTTCCTAAACGATTTACAACTCCCATTCCATGCAAATGTGAATTGACTACTTCTAAAATGCTTCCTTACTCATCTCTACCCCATTAGAGTAACTATCATATATGCGTATGACGTGAACACATAATAAGACACAGTGATAAAAAATTAGATAAATAACTTATATGTTAAACGCCCCCACACTTCCTCAATATAAACGTTAGTAGCCCGATATCTAAGTTTTGTGTTTTCATTCAATTCACAACTCTCTTTGAAGATAAATGAATCTCTCATTATCTTCTATGTTTCCATCACTACTGCTGCTGTATCATAACAGACATAACATATTATACTGCAGATGGACGCATTTTTGTCTATGTATAATGTTTATCTTCTTAGAATTAATTTCATAGCTGGTTCCAAGCTGAGGCATCTGACACATATGAATTTTTGTTTTTAACATTGTTTATTCATTTCCATTGAACTCAATTAATCCACATTACTTAATTTATCCTAAAAAACATGAAGTCTGTCAGATCTATATTTACGACATTATAGAAAAAACTCGTAATTTTGCACATTTAAAAGCGCAAGTTCATTTAGTGGGTGGTAGGGGGGGAAATAAGACAACATTTCCGTGCTTTTTTTAAAAATGTTTTTCAATTCATGAGTACGTTGAATATTTAGAAACTTAAGACCAATAGTTCCAGTTATCAAACATTTAAGAGCAGTTTAATGGATGGCATGTTTGAAAACAAAATCAGTAATTATTGCAAATCGTATAATTTTTACTTTATCACTATCTTACAGTTAGAGAAAGTATTGTGATTGTAAAAAAAAAATTGAACTCGAGATTTTGATGAATTTCGACGTTTCATGACCCCCGAATCCGAAAAAGTTGTTTTTGAATTTCCGTCTGTCTGTACCTCGGACTAGAGCTTAAACTATTTTACCGATCGGGCTAAAACTTGGTATCTGGGGTTTTCACAAGGTTGCCCCAAGGTTTTTTTGGACTTGGATATCCAACCCTAAAATTAAGGGTAGTTTACTGAAGGGCAAAAATGGAAAACATCGATTTTCTCAAAATCACCGATTTGGGTTAAATTTCAATTATAAGCATTTATAAATATTATGAACAAAATGGCCACTCTCAATATTTCGGCAAAATGAATTTTAGGGTTCCGGTCTTATGCGTAAATTCTCACTTTTTATCACATCTCCGAAACTATTTGAGATATGGAATTACTTATCATTGCAAATATGTAGGCCTATTTATAATAAAAATATTTTATATGAAACATATTTTTATAAAACAAATAATTTTCAAGGCAAACGCAAAAAAAATAAATATATACACACAACACACACACATATATATATATGTGTGTGTGTGTGTGTGTATATATTTATTTAATGAATTAAAGTCCTCACTAGTATATTTGGGGGAGGGAGGGAGGAGATCGATATTGGGTCCACAGGGTCAATACTTCGTTTTAAAATTTCGACTTCCGGTTAAAATTGTCGACATTTTATAAGGGGTTGTACATCTCATGGTTATCGCATTTTTATTAAATTCCTCATTTATAAATTTCGACCAATAAAAAAAGGTAAATATTGACTATCGAGTTTAAAATTATAGAGATCATTGCTATACAAACATTTCCCCTAAGCGGTTAAAGAAAAAAGAACAAAAACTCTTTGAGAGATTTACTTATTTACTTACTCTATGGAAATAGAGAATTATTGCATTAAAGCTTAAGAAGTATCTCTGTAAAACTAAAGCTCACAATCTAATTGTATTAATATATTTGTCAATATCTCAGAAACTATTTATTTTATAAAGATATATTTCAAATAGAAGTTTTTTATTTTTAATAAACCGGAGACAGATCACATCGCAAAAACCACTTTTTAGACTTCAGGAGATCATGAAACGTCGACATCCATCAATCACGGGTTGAATTTTTTACGGCCATAATACTTGACCTTAAGTGTTCGAAAAGTTCAAGTGTATATATATATATATATATATATATATATGTTTGTATAGCAATGATCTCTATAATTTTAAACTCGATAGTCAATATTTACCTTTTTTTATTGGTCGAAATTTATAAATGAGGAATTTAATAAAAATGCGATAACCATGAGATGTACAACCCCTTATAAAATGTCGACAATTTTAACCGGAAGTCGAAATTTTAAAACGAAGTATTGACCCTGTGGACCCAATATCGATCTCCTCCCTCCCTCCCCCAAATATACTAGTGAGGACTTTAATTCATTAAAAAGAGAATCATAAAATCTAAATCCGAGAGTCAAAAAATGTTCAACGTAACTATAACGCAATCTTTGCTGGGATTTGCTAGCGTATATTATTTCGTTTCACATATGTTACGAGTTTTGAGTAACTATCTCCATTTTTAAACAATCGAGTGAGAAAGTCCGTGTGGAGTTCCGTACCATTTATTTTTCTTAGCACCACGTTTTACTAATTGTTGAAGCTATACGCAGGTTTTTATTCATCATAGTATAATCATGACTATAAATCACCATATTTCAGGAAAAAAAAAAGATTAGGGTATTTGCACACCTGACTAGCGATATCAACTGTTCCTTTGTTCCACGACGTATGATTTAATAGATAAAATTATCTTTCTTTGTTTGAAAGCCTTTTAAAACGAATAGATTATTCACTCTAGGCTATTTACAGAGTAAAAAAGTAGATACGTCACCGCAAGAAGTTTTGATTTCTTACTTATAAAACATTTTATGAACGCATTTTACAGCATGTGTGACATATAATCACATAATAACAAAACACTGTTGTACCATTTTTTGTCTTTGTTTTGCTTAGATATATATATATATATCCTGCCTTATTTTCGAGAAAATTTATTCTTGATTTTCAAATTGTATGACCTACCCTATCCAAGCAAATTTTCTTTTCTTCATCATGTACTCACACCGGTATACACGAAGACAAAGGCATCAGTCTCGTCTTGTCTGATTTGCAGGTGACGATGAAAACAGATATTATAGATTCTGAAAATTAAAAAATGACACCTTGACACGGGAATCAAACCCGGGAGTAGTCTAGGATGTCACATCAGCCCAATATGACCTTGAATTAGAGTGTAAACACGTCTCGTCACCTGGTGGTCTGTTGTTTATACACCGTTTTTGCTAAGAAGGTCCAGATTGTCATACCAAGAACGATCTATATTTTCGTCTATTTACCATGTGAGGTATAGCCCGAAGGTCCAAATACGCTTCTCATCCTCGGATATCCGCCTCGCCCCCCAGCCCCTCACCCCCGTCCTTCTCCCGGGGCTCCATAGTTGATAGGTATAAGTTCCTTCATACCAAGAACGGTCTATATATTTTCTCATTTATCGAAAACAGATATTGCCTCAGGCAGACCATTAAGCTTAGGCTATGAAGAACCATACATTGTTTTAGCTAAGAAAGGGAGAATGGGAAACCACGGACCGTTTTCGCTAAGAAGAGAGAACTAAACTTCTCAGGGAAACCCACTGGGTCGAAAACCTTTGTGCTAATAGAGGGAGCATTGATGGGGCCCCAAATTGTCTGTTTGGTAGGGGGTGACGGCGTGTAAGAGCTGCGTAGTAGTCCTGTGGCGTGAGATAGACTGTCGAGGTTCGAATCTCACTGGGGTGGTTTGTGTGTTAACTCAACCTTCCCGATTCTTAATCCATTAGCGCGACAAAGCATCTTGCTACAGAATATTTGACATCGATGTGAGTATTTAAAGACTTACTATAATATTAATTTTAGCGAATGGAAACCAAATAAGTTGTTATTGAATCTTACTATTTCATTCTGATTACACGTTTATGTGCTAAATAATCGGGGAACAGACACAGTTTCAGACCTAATATTCTATGTTAAGAATATATACTACCCGTCTAGGTTACAAACAAGTAAAACAGTCTGAATATCGAAAAAAAAAAGTATTTAACTTTTTTTTTTTTTTTTTTTTTTTTATTTAGCACCGCGTCTTACTACCCGTTCGGGTTATACGCTTAAGTACTAATTACACTAATTGATTAGGAATTGGGAAGGTTGAATTTAGAGGAAGTGAACCCGCATTTGCGTGGAGGGAGAGTGGAAAACCATTTTAGGAAAAACCACCCCCAGTTCACCCGACCGAGATTCGAACCTCGATCTCCCCGTCCTCGGTGGTCTGGCTCAACACGACTGGCGCGTTAGCCAACTACGCCACAGAGGCGGGTTTTAACTTATTAAATGTTCCATAAAGTTTAAGAAACAACTCGTAGCACTATTTTGTCTTTGAATAATACTACCCGTCTAGATGATAAGCAAATAAAACATTTTTGATTATTTAATAATTAATCTTAAAGTGCTATTAAAACCTATCTGAATATCATGTTTGTCCTTTTTAATATAGTATAGACATACCCTCTCTACTAGGTTATATGCTGTTGCTGGCAAGATTTGACAGGAATGAACAGAGGTTTAAAATTTATTTTCAAAAGTTACATGGATAATGGTAAACAACAAGAAAGATTAATGATTGTGATAATATAGAATTTCTAGAATAAGATGGCTTACTCTTCTCCGGAGGACAGGGTTTGATATCCCGACTCTCTTTATAAACATTAATCATAGCTAAATACCAGTCTTTCATAGCATGAACAGTAAATACACGAGGATAGTATAATTTTGAGAAGCCTTTACAATAACACAATCTGGAAAACTTATATATTTTATAAAGGAGGCTTTATCTTTTCCAAAACAAGCTGAACGTCTAAGTGTATAAACCAAGTCTACAGACCCAGTATAGTCCAGATCGCTTTCTTCTCAATCTGCTATAGTGTTGGAGCCCATTCACTATAGCTTATAGATAGATTGAAGATTATTGAAGGTATCCTCGATCTTCAAACCAGAACTCGTCGCTGATGAACCTGTTCTCGTAATTTACACGCTGTACCGCACCTATCGACTCTGGACTCATCTTTACTCTTGGTCACCACTTACTACCCGTCTATGTTACAAACAAATAAAACAGTCTGAATATCGATAAAAAAAGTATTTAACTTATTAAATGTTCCATAAAGTTTAAGAAACAGCTCGTAGCACTAGTTTGTCTTTGAATAATACTACCTGTCTAGATGATAAGCAAATAAAACATTTTTTATTATTTAATAATTAATTATCATATTTAATGTTCCATAAAGCATAGGAAACTAGTGATAGAAGCCTTTCATAAATTTACCCTGTGGGGGGTTATACATGTACAAAGAGGAATTCAACGACCTTAAGTGAAAAGGAGAAACTAAACAATCTTCCAAAAACCTTGACTTTGGTTGTCCTAAACACCCGGATAGGGAAAATTGTTTGAAAAACAACTTTCTGGGAACTTGTAATTACCTAGTTTACAACTAGGAGTATATGTAAAGGTAAGAGGGTTGAGGGGCTTGTAGAGGAAGGTGGAGGAGGGAGTCGTTAAGAACACCTATTTAAGACCTCACGCGTTATTATATTCTAATACATGTAATGCTACCTTTGAACCGTTCAATAAAATTCAGCTGATAAAAAGCTCTGACTAGATTTAACTGATAATTGTTCGTAGAAATAAACCTATAGGTTAACATGAATGAGCCTTTATGTTTAATATGATAGCTTATCAACACAACTGATGAAAACTTACCATGTCACTATATTATTATAATTAATAATTTACAATGTGTATTATTTGATTGTCTTCAAGCAATTACAATGTATAAAAAACATTTCAATCACATACATCTCACATACAATCACTAAGCATTCACATCTATCAGCTAAATAATAAATTATATTTGACTTTTGAAAGATGTAAGCAAATAGACTCATGGAGAAATATCCACAAGTCATGAGGATCTTTTCATAGAAATATTATGTGTCTTTAAATATGTCACGGTAAACTTAGTGAGATTAAAATGAAACTGTTAATGTTTTAAATGTTATAGTTGTTAAATAAATATCACTTAGTCTAAACATATATCATTGTTGTTATCATATCTCAGGTAGGGAATACTAGTTACATGTCATGATAAAATAAAACTATAAAATTAAAAACTATGCTATATAAATTCGTTAAGAACTCAAATAAAGTGCAACGCGAATTAAAATAAATTCTAGAACCAATTAAAATAAATTCTACTAAGAGTTTACAATAAATGATGCTAAGGTTTTAAACATTCCACGGGCTAACATTTAGTGACTTAATTTTATAAATGTTCCAAAATTTGAACCTACTCTATTTTGATATTAATGTTTTATTTATTTTATAATTTAAATAAACGTTACTTTTTTTAAATAGTTTGTAGTTGGAATTCTTTATTGGTTAAGCTTATACTTCAACACGAAGGCGTTAAAATTAGGCCTATTTGCCATCATTAAAAAAAATAACTTTACGGGTGTATTAACTGCTATACGGTTGAATGTATGTTATTAAATCTACTATAAAATCTAGGCCTATATAACATAGCTAGATTTAAAGGTAAGATGCATTGCAATGATGCATTTAAAAAAGGTAGTGAATACTAAGAGACAAAATAGTATGAATAATTTAATTTTATTCTAACCATTGAATGGAATATGGAAACAAAAATCAACCGCACAAAATTAAAAAAGAAGAAAACTTCCATCTGCTGTTTAAACATATCTCAAAATAATGTAATGTGTGAGTTTATTGAATCTAAACTTTTTTTGCCTTAATTTGTAATTTAATTTTTTACATATAAAAGCATAATGTCTTATTTTAATTAGAATCTGGGCTTCAAGAAAATGTAAAGCGCATCTTGAAGGAAAGGGCCATATTGTAGTATGTCAACAAAGTATATATACTTTCTTATATATTCCTTTATATAATATGAAAAATTCTCAAATGTCAGTCAAAATAAAATTATCTTCAAATAAAAATTACCTATAATCTAAAACACTGCACAGATACCCATTTTGAACAGCCTAATAAAGTTGTTTCCTTACAAACTAGTATATTGTTATAATATAATACACCCCAGATATTCATTATAAAAAGATTTATTGGTACTTTGTTTAAAAATCTGTAATTATATAAAAAAATATACATTATTTAACTGCCATTATCCCTTTAGAAAAATTATACAGTGTTATTTGACAGGACAAACACCCCCTAGATATATTTTAAACAAAATTTTTGGAGCTATATTCACTACATTTTTAAAAACCAGTAATCAGTCATGTATACTTAAACATAATATCCTGAAAAAACAAGCAGCAGTTTTATTTGCCATGTCAAACACTCCCCAAATATTTCACTACAATCAAAATTGCTTTAACCATTTACAAATATTTTAAATTTTCACGACATATTGATAAGTAATTTACCATTTATTTAAGGGTCGAAATTAAAATCCTAAAACCATCCTGAGTTATGATCATACACAATCTTAATATTAAGTTTGAACAAAATACAATAAAACATTACATCTGTAGACTCTGGGACAGACATTGAGATATATTACATTGTAAGTTTCACTTTTGCGTCCGCAGAAAATAAAACGTCAAGTTTGTCATAATCTTGAAATAGTAAATGTTTATGATTCCAAATATCTTATTATTATGATAAGGTATCTAATAAAATCCTTTATTGTAGATTGAAAATAGTCAAGATGATTAAACCAAAATGTCTTTTACTTATAGGACTTTAAGTAAACAATTTGTTCAAGTTGGAAATATTAAAAAGCTTAAACAACAACATTCATGAGAGCAGTTATGAATACGAAATTTAAATGTACAAGGTATTTTATTCATTGCTAATAATCAATAATATATTGTTTTATACAAATTAGCTTTGGTATTAGGTTTTAATGCCGAAGTGATTTTAGTATCTCTCAGATTTTGCCCACAGAAAAATTCAGGCAATTTCTCTATATATTAAACGTTTTAAATATATTTAACGCTTAAGATTGCGGAAATTTTAAGAATGATAATTATGTTGCTATTTGTTTTTCTTAGTCTTTTTCATATTCTATAAACATTTTGAGCATATTTTAAAAAATAAAATAATTGAAAAAAGATAGTTATTAAAATAAGAATTTCTAGTTACCATATTTTTTAATTTGTTTATTAAAAATAATTATAAACCTGTATTACTTAAAATATTTTTATCCATTGTTCTCTCACCGATGATTATAAGAAAGATAAATCTTTGAAATTATTTCTGAAAATGTATTCATCATCAACAATGTTTTGAATCAAAGCTTGAAGTTACATTGTAAGAAAATATTTAATTATCTCATCAGCACACAACTGTACTAATGCTATGTATGAAGTGGACATACGGTGAGTTTTAAAACATTTATGATGATGAATACATTTTCAGAAATAATTTCAAAGATTTATCTTTCTTATAATCATCGGTGAGAGAACAATGGATAAAAATATTTTAAGTAATACAGGTTTATAATTATTTTTAATAAACAAATTAAAAAATATGGTAACTAGAAATTCTTATTTTAATAACTATCTTTTTTCAATTATTTTATTTTTTAAAATATGCTCAAAATGTTTATAGAATATGAAAAAGACTAAGAAAAACAAATAGCAACATAATTATCATTCTTAAAATTTCCGCAATCTTAAGCGTTAAATATATTTAAAACGTTTAATATATAGAGAAATTGCCTGAATTTTTCTGTGGGCAAAATCTGAGAGATACTAAAATCACTTCGGCATTAAAACCTAATACCAAAGCTAATTTGTATAAAACAATATATTATTGATTATTAGCAATGAATAAAATACCTTGTACATTTAAATTTCGTATTCATAACTGCTCTCATGAATGTTGTTGTTTAAGCTTTTTAATATTTCCAACTTGAACAAATTGTTTACTTAAAGTCCTATAAGTAAAAGACATTTTGGTTTAATCATCTTGACTATTTTCAATCTACAATAAAGGATTTTATTAGATACCTTATCATAATAATAAGATATTTGGAATCATAAACATTTACTATTTCAAGATTATGACAAACTTGACGTTTTATTTTCTGCGGACGCAAAAGTGAAACTTACAATGTAATATATCTCAATGTCTGTCCCAGAGTCTACAGATGTAATGTTTTATTGTATTTTGTTCAAACTTAATATTAAGATTGTGTATGATCATAACTCAGGATGGTTTTAGGATTTTAATTTCGACCCTTAAATAAATGGTAAATTACTTATCAATATGTCGTGAAAATTTAAAATATTTGTAAATGGTTAAAGCAATTTTGATTGTAGTGAAATATTTGGGGAGTGTTTGACATGGCAAATAAAACTGCTGCTTGTTTTTTCAGGATATTATGTTTAAGTATACATGACTGATTACTGGTTTTTAAAAATGTAGTGAATATAGCTCCAAAAATTTTGTTTAAAATATATCTAGGGGGTGTTTGTCCTGTCAAATAACACTGTATAATTTTTCTAAAGGGATAATGGCAGTTAAATAATGTATATTTTTTTATATAATTACAGATTTTTAAACAAAGTACCAATAAATCTTTTTATAATGAATATCTGGGGTGTATTATATTATAACAATATACTAGTTTGTAAGGAAACAACTTTATTAGGCTGTTCAAAATGGGTATCTGTGCAGTGTTTTAGATTATAGGTAATTTTTATTTGAAGATAATTTTATTTTGACTGACATTTGAGAATTTTTCATATTTATAAAGGAATATATAAGAAAGTATATATACTTTGTTGACATACTACAATATGGCCCTTTCCTTCAAGATGCGCTTTACATTTTCTTGAAGCCCAGATTCTAATTAAAATAAGACATTATGCTTTTATATGTAAAAAATTAAATTACAAATTAAGGCAAAAAAAGTTTAGATTCAATAAACTCACACATTACATTATTTTGAGATATGTTTAAACAGCAGATGGAAGTTTTCTTCTTTTTTAATTTTGTGCGGTTGATTTTTGTTTCCATATTCCATTCAATGGTTAGAATAAAATTAAATTATTCATACTATTTTGTCTCTTAGTATTCACTACCTTTTTTAAATGCATCATTGCAATGCATCTTACCTTTAAATCTAGCTATGTTATATAGGCCTAGATTTTATAGTAGATTTAATAACATACATTCAACCGTATAGCAGTTAATACACCCGTAAAGTTATTTTTTTTAATGATGGCAAATAGGCCTAATTTTAACGCCTTCGTGTTGAAGTATAAGCTTAACCAATAAAGAATTCCAACTACAAACTATTTAAAAAAAGTAACGTTTATTTAAATTATAAAATAAATAAAACATTAATATCAAAATAGAGTAGGTTCAAATTTTGGAACATTTATAAAATTAAGTCACTAAATGTTAGCCCGTGGAATGTTTAAAACCTTAGCATCATTTATTGTAAACTCTTAGTAGAATTTATTTTAATTGGTTCTAGAATTTATTTTAATTCGCGTTGCACTTTATTTGAGTTCTTAACGAATTTATATAGCATAGTTTTTAATTTTATAGTTTTATTTTATCATGACATGTAACTAGTATTCCCTACCTGAGATATGATAACAACAATGATATATGTTTAGACTAAGTGATATTTATTTAACAACTATAACATTTAAAACATTAACAGTTTCATTTTAATCTCACTAAGTTTACCGTGACATATTTAAAGACACATAATATTTCTATGAAAAGATCCTCATGACTTGTGGATATTTCTCCATGAGTCTATTTGCTTACATCTTTCAAAAGTCAAATATAATTTATTATTTAGCTGATAGATGTGAATGCTTAGTGATTGTATGTGAGATGTATGTGATTGAAATGTTTTTTATACATTGTAATTGCTTGAAGACAATCAAATAATACACATTGTAAATTATTAATTATAATAATATAGTGACATGGTAAGTTTTCATCAGTTGTGTTGATAAGCTATCATATTAAACATAAAGGCTCATTCATGTTAACCTATAGGTTTATTTCTACGAACAATTATCAGTTAAATCTAGTCAGAGCTTTTTATCAGCTGAATTTTATTGAACGGTTCAAAGGTAGCATTACATGTATTAGAATATAATAACGCGTGAGGTCTTAAATAGGTGTTCTTAACGACTCCCTCCTCCACCTTCCTCTACAAGCCCCTCAACCCTCTTACCTTTACATATACTCCTAGTTGTAAACTAGGTAATTACAAGTTCCCAGAAAGTTGTTTTTCAAACAATTTTCCCTATCCGGGTGTTTAGGACAACCAAAGTCAAGGTTTTTGGAAGATTGTTTAGTTTCTCCTTTTCACTTAAGGTCGTTGAATTCCTCTTTGTACATGTATAACCCCCCACAGGGTAAATTTATGAAAGGCTTCTATCACTAGTTTCCTATGCTTTATGGAACATTAAATATGATAATTAATTATTAAATAATAAAAAATGTTTTATTTGCTTATCATCTAGACAGGTAGTATTATTCAAAGACAAACTAGTGCTACGAGCTGTTTCTTAAACTTTATGGAACATTTAATAAGTTAAATACTTTTTTTATCGATATTCAGACTGTTTTATTTGTTTGTAACATAGACGGGTAGTAAGTGGTGACCAAGAGTAAAGATGAGTCCAGAGTCGATAGGTGCGGTACAGCGTGTAAATTACGAGAACAGGTTCATCAGCGACGAGTTCTGGTTTGAAGATCGAGGATACCTTCAATAATCTTCAATCTATCTATAAGCTATAGTGAATGGGCTCCAACACTATAGCAGATTGAGAAGAAAGCGATCTGGACTATACTGGGTCTGTAGACTTGGTTTATACACTTAGACGTTCAGCTTGTTTTGGAAAAGATAAAGCCTCCTTTATAAAATATATAAGTTTTCCAGATTGTGTTATTGTAAAGGCTTCTCAAAATTATACTATCCTCGTGTATTTACTGTTCATGCTATGAAAGACTGGTATTTAGCTATGATTAATGTTTATAAAGAGAGTCGGGATATCAAACCCTGTCCTCCGGAGAAGAGTAAGCCATCTTATTCTAGAAATTCTATATTATCACAATCATTAATCTTTCTTGTTGTTTACCATTATCCATGTAACTTTTGAAAATAAATTTTAAACCTCTGTTCATTCCTGTCAAATCTTGCCAGCAACAGCATATAACCTAGTAGAGAGGGTATGTCTATACTATATTAAAAAGGACAAACATGATATTCAGATAGGTTTTAATAGCACTTTAAGATTAATTATTAAATAATCAAAAATGTTTTATTTGCTTATCATCTAGACGGGTAGTATTATTCAAAGACAAAATAGTGCTACGAGTTGTTTCTTAAACTTTATGGAACATTTAATAAGTTAAAACCCGCCTCTGTGGCGTAGTTGGCTAACGCGCCAGTCGTGTTGAGCCAGACCACCGAGGACGGGGAGATCGAGGTTCGAATCTCGGTCGGGTGAACTGGGGGTGGTTTTTCCTAAAATGGTTTTCCACTCTCCCTCCACGCAAATGCGGGTTCACTTCCTCTAAATTCAACCTTCCCAATTCCTAATCAATTAGTGTAATTAGTACTTAAGCGTATAACCCGAACGGGTAGTAAGACGCGGTGCTAAAAAAAAAAAAAAAAAAAAAAAAAAAAAAAAAAAAGTTAAATACTTTTTTTTTTCGATATTCAGACTGTTTTACTTGTTTGTAACCTAGACGGGTAGTATATATTCTTAACATAGAATATTAGGTCTGAAACTGTGTCTGTTCCCCGATTATTTAGCACATAAACGTGTAATCAGAATGAAATAGTAAGATTCAATAACAACTTATTTGGTTTCCATTCGCTAAAATTAATATTATAGTAAGTCTTTAAATACTCACATCGATGTCAAATATTCTGTAGCAAGATGCTTTGTCGCGCTAATGGATTAAGAATCGGGAAGGTTGAGTTAACACACAAACCACCCCAGTGAGATTCGAACCTCGACAGTCTATCTCACGCCACAGGACTACTACGCAGCTCTTACACGCCGTCACCCCCTACCAAACAGACAATTTGGGGCCCCATCAATGCTCCCTCTATTAGCACAAAGGTTTTCGACCCAGTGGGTTTCCCTGAGAAGTTTAGTTCTCTCTTCTTAGCGAAAACGGTCCGTGGTTTCCCATTCTCCCTTTCTTAGCTAAAACAATGTATGGTTCTTCATAGCCTAAGCTTAATGGTCTGCCTGAGGCAATATCTGTTTTCGATAAATGAGAAAATATATAGACCGTTCTTGGTATGAAGGAACTTATACCTATCAACTATGGAGCCCCGGGAGAAGGACGGGGGTGAGGGGCTGGGGGGCGAGGCGGATATCCGAGGATGAGAAGCGTATTTGGACCTTCGGGCTATACCTCACATGGTAAATAGACGAAAATATAGATCGTTCTTGGTATGACAATCTGGACCTTCTTAGCAAAAACGGTGTATAAACAACAGACCACCAGGTGACGAGACGTGTTTACACTCTAATTCAAGGTCATATTGGGCTGATGTGACATCCTAGACTACTCCCGGGACCTTTGGCTTAATACGACAATGCTCTAACCACTGAGCTATCCAGGAATCGTCCCATGGCAGCAATAAGCCAACTACCGAGTCGAAGATGGCTGCGTTATCTGATAGCTCGTGATATTAATAAATCACACATTTGTAGCCGACGATTTCCGCACGTCCATCATAGACTCTGCCTTAAAATATGAGTGAACAATGACCCTGGGCACGGGACGATTCCTGGATAGCTAAGTGGTTAGAGCATTGGCGTACTAAGCCAAATGTCCCGGGTTCAATTCCCGTGTCTAGGTGTCATTTTTCAATTTTCAGAATATGATATCTAGTTGGAGAATTCTTCACTAAAAAGCATAAATAATAGTTTCGGCTATTTGATTCTTAAATATTATAGAGGTAGAGATTGTCAACGACCATTCAGGTACAGTCGATCTGAAATCCTAGACTGACACAGATCTGTCCTTCATTTCAATTTTCAACACGTAAAACTCACACATAGGCTAACTGCCTGCAGCTCTCGAATCGGTCACCAAACTGTATGTGTGGGTTGATCTGCAGGTACGACCTTAAGTCATAAACTTTCAACAAAGGGATATTTTTTTGTTAGAGGCCATAGTTCAAAATGAGTAATTGGCCTAGCTACTAGGCATCTCTTATTAAATTTTATATTGATAAGTATATCCAATTATATAAACTATCTATCTCTTTAATACGAGAGTGTATATTCTCGTCAGACATAATATCGACCGATTTTATAGGTCTAAATTGACAAATGAGGAATTGAATAGAATTGTGTTAACCTGAAGGTGTGCAACCACTCTTATAATTACAACAATATTTTACCAGAAGTCAAAAAGGTCACCCCCTCCAGACATCCCCTTTCCCAAACACATCCCCAGAACCACTGGGGCTATGGGGTCCATCTTCGGGTGGGGGTACGCATCGAGACCTTACTCAGAAAAATCCCTCCCTGTCAAAACAATTTATTTTTAAATTTAATTATAACAGTAATAATTCATTTTCACATTAATGATTAAACAATTTTAAAATAAATCTGTCAATAAAGACCTTTTCCCCACGGCACTTTTTTTCTTTTTTTTCCTTCTTGTGTTCACGAATCAACAATATTGTGTTGTCTTCTTTTATTTCTTAGCACAGTGGCTTACTACCCGTTCGGGTTATTAATTACGCTAGTGGTTTTAGGAATGAGATAGGTTATATTTAGAGTAAGTGTATCCACATTCGCGTGAAGGGAGAGTGGAAAACCATTTTGGAGAACACACCCTCAGTACACCCGACCGAGATTCGAACCTCAATCTGCCCGTCTTCGGCAGCCAAAGTGGGTAGCAAAATTATTAAGAGTATACTAAGTTTGTTCTTAGTTACTTATTAGGATCAGAGTTTTAACTACACACAATTAGGAACTAGACACAACTACGTATATGAGATTGTTTTTGTTTTGTTTTTTCATTTTTTGTCACACTCAACATTTGGACTGTTTGCACGTGTACTAATTACGTTAACACGTTTGGGATGAAGGAACTTAGATTTTGAGTAAGTTTACCCACATTTGAGTTGGGGGGAGAGAAGAAAACCATTTAAGATAACCCAACTCATTACACTTGACCGATTCGACATACTATCATCCCCGTCATCACCAAATCAATCTGAAACTCTTGTAATGACAGTGTGTGTGGTGAAGATTCTGGCAATCGCGTCTACATTCTGTCCAATCAAAATGTAAGCCAAGACTGTCGGCTAACCTGAATAATGTGTTTCCGTCAACAGTCCGCATATTCCGTAGGATCTGACAGTCCACGGTCTGCGGCGATTGTACAACTAGCAAAATTTGATTGCGTCACTACAACTATGCTGTGGAATAGGGGTATGATCGCCCTAACCCCTCGAAATAAATTGCTACTTTCTAGATTTTATTTCACTCCCCTCTGATATTCTCAGAATATGTAGGTAATATGAACTTTCAAAATAGATTTTTTTAAACTACAAGAAATATACACTGCGTTTACCTGAAAAGGTACATTGACGTAATATATTCATGGCCCTATCTTATAATAATAATATAATAATATTTAGCACCGCGTCTTACTACCCGTATTCGGGTTATACGCCAATACTAATTACGCTTAATGGATTAGGAATTGGAAGTTGAATTTAAAGGAAGTGAACCCGCATTTGCGTGGAAGGAGAGTGGAAAACCATTTAGGAAAAACCACCCCATTCACCCACCGAGATTCGAACCTCGATCTCCCCGTCCTCGGCGGTAGAGCTCAGCACGACTGGCGCGTTAGCCAACTACGCCACCGAGGCGGGTCCTATCTTATAAGTTGGGCCATAGAAGAACTATGAGGTAAGCTTAATTTATTTCAGGGTTAGCGAAGGGTACAAAGTTTGGGTTGAATTGTGTGTGGGGATAAATAGTATCATTTACAGAGTGATTTTAATTGAATGATAAACAACTAATAAGTTGTTGACAGACTTAGAGAAAGTTGAAAATGGGAAAACAAATAATTTTGGAAGGTGAATTGAGAATTGTGTATTTTGCCTTAAAACTTTCAAATTAATTATGTGTAATTTTTATATTTTTCTTTGATTAAATATATTTCAAAATTACTTATTCCATGATGTTTCACACTCTCAACGTTATGTGTCCTTAAAATTGTAAAAGTTACTGATAAACCGGTCAGGCTGTAAGAACTGTGGCACACACAAATGTAAGAAATATGTATTTGGTTGAATACGGAAGAAGGACGCATTGAACTCTGATTACTCGTACAATATAAGCCCATTTCAAATATCTAATAAAAAATAAAATGTGCCAGGGAAGGACCAATAGCTTCTACGGGAGTCTAATAATAATAAAAAAGGTGAAGACTATTCCAAATAGCTTCTAGAGGCATGCCATTTTCAAAATAATTCTAGGGAAGGACAATTTCAAATAGCGTCTAGTAGTACGTCTGGTACTTGGCAAATAAAGCCAAAAAGCTGCACTTTTTGATTGGAATATGCCACTTTCTCTAGTTATATTTGATGTGAAAATAGACCTTTTCAAATAGGGAGCCACTTGAAAATGTGCAGGTCACCAAAATGGCGGCCATTTATGGCCGCCATTTTAGTGTTCTTAATTCGATTGTATCTCAACTCCTAATATACTGATTTAAGTTTTTTTTTGAAAGCCTTAAGGTTTCTCCACAATTTAAGAATTTATGAAAATTTCACTTTTCGCACAAATTTCATTGTTAATTATCTTTTTTATTGTCCAAAATATCTCCTTTATAAATGAAGTGGGAGAGTTTGTGGTTTTGTTAGAAGAGTTTAATGGTTTCAAACATGGACATTTGAAATTTTTAGTAAAAGTTCCATTTTGGTTCAGACCAGAGATAGGACTGAATTTTGTGAAATTCATAAACCTGTAAAGGTGGAAAAGGGGGTTCAAAAGTTTTCAAAATTCACAGACCGTGCATTTTTTTTAACTAGGTGACATAGAGCCTTGAAATTTAAAATAATGTTTCTTTATAGAATTGGGTGAGAAAATTTTTAGGGTTTTTCAAATTAATCGCCTAAAGGGGTGTAAAGGGGAAAAAAGGGGCAGTAAATTCTATGTCCTCCAATCAAGATGAAATTTGATTTATGGGGGTTTATCGGGTCACAGAATACTAATATGAAATTAATTTATGTACGGCATCCACACGATGGGTCCCGAGGTGCGTTGGTAAAAAGTGTGTTCAAGACTACCAAAACTAATATACATAAATACTTACCAGGGTGATAGAAGATTGAAATTTTTCAGACAACCAATGGGACCACTCCAAATGATTATAAAAGTATGGACATTTTTGTTTAATAAGTGTTAACCTGGGATATAGGGAAGGGGATACAAATGTATAAGTAAAGTAGGCCTAAAGAGACATGTCAAATTACTATAAGTCTGTACATTTTTAATTTTAAATGAGACCCTGGGAAATAGGGTGGGGGTTGGGGATTTAAGAATTTATAATAATAAAAACAACTTTTAGCTGTGATAGAATATTTAAATTTGGCAATTTCTAAATAACCAAAAAAATCTTAATATTTGAAATTTACAAGCGGGAGCTGAAGAAATGGTAGGGGAAGGGGGCGAGCTCATCATTTACAAAAATTATTACATACAACTACTTTCTGTGTGGTAGAGAGCTTAGATTCATTAGATTATTCTAAATAAACAAAACAATGTAAAAAATTTAAATTTAAACTATGAGAAATGAGGGAAGGGGAAGCTACAGCTAAAAATAACTTTTGAGATGAGGTTAAGTTAAAATTTTGAAAGAGAGATAAAAATGAAACTCCAGATATACAAATGAATGTTATAATTTAAAAATTCTCAAAGTGGGTTGAAAAAGTGTGTTGAGTGGTTAAAACTTACAAAACTATTAGAAACAAGCGCTTCTCAGTGTGGTATAAAACTATAATTCTGCATATAGGCAAATATACCACACCAAATAACTATAAAAATCCAAACATTTTAACGTTTATAATGGGAGTCCAGGAAAAAAGGGGAGTTTATAAAAAAAAATTAAGTATTGTATAAAGTCTAAATTTTGCATGCTGGTAGAGGTACGGCTTCAGATAACCAAATAAGTCTTAAATTTGAGATTTTGAAGTGGGAGTTATAGAAATGGGGAGGGAGAGGCTACAATTTTCAAAATCAGGGGATAAACTACTTTTATGTGTGGTATAAAACTGTAATTCGCCAAGCAGAGATAGGGACCTTTCAAATTAACTATAAAGTCTGAACATTTTAAATTTCAAAATGAGACTACATTAAATAGAGAAGGAGGGGATGGGGGAGGGGATAGGGGTGTACATGTAGGAGGTAGAAAATTTAAATTTGTCAAAAATGTAGAGGGATAACTTCAAATAACCTACAAAACATTTTAAATATTAGTTATTTCTAAGGAGGCTGGTGATATAGGGGTTTCAAATTTTTTAAAACTAAAAGACTAAACACTTCTCAAAGTGTTAGATGATTGACATAAGTCAGGTGGGTTTAAAGACCAACTCAAACAGTATCAAGGCCTGAATTATTAAATTTAAAAATGAAGGCTGGAAAATAGGGAGGGATGGTCCCTCAAAATGTTTACAAAGCTATATAAATGCAATTTTTGTAGATAAAAAACTTGAAATGTCGCCATGCAATTTAATAATAAAACAGGTTTGAGTCGCTAAACAGGGATACATTGTTCACGTTAATTCATTTAAAAAGTCTTTCATTTAATGCAGCTATGCTCATGACAGATATTCAACAACTGTTGATATCACCATGTGAAGTAAAATTAAACTCTATAGTTCTACTGGAGCAATATTTATTTATTTTGTCAAAAAAAAAATTGATAAAAAAAATTGCAAAATCATTGGCATTTTCTCGCGCTTCCTACACTCTTGAACAAATGGAATTTCAAAATTTAAGCCCAGGAAATGATAGCGCTTAAAATGTATGCAACCAAATTAGAACATTCTTTACGATGTGTTTTGGTTGGAATTTGGTAGCCACGTAAAATTATCATATAACATAACCAAATAAGTCTTAAAATTTCAAATTGGAATTGTGGAAGCTAAGGAGGGTGAGGGGAAAAAGGGGTTTGGAAATGAGAGTAAATTGCCATCTTTCCAAAGAAAATATACTTTTATGCATGAAAGAAAATTTAAATTGCCAATTTATAAAAGGACCATCCCACATAACCATAAATTTAGAAAGTTTGAAATTCGAAAATTACTGCTGGAAAATAGGAGGGGCCTCTAAAATTTCCTAAGCCATAAAAACTCGATATGTTCCAAATGCGGGTACACTTTATACTAATTAAACCTACCTCATCTCTAACAAAATAGCGTAATTAGTAGTACATAATCGTATAACTCAAACGAATATTAAGTCACGGTGCTAACAAAAATAACAAAATAGAAAATGCTATCGATGTTGACTGCAAAAAAATCTACTTTCTAAAAGGTTCTTTTTATAAAAATTGGACTGTAGTAAGACATTTGGAACACTAAATTTATAAAGGCAGAGGAAAAAAGTTTAAATTACTAAAAGTAAATCAACACACAAACTAAAGCCTATCTTAAAGTGGATACATTAGATATACAAATACATAGCTATTATCGCATATCTAGGAGTGACATAACAATTAAAATAAACCAATTCAGGCGACATAACTTAGATAAGAATGATGCTTCATATTAATATTTTCTGTAAAAAATCTATTATTTAATTTATGCTCGTTTGTGAAATGTGATGCTCTTTTTTCAAACATGTTTCTATGATCCAGATGCTTAGGTAAAGTTTACATTGTCAATGGAGTGCGACGGCCGACCTGGATTGCACTCGTTTGTGCACTCAGATTGTAAACTAGGTAATATTTTATGTCTAAGATTTTTTATTTTTAATTGCCATAACTGGTTTGTGATTGCCATGGATAGCTTAGGATGTACACGAAGGAACTTTCAAAATTATGACAGCTGGATGTTCACCAATAAAGCAAGAATGCTATAGCTAAACACGTCAAAGCTCGATCTAGTACATTACAAAATCAAAGTGACCAGAATATTATGAATTATATAAATGTCCAAATTTTCTTGACACATATTTTAATCAAATTTCTGTTAAAACTTATTTCTGTATTATTATTGTATTGGTTTTTTGATGATAGTGATCATAATTTTAGTTTCAAACCTATCCAAACTACATAATCAGAACCTGTTTTATTTACTTTAGTAGATAAGTTTCATATCAAACACTTAATAACTATAGCTGTGATTAAAATAATATTTGGATATAGTTGAGAGTATTTTTTTATATATTTTGTACAGTCAACAATTTTACTCAATTTACTAAACTCTCTTTTATTGTAATATAAATATTTATTTTTAAGAAAATCTGCAATTATTAATTTTATGAAAATATTGTTCTATTATTGTAAAATAATCTTATACTGAAAGAGTTTTCAGTGTAATTTTTTTATATTTATTTCTACTCCCTTTTACTAAAATTAAGAGATATTTAATTTTCTATACAGACAAGAAAAGGTGTTGGACAAAAAATTATGAGCTTTTTGTTGTGCACTCCTAAAGCGCGTTTAGGGAGATAAGCTTCATTTTCTGACTTGATTTTATTATAAACTGATTTAAAACCAATTTGTTAACTCTCATTGCACATTAGTATAAAATAATAATACTAATACTTAGTACCGCGTCTTACTACCCGTTCGGGTTATACGCTTAAGTACTAATTACACTAATGGGCTAGGATTTGAAAGGTTGGATGTAGAGGACGGGACGTGAACCCCAAGGCCGTAGTCAGGGGGGGTTTCGGGGTTCAAACCCCCCCCGAAATTTACTAACAAAATATATATGGTTTTATTTAGGGTTAAACTATACCAAAATTAAGGAACAAATACAAATTAGGGGGCTGTGTTACCATAAAAAGCACTTCAGATAGCTTCTAGAACAGTTTTTTATTTATAATTTTTTCTAGCCTCCGTCAATTGGGGATGAGCCCACCAAACCCCCCCTGAAATTATTGGCTGGCTACGGCCTTGGTGAACCCGCATTTGCGTGAAGGGAGAGTGAAAATCCATTTAGGGAACCCAGTTCAACCAAGCGAGATTCGAACCTTGGTCTCCCCGTCCTTGGCAGTCTAGCTCAACACTAAACTAGCGCGTTAGCTAACTATGCCAACGAGGCGGGTATTAGTATAAAATAATATTGAATATAATCATTCTAGTGTTTAAAGTAAGAAGGTATTGCCGATACCAAATATATACTTAGGAAACTCGTCATTGTATTTTCCATGCTTTTAACTTTTTTTTTTAGTTTATAAAGTAGCATTTTACTTGTAATTTTTTGTATTAATTTGACAACAATATGTAAAAATAAATGCAACCTTTACAACATAAGTATTTAATTTTAATTACTAATATATTTTGTGCTCCGTGTCTTACTTCCCATTACGGCTATCCGCGTATTTACTCCAATGGATAAGGAATGAGGAAGATAAAATGTTTGGGAAATGTGCCCGTATTTGCGTTGAAGGAGAATTATAAGCATATTAGGAAATAACACTCTCAGTACACCCGATCGGGATTCGAACACTGATATCCCAGTTATTTGCAGTCCAGTCTGATGAAGAAGTGAATCCTAAAGAACTGTGACCGCAGAAGCTGGTCACAAAATATCTAATAATTCATTTCCAAGACCGCGTGTCACAGTGTAGAGGCACTGGAATTTTAAATTTGGCTCCAACACTCTCAATTGTTTGAGAAGTTTTAGTCAATGAAAGGGGGGTGAGGCGGGGTAAGGGATTACCGCTACCTGAACTATTGTACTCTGAGAGACGGCAGCTCTTAGTTCTCAGCTTGTCTTTCTCACGAGGAACATTTTGCAAGTGAGTTGTTTTAAAGAATTCTCACTTGGAAGCGCTGTTATCACTGGATATTTTAAGTTATACCTGACTCGAAGAGAGCAGCAAATCTCCCGTAAGGCTAGTTGTTATTTTTTTTTTGTGTGTGCCCTAGGGGGACTGAGACCTTTTAAGGCAGAAACTATCTAACCACCATTTACAAGTTACCTTTAAATTTGAAGGTCATTTAATAGTTAAAACGTCATTCTTAAGGTGAGGTGGAAGGTGGCGCGAGAAAAGACAAGGGATTTTGCAGTTTTTTTTTATAGAAAAAGATTTATTTGTCCAAAATAAATAAAATATTTCTTCTATTCGAACATAAGAGTTTAATTTTCTTCACATGGTGACCTCAACAGTTGTTGAATATCTGTCAAGGATGTCCTAGAATTTAATAACAACTTTTTATCTTCATTTAAAATGTTTCTCATCTAATGCCGCTATATACTCATGATAGATATTCAACAAATGTTGATATCACCATGTAGAGAAAACTAAACTAAACGTTGCTACTGGAATAATATTTTATTTATTTTGGTAAAAAAACATGTTTTGCTATAAAAACTGTGAAAACACTGACATTTTTTCGCGTTTCCTAAAACTTGAGGGGATAACATTATGGTAGGCCAATATATTAGCAGTTCAAGCTAAAGCCCAATTTTTATAGGTAGAACAGTAGAATTCAACAACATTGATTGCATTTCTATCAAATATTTTATTTTTAACTAAAAAAAAGGTAATTTATTACTATTATTATTATTATTATTATTATTATTATTATTATTATTATTATTATTATTATTATTATTATTATTATTATTATTAATATTATTTGTCTTGTTTTCTTGGTTTCAAAACTTTGCTTGTCAAAAGTGACAGCTTCTAAACATATGGGCTTCTAAATCATATGTTTTGGCGTAGGGATATATTCTAGAAATCTAGTAGCGTTTCCAGAAAATTTCTATTATTATTATTATTATTATTATTATTATTATTATTATTATTATTATTATTATTATTATTATTATTATTATTATTATTATTAGCACCGCGTCTTACTACCCGTTCGGGTTATACGCACTTACGCTAATGTGTAATGGTAGGGTGATTGTGAGATGAAATGGAGGACCTACAGTTTAACGTGGAATCCGAACCACGGTGGAGACCTGGCATTCCTCACATTCACAAGTTGTGATTAATACACGTCTTGTCATAGGTGAAGGAAGGGTTTGGCAATCAGATAAATCTGTGCTGGGACTGAGGATTGAACCCCGGACCCTCAGCACAGAAGTCTGACACCTTACCCCTAGACCACCAGGTCACCCAATTCTACTGTTCTTCCTACCGAAATCAGACTGTAGTTACTTTGGTGACTTAATATATATTTATCCTATAAATATGAATAAAATATAGATCTACATTAATTTTATATTAACGTATTTTGTAACTTATGTTTTCAGAAAAAAAAGGTGAAGTATAAGTGATTTGTTTAGGGCTTCTAAGGTGAGCTGCATTTAGTAGGACCTAAGTATAAAAACATGCCTAAAATAAATTGATTTTATACAAATCAAAATCATTCATTAGTAACTAGGCCAGAAATCAAACAATTAAATACATGGAGAGCTTTTCTGATCTTCACTCATCTGTTTCACGAAGTTAGTGGTGCTATCTATTCTAGATGACCGTATCTCTGATAACCAGGAAAAACTCCCCCAAGTGAGCTACCGACCACTAGTACCAATAGTAAAGTACTTTCACCAAGAAGCGCTAAACAAAATACTCAGAAATCTTTATATTATTTGGCTGATAAAATTAATAGATAATTTTCATGATCAATTTAATTCCTGTAACAAAAATAAGTTGTTTAGAAATATAAGATTGTATATATTGCCATGTTTAGAATTGAGAGTAATTATAATATTAGGAGCTAGTGGTATAGTGGTGTAGGGGTAGTTTAATTAGGTTTTTTTTTGGGGGGGGGGAGGAGTTTCAAAATTGTTAGTTTATGACATAATGTTAAGACTTACTATTTAAACCCTAAGAAGTAGAAACTTTTTATTCTATAAAGTCGTGGTGGAGCTTTATTTGTGTAAGAGGGGAAGGGGGGGGGGGGGTAAAAAGTTTTAGGGACATTTTACCCTCCTTTCTCGCAGTTAATGTTAGAAAATTGGATGCTCCTAGAAGCTATTTATAGTTGTCTTCGTTTGTAGAATTTTGGGAAAAATTTAAATATATATATATGTATATATATATATAACGGAAGTATTTAAATTTGGAAGTTGCTGTAGTGATCTGTGGGTGTGATGTTCCTCTTTTCTCTAACATTCTATATTATTTCGTTAGTGATCTTTGGTAGAATGTGCAGCAATGTCTATTATCTCGTTTCAAATATCTTACGAGTTTTAAGTAAAAATCTCTTTTTTATATAGAGTAGCAGAAAAGTCTATGCTGTGCACCCTTCCCACCTTATTTTAAAAACAAATTAGCCCTTTTGTAAAAAAAAATCTATAAATTTGATTGTGGATATAACTTAGAAAAAAAAAATCATGCTAGAAAATTACGAAGCTTAGCTCCGTCGGTAGTGCGTCCACCTACGGAGCTAAGGGTCCCGGTCTCGATTCATGGCATGGCCGAGAAATTGATCATTGTTGGAATATGGGCTTACCCTTTCACAGTGATAAATTGACGGTTGGGGGATGGATTTTGTGTCTGTCCTAGATTTAAGATTAGAGTAATTAGTACAAAGGCGTATAACCTGAACAGGTAGTAAAACACGCGACGCTAAAAAAGTTTTTAAAAAATAGCACCGACAACATAAAATTACATCACGTAACATGATTTGAGAGCCACTACTGTATTAGCTAGGTTCAGGTTACAGACGTGTCCAGATGGACACTAATAATATGTACATTTGAGCACAGAATGCCTACATCAATATTCCACCTCCACAATCATAACTCACATACATGCCTACATTTTCAATCACTCTTTTTTAAGTCCTTTCTCATCAAATGTTTTTTCTAATATATTTTCTCCTCTTTGTTCAGACGTATCGAATTAGTTTTATAACAACTATCAAAACATAGTTTTTAGGTCCTAAGTTCAATTCCCGTGTCCAGATGTTATTTTTTAATTTAAATAATAATTATGTAGATGAGGCTATAACCGTAATTAACAAATACTCATATTCCACATCATGTAGGGATAATGCTTTAAATACTTAACATCCAACCCCCGTTTACCTCCACTCTATTAGTTCGGCATATCTGTATATAACACACTTAGTGTAATTAATATTTATATTTTTTATTAATTACACTAGTGTGTTATGAGAAATATCTAAAACAGAGGTAATGTACCCACATATTTTTGGGAGGGACAAAGGGAAGGGCTTGCCCGAATTGCGCCAATCCACCTAGCTTGGACCCGAATTGCGCCAAGAGATTAAAAGTGCCCTGCATACCGGACCCGAATTGTGCCAATAACCCCCCCTCCCCAAGACCGGACCCGAATTGCGCCAACTGTGAACGTAAACAAATATTAATTCTTTGGCTGGCGGTAAGAAGGACACAAGTAAAAAAATATTATTTAATTAACTATATTTAAGAAAAACAAAACAAAACAAAATCTAACATTATAACATCACAGTAAAATTTCCATATTAAAAACATTGTCAATAATAGCTAAATGTAAGCTAAATTATAATATAATAATAACAAATATAAAATAAAAAACAAGTCAAACATAAAAAACGAGTCATACAAAGGATTTTTGGAGGGGCACACGCTTCATAGAGCTTAATCTATTTATTAACAAAATCGTTTAAAATTACTAATCTAATTCCTTTAATTAAAACATGAATTTGATCAAATTAAAAAGATAAAAAATGTAATATATAAGTTTATATATTTTTGAAACTATAACACAGCCGGAATCTGTTATTTGAAGCCAACAGTTCACTTTCTGGTAAAAGTGCCGAGACTTCAACACCCGTAACGCTTTTCATATTTTACAATATTATTTTTACTTTTTCAAACATTGACGAAAATAAAAATCCTCTATAAATTCTTTCCTTTACAATGATTTGATTGATTTTACCTTATGCTGCCCTCTGTTATTTAGCATAAATCAAAGTTTGTCGCTTGTTATGCCATCTAGCATCTGACAAACTAAAGCAATCTTAAACATTTCCGCTTTACTTATTCTTTATGAGCATAAGAATTAAAACTTAAAGTCGTCTACTTAGAGATACAATTCAGGATTTTCATTTTGGGCTGTTTGTGTCTAAAGTATCGGAAGAGAGTCTCTTCCGAGGAGATACAATTCAGGATTTCGGAGATATAATTCCAATTTTTAACGGAGATATAAATCAGGATTTTCATTTTGGCTGTTTGTGTCTAAAGTATCGGAAGAGAGTCTCTTCCGAGGAGATACAATTCAGGATTTCGGAGATATAATTCCAATTTTTAAAAGAGATATAATTCAGGATTTTCATTTTGGCTGTTTGTGGCAAAAGTATCGGAAGAGAGTCTCTACCGAGGAGATACAATTCAGCTCCCCCAAAAAATGTTTGCCTACTTATATTGGACCCCACAACTCGACTCATACCAAGAAATGTCCTTTGTTTCCCAATACCTGTTTGGATGTAGAAAAATAAGAAAAGTATTTGAAATGTTGACAAAACTAATTTTATGGTAGGCTGTTCTAAAAGTTGCATTTTGAAGGTGAATTTTAAAATAATAACTAACCAGTATTTGGTCGAGGGCATTTACATTAAAATGTATTTTTTGTATGTATACGTGGACCCCTCTTTATGGTGGTACAACTAATTCCAGGGGGGGGGGGGGGTCCAACACATTCCAGAGGGTCAGGACCTCCACGCTTTCTACGCCCTTGATATATATATGTATATATCCCCACTGGTCCGTTAGTTGTTGACTGTTCAACTATTTACTTTAAGTTTACAGTCATTGCAGTATTAACGAACTCTACTTCGTTTCACTTACGATCTTTAAAAATATATCTTGTAGATGA
Source organism: Timema podura (assembly GCA_033556935.1). Taxonomy (NCBI): domain Eukaryota; kingdom Metazoa; phylum Arthropoda; class Insecta; order Phasmatodea; family Timematidae; genus Timema; species Timema podura. The sequence continues at coordinate 35,272,390 of JAVRXN010000014.1, forward strand.
GCACCTGGCTATGTGAATCAAACCCGGGACCTTTTAGCGAGCTATTAGTCCTAGCCCATACAATTTCACCTGTTTGAATTGACGATTAAATAAAACATGAAATAAAACCAACATAATTGTGTTGCATGCCACTCCATTGGACGGGGATCAGTGTTGGAAGAATAACAAGGGTGAACACTGATATACTTTCGACACTCCACAGATGACTGCTCAGAGAGAGTTGGGTTCAAGCCCGTCTGGGCTCATGTGACGTCACCCAGCTCTACAACGTTCTCCATAGCCCATATTCCTTCTACGTCGTTGGAGAACATGCTGGAAGGCTACCTCTCCCTGCTCCCCTAGCGTGTAGATTCAGCTCGTATTTAACACCTAGCTCACAGACCTGGATCTTCACTTCATACTTGGACTTCACGTTTGGACTCCACATTGGTGGGTCAGCGAGAGACGGCTTTGGTCAAACCTTCAGAAGACTAGCTCGCCAGTTCACAGTCTTAGCCAGGATGGTTCGGTCGGACTCGGCTAGCGAGACGCAAAGTCTGGGAGATGTAATTATGTATCGACCAATGTTCAACAGAGAGTGGTGAACACGATAATTAGTTATGCAGTTTATCATTATGTCTTCTGTTGGCAGTAGGCCTCTTACACATCTATGAGATATTACATCACAAAGTTAGAGGAACACAAGATGTCTCTGTTAGGTTATTTCATTTTAAATCAACGACAAGTTGAATCAGTGTTGTATCATGGAGTAAGTTCCCTACCCAGCCTATATGGAATGTAGTTTAACTGGAGTGAATCTCACTCCTAAGCCTGTATGGCCTTGTCTCAGTCAACTGCTCAGCCTGGCGAAAAAGTTGAAGTTTGGTTGAACAAGGCCTAGTGTCTAAACTAAATTCGGTAATTAGGAGTAGTATATTTAGTAATATTATTTGTTTAGTACACTAGTTGGGGTATGCAACTTGTGGATATGCCTCGGTCATTCTGGCGTGGCCCGCGTATAAGCTGAGTGTTCGTTTCAAGCCCCAATCGGGCGCTGTTGGAGAGCTTTTCTGAGCCTCACTCAACTGTAGTAATATAGTCAATTAGTAGCTTATAGGCTTAGTTTTAATAATTCTGGCTGTTCTGATTTGTAACCAGCCAACTGTTTAGTGTCTGGGCATTGAAATTGACCACTTTCTCTAGCTACTGACCTTAAGTCTGTTGTCAGAGACTAGTGACTGTACCATGTTGCTACTCATAGTAGCTAGCTACACTATCTAGTTTCGCCTTTAGTAGTTATTTGCAACAAACTTCCTTTGTTGCCATGTTGTATTAGCCATCCAGGTCCGTATTATTGAGGTTTAGTTGATTATTAATCTTTCGTTTTAGAAAGAATATCGAAACCTAGTTTAGGAAAGGGTGTTTTTTTAATACTTCCGACCCTGGTTGGTGGTCTAAGCAATGTAATGGTTGATTGACTCACATTGGCAGAGTTTCATTTGGAGTAGCTCTTCGATCTAACTGTATTTGTTACTTCACTTATTTGATCCTAGCAAATTAACTACTGTCAGGAATTAGATTGAAAGTTGGGAATATTTAAAACATTTGCTTGTATTTGTTGTGAAGATTATTACTAATTTTACTTAATGTTGACTTGCATATTATATTATTTCTTTGTCACTTTATGACTATCCTATTCACTTGGTTTGTAACCTTGATACGTCATTTCTGCTGATGAGTGGAAACGTCGCTTCAACCTTTGGAGCATGATAATGGTCTACCAATGAGTTAGTTATTCTGTTATAACCTGAATCTAGAGACTTGTTTAACTTATTATTTTAAAGAAAATTCTCTGATAAGCTTTCAAGGTGATTATTTTAGTGCAAAGTCTTTTTATTATTTTGTATGTCATCAAAGTGTTATGATAGATTACCTAGATCATAGAGGACGTAAAGTGACCTATCTCCTTTGCAAAATTAAATAATCAAACTATTGTTTATATACAAACATAGTTTGATTTTCTTCACACGGTGATATTAACAGGTTGTTGACTATCTGTCATGAGCATAGCGGCATTATCTAACAAAATTTTTAAACTAATTGAAAACGCAATTAAACTCTAAAATATCCCTGATATAGATTCAAGAACCATTGACATCACCATGTGGAGAAATTAAACACTTATGTTTGTACTGGAGCAATATTTAATTTTTTAGGGTGACCTGGTGGTCTAGAGGTAAGGTGTAAGACTTCTGTGCTGAGGGTCCGGGGCTCAATCCTCGGTCCCGGCACAGATTTATCTGATTGCCAAACCCTTCCTTCACCTCTGACAAGACGTGTATTAATCACAACTTGTGAATGTTAGGAATGCCAGGCCTCCACCGTGGTTCGGATTCCACGTTAAACTGTAGGTCCTACATTTCATCTCACAATCACCCTACCATTACACATTAGCGTAAGTGCGTATGACCCGAACGGGTAGTAAGACGCGCTGCTAATAATAATAATATTTGATTTATTCTGACTAAAAAAAGTTTTGCCATAAAAACTTAAAAAACACCGGCCTTTTCTCACGTTCCATGCATCCCCATCTTCACTCGAGGTGAGTTAGAAAAGTTGTTAACTTATGTATGCTTAACAGGAGTACAACTTAAGTAATTTTAGAGATTTACATTAGTTCTATGTGTGCCATAATACATAAGATATACTTAATTTCAATCGATGCTGCTACAATCACTTGATTGTTTGTTCCTGATATATCCGAGAATAGTTACGTGTCACTATGAAACCTCATAAAAGAAATAATGCACCATCATTGTTAAAATTAATCTTAATCTCAATCGATGCTGCTAATGTCACTTAGCTGGTTATTCCTGGGAGCATCAAAGTAGTCACACGTCACTATGACTCTTCCAGAAAGGAATCATTATATAGAATGTTTTGAGGTCAGATCCCTCAGTGATGAGAGGATTGGACAACTAGTGTCACCTGTCTTGGTGGAACGTGTGCAAAGTGTTTCGAGATTCTATTTTACAGCTGTACTCTAATAAAGGCAGTGAATTAGGAAGCAAAGGTAGGTGAGTGGTTCAGATATACCATTCAACCACGATTATGTTGTATACTTTGAAAGGCTGTAAGGCTTTTATAACATTTTGCATGTATTCATCCGCCAATATATATATATATATATTTATAGGTACTTATGTGCAGGTTTGTCAGCTGTAAATAATAACTTGGTTATAATTATTAATATCTGAGAGCGAGTATTACAAGGGCTCCAAAAGATTTTCCTTGGTATTTGATCCATGGCCTTGGGAACCAAAGAAAATAAAGCGTTTGTCCCCTTCTTTGTAAAATTATTTAACACTAGATACCTATAATTTAGAAGATATTTGAAGGGCGGTGTCGCGGTGTTTGGACTGCCTATGAATAATGTAATTTTTATAATATGTTCAATATTTTTTTAAATAAATACTAGTTTCTTTTACTTACTCTAAGGCATTAGGAACTCAAATGTTCATTGCCACCCTTACAAAAGTATGTCTCCTATTCCTATCTTGAGCTGGTTCCATCTAGTCCGACTCTTTATACACTATCCTTATCTTGAGATAGTTCTATCCAGCCCACTTAATTACCCCCTATCACTATCGTTGAGCTAGTTCTATCCAGTCCAGTTCACTACACTCTATCCCTATCTTGAGCTAGCTCTATCCAGTCCACCTCATTACACCCCATACCTATCCAGAGCTAGCTCTATTCAGTCCAACTATCCTACTTTGAGATTGTTCTATCCAATCCACCTCATTACACCATATTCCTATCTTGAGCTAGATTTATACAGTCCACCTCATTACATCCTATCCTTATCTTGAGCTAGATTTATACAGTCCACCTCACTACATCCTATCCCTATCTTGAGCTAGTTCTATCCAGTCCACCTCATTACACCCTATCTCTATCTTGAGCTAGATTTATACAGTCCACCTCATTACATCCTATCCCTATCTTGAGCTAGATTTATACAGTCCACCTCATTACATCCTATCCCTATCTTGAGCTAGTTCTATCCAGTCCACCTCATTACACCCTATCCCTATCTTGAGCTAGCTTTATACAGTCCACCTCATTACACCCTATTCCTATCTTGAGCTAGCTCTATCCAGTCCACCTCATTTCACCCTATCACAATCTTAAGCTAGTTTTATCCAGTCCACCTTTTTACACCCCATCTCTATCTTGAACTAGTTCTTTCCAGTTCAACTATTCATATCTTGAGCTAATTCTATTCAATCCATCGCGTTACACCATATCCCTATCTTTAGATAGTTTTATCCAGTCCAGCTCATTACACCCTATCCCTATCTTTAGATAGTTCTTTCCAGTCCATTTCATTACACCCTATCCTTATCTTTAGATAGTTCTATCCAGTCCACCTCATTATACTCTATCCCTATCGTGAACTAGTTCTATCTAGTCCACCTCACCCCATTCTAATGTAAGCCTCCCATCTGCGTCTAGGTCTTCCCAATAGTTTCTTCTCATTGGATTTTCCAGTCAGTGCCCTGAACAAGGTTCTATATTCTTGCACTCACCCTGCATGTCCTACTCACTGTAATCTACGATACTTGACTATCCTAACAAAGTCTTGTGATTAGTACAGGGAATGTAGCTCATCATTATATAACCTCCTCTACGACCCAGTGGCAAC